>CM038229.1:5367313-5767313 GCA_021442155.1 Cymbidium sinense | reverse complement strand
GCTGCAGGATATGGGCAGGTTGCAACATCAAGCAGGGACGGAGGCGGCAGGTCAGGTGCAGCGGACCTGTGGGACACAGGCCGTGGAATGGGTCTGGCGTCGCGACCGGAACAGGTGCAGGGCTCCTTAGAGCAGTAAGCAGCAACTGAGCAAAGCAATTTCACAGGCCGAAGGCGATGAAAACGAGAGAATGAGGAGGTAGTTTTTTTTTCTTTTTATTTTCTTTTTTTATCAGAAAATTGAAAATATAGAATAATGAGGAATTAATTTTAAATAAATTTAAGTTTATTAAAGGATTTTAATATGGATTTCACATCAATAAATGCATATAGTCTATATATATATATATAAATCAATTATAATTATTGTTAAATGCAATGGCATTTTATGGGCCGTTTATGATCTCAAATTGGATCAATTTAAAATCAAAATATCCGCGGCAAAAAATATTCATCAATTGAATAGAAATACTTGATATATTTAGGCGGTTCAAAGCCAATGCGATCAATTTTGAAGCGGAGGTCGTTTGATCCCTCGGTGCCTCATACGATATGCGCAGCGTTGTTATTCGATTTGATCGATTGATCATCAAGTGGTGAAATATTTATATTTTAACGGTTGACATTTGATGATGGCGGCGTTCGTCAGATCATTTGAGTTGATTTGGTGGCGTCATGCATTTTAGCCCTTGATTATCACAAATCCGACATTTTCCGGAACTTCCTGCGGATAGTTTCATTTGATAGATTTGATATTTAAAGCTAACGGCATGATCAATTTCTTGAGCGAGTCGTTCGCATCGTCCGACTTCACGATCAGATATACGTGCATGCGTTGATGAACGGCTGATATTTGATCTAAGTATTATATTTATATCCGATCAATTTCAACATTCAGCGATGAAAGCTTGTCGATGGTCGTTCGATCATTTTTTGAGGGGCGTTGAGCATTTTCAATTTGCACATTTCACTCAGTCTTTCAATTTGACTTGTGCTTATTTGATTTATGACACATATGTGGAGGTCAACAAATATATCATCTATCTCATAAATGTTTTATCAATTAAATTAAATTTTAGATTTCTACTAAATTCAAAAAGATCTAGAGATAATAAGTAAATCAAGTTTTTTAATACCCACCCTTAAAATTTAGTTTATTACTCAAATAATGCATCATAACTTTACAAAAGTTCTTATTTGAGTGATTTAGTAAAGTAATTTATCATTTGATCTTGAGACATCACATACTCCAACTCTATCTCCTTTTTATAATACATTTTCTCATATAGTGATAATAGATTGCTTTTTTTAATATATGTATCTCGATGGGTTTTACTTATGAATAATGTCATTCTTTAAATAACTTTCTTAATCAAGTTGTATGACAAATGCATAAAATTAAAAGTTAAAGTGTTTAATGATGGGATGCTTCTTAATTTGATATTCATATGTGAAAGCAATATAATTAAGCTTTGTTTCTCATACTGCACTTCTATAGAACTCGAGAATAAAATTTATAGCTTCTTTTCCACTTCATGTTTCTTGGAGAGATTTTCTGTTCACCCTTCTTTAAGGAGAGTGATTTAGTAAGTAGATAATACAAATAAATATTTTCTCATATAATTGATTTAGTTTGCTGATGCATCTTAGGTCTCTCTCTCTCTCTCTCTCTCTCTCTCTCTCTCTCTCTCTCTCTCTCTCTCTCTTTATATATATATATATATATATATAAATATATGACAATGCTAGATAGCTAGTATTAGCTTTGCTGGGCAACCTCATTGTAATGGCTTCTCAAACTTATTTTTATGATGTTTAACTATAAAATTTGTTTTAAATATATCAATTAATTAATTATTAGAGATTAGCATAAATCATTATTAAATTATCTATTTAAATTATACATTAAATTATTATAAATTAAATAAAATTTCAGTTATAATCACACAATTTAAAGGTTGGCACTATTATAAATTTGAGTTATAATTATAAATTATTTAAAAATATAGCTAAATATGTAAAAGATCTATAGTCCCTCAATTAGAGGAGTTTCTTTAAAATCATAATTTTGAGTCTTTATGATTTATTATATGTTATTTAAAATAGCATATAGTTCAGTAGTGAATTTTAGTATTATTTTTTATTACTTTATCAAAAAAGCAACTTGTTAAATACATTTTTTTATCATATTTTCACAATTTTTAAAGTAGTTAACATATTTTTAAATAATATATTAATATAATAGTGACTATATTACATTAGATTCACAAAAATTAAATAAGCATACACACAAAAACAAAATAGATTTATATCCATTTATGAATAGATGTTACACCAATCTTAATGCATTTATGCATTTGAAGAAGATGAGGATCCAAATATAGCTTTTATGGCTGTCTCCCTCACACTAAATAAAAGTTTTTTTAATAGCATTTTCTTTCAAGTAATCTCCTTGCACAAATCATGAAGCTAAAACAAAAATTTGACTATTTGATATCGAACTAAATATAAAGTCTCACATGCTTTCAAGATGTTTTTTTATATTTCTACAACAAATGAAACCTTCATATTGATTTAGTCTCACTTATTCAAGTTAAGGATGCCAATTTTGTTCACCCAAACGTGGTATATGGCCTAGATTTGAACCAAGCTAACTTGAGTATAAATTTAGGAACTCATCGAGTTGCCAACTCATTGACTCATCAATTTGACAACTCACCACAACTATTTAACTTAATCATTAGAACTTAAATCTTATGCCCACTCATAAATATACTAAACCATTCTCATTCTCTTTCTATCTATCTCTATCGATCTTTCTCTACTAAATCTTATGACTAAGAAGTGTCATCTAGTAAATTTGAATTCAACAAATTAAGCACAAATTGACAAAGTTACTGTGCTCATATTTCAAGGAAACTTAAGAAGACTCATCTCTTTCATTTCATTTTCTAAAAATTAAAACTATGGTCTTAGCTTTATGATTCAATAACTCATTCTTGAAGGTTACTTCTAACTTCTTAAACTCTCATGATCAATTCATATATATGGTCCCATAAGATAAATGGTAATAATATCATATCTTGCTTCATGAAAATATATCTTCAAAATGTTTCATAATTTCCAATTTTGGTCCACAATACAACTTGAACACATGAGCTTTGAGTAAATACTTTCCACAGTGAACTAAAACATAGGAAGATAATTGATCAAACAAAGCTTTCATAATTCTCCTTTAAGAAAAGAGAACATAGTCGATTCTCTTTCAGGTGATAGCTTGGCACCAAATGTCGCTCCCTCATAGCTAATGTAAGTCCCTTATGACCAATCACATATCCTCCCACCTATCATAATACAAAGTAAATATTTCATTAATATAATTATTTCACAAAAAAATAAATCATAATCTAATATTATAGAATAAAAAAATTCATATATTTTCATCATTAGTATACCATGCCTTCCACTATGATTCAACTGAAGCTTTAGCATTTCGATCGAATACCTAGTCGAAGTCACTGAGACAACTGAATCTTGATCCCCACTGCAGAGAGAGAGAGAGAGAGAGAGAGAGAGAGAGAGAGAGAGAGAGAGAAAGTTGATATAATGGAAAAAGAGAAATAAAATATTTAAAATGATGTTAATGAGTTAGGAAAAACCTGTAAAACCACACTCTCAGACCGCTGCCAATTAGTTCCTGAATAGTTGGCAGCACTGTGGCAGGCGAATCATTCCACCTTTCAATCATCATACTGTGTAAAAAAACAATTATGACATTAAAAATGATATTAAATAAATTTATAAATTTAATTTGAATAAAAATTTACTTTTACAAAATTACAGCAAGCGGTCAAGGATATGATAAAGAACATTTACATGGGTGCTTTATGAAGATTGAGATAGGTTTTAACATAGTGTGCACAAGGATCGTTGAACCGACTAATATAATGGAAATTAATTTTTTTAATTTAATTTGTATTTTTAACATTATGAAATCAAAATTTGAAGAATTTATAAGAAGTTAAGAACTTAAGCTTTATATTTGAAGAAGATCCACTCTGAGATAGGAGCATAAATATCATATCTATCAATATTTCCAACCTCATTTTCAAAAGTAATAGCCTCATCACATGAGTAATGTCGATGAGGAAAATTGCGTTTGATTGAATGTTGTTATAGGTTTCATCACTATCAAGGCATGAGTCCACAAGTAATTATAATTGCTTTGAATTTGCATCTTGGTATAAGCATTCCCCATCTATGAAATCAACCTTTGTTAGTAGCATTTTGATTGGGGTAACTCTTTGTTCATGAACGCTCATGTTTGATTCATTCTTTTAAGATGATATTTAACAGTTATTTGAGATCATTTACTTAAGAGCTGAACAAAAATTATCTTATTCAATGTGTTAAATTCGGTTTTGATCTTTATTTATTTATTTTCAATAGTTTAAAATATGCACGTCTTGCTCAAATTTGAATGATTCAAACAAGTTTGAAGACAAGCAAATTTTGAATAAATGAAAATTTGAACAAATGAAAATTGAATTAAACACATATATTTGAGTTCATGGTTAGTTCATAAGCATAAACAACTGAATAAGATCATATTCATATTTAGTTCATTTAAACTTCATCAAAGTTTATATTTTAGTATTTTAATTAATCTTATTGTTAACATTTCTCTTTTTTGTGAAAATTTTTAAGTTAGCCATTTGCTACTAGGCATAGAGTTATCCACAATCACACTATAGAAAAATGTAAATAAATAAAAGAACAGACCATTTGAGATGACTTTTATTTTTTTATTTTTATTTTAATTTTATTTTATATATGTTTTTCTTAAAATAAAATTTATTTTGAGAGTTTTTAAAAAAAATATTATTTTATTTTCAAAACAAAAAATAATACCACATAAAAAATACTCTAAACTTAAAATAAAACAAAAACAAACAACCCTAAATAAATGATTATGTCATTTGTCTCTTAATACATATTATGAATACAAAATCAGCTTAAAGTATTATATAAATTATAAATATTTATTTTCTCATAAATACAAATATTTGAATATGTATCTAATCAAAATTTATCAAATAGAATAAAACTGGAAAAAATCTTATTAGGCAAATTTTTAAAATAAGTATGATTTAAAATGTTATTAGTAATTTAAATATCTTTAAAAAAATAGATAATGATTCAGGCTACTACCTGAATATGAGTATTGTTGATTTGGCGACTTATAATGAATAAGTCACGTTTGTAGACAACTTACATGTATTTTTCTTTTGCCAATTTAGTTAGATTTAAGTTCCAATATTATCATCATTCTACTTACCTTCGATGCTTATATAAAGCCTCTCATTCCCCCGATCAATATTATATTTAATTCTTAATATTTTATCTCAAATTGCATAAATATATGAATTTGTTAATTTAATTTATTTTAATGAAAATTTTATAAATATATATATTTTTAATTATCTCCACATATTTTTATGCTATATTTTATAAGTATTTAATTAATTACAAGAAAAATATAGTTTAAATGATTTTTTATTTAATTCCAAATTTGTTTATATATAAACTAGAGTTAGTCATCCTCGAATATATTGAATATATTGAATTTTGAAAACCCTTATATTGAATAAATATAAATACTTTTGCTTGCATGTGCTTATATTCTTAAGCATAATCCAATATGCCAGGTGGACTTAATCACCTATATGTGGGGTGATAAGTCTGATATACATGCTTGAGATTTGTGTGATTTGTTTTAGCTAATATCTATTTTGTAGATGTTAATTAGATTTCCATTCTTTTCTTTTTCATATGAATTTGTGTAATTAGGATTTTGGAATGATTGTTATGGGGATTAGGATGAGCATTGGTCATAAGATCCTATTTTATGTATCATGTGAAGCATCCTTTAACCATCCAAGAATCAAAGAAAGAAGAAAGAAGAAGAAAGAAAGAAAGAAAGAAGAAGTGAAGCTTGAAGAATATATAATTCCTTTAATTGTAATTTAATTCATTTATAATTATTGTATAAGGGTAGAGCTTCTACCAATATATTATTTTTTTGTCTTTGGTGCATATACGACCTCTTATTCTTTTTGCGATTAGCTTTATAAATTAATTGATGATTTGTTTAGCTTTTGCATTAAGCGACATTTTTTTCAAGTTTCTTCTTTGCTTTAAGTATGACCTAGATGTGGATTTAGGCTCTTAGAAAAAAATAAATCATTTGTCCAACTTAATAACTCATAATTAAAAATCAAGAACTCAAAACCTCACTTAAAGCTTAGGTTTAAAATCAAGATAAAAGAATTAGCATCCCCTTTGCTGAATGAGTATTTCTTTTACAATATCATGCACAAATGCATCTTATTTCACTCTTGATTGAAGGGCTTTCACCTTTGCTAGAGAAACTTGGTTTGACCTTTGAGAGCCATGGTGGAAACACACCTCGTCCCTTCTCGCTGATTTTGGCAAATAACTTTATTTCTCATGTATTATGCATATGAATCCTATTAGCATGAGTCAAAATAATTGTCCAAAAATGAAAATAAAATGAAATTTGAATTGCAGTAGATTTAGATCATTTGAAACATATCCTTACATGATCTAGTCTCTTTTGGGAGTGAGTTAAGTACTTAGTCTCTCTCTAAATAAATAACAACCTAGCTATCTTGCATAAAGCATAAGACTTGCCTACATGTATTTAAAATCATAAGATAAGTTAGTTGGCGGCCACCCCCAAGCGGTTGTAAGTCCAAGTAGTCGGGTGGTTTGTTCTCTCTTGTGGAGGTAAACTAAATATGAATTTTTGCCTTAAATTTATGTTGTGCTTTCGACCCTTGCCAAAGCTCCCTAGATTTAGGTTCTAAGGTTGCTTTTCCCATTTGCGAGCCATTAGCATAATTCCTCATCTCTTAGGCATTTCCTTAATCTTGTGTTTAGGTTCTAAGGTTGCTTCTCCTCTTTGCGGGTCATTTTGATTCCCTCTCATGGTTTAGCTCAAATCAAATCTAAATCAATTCAAATTCAAAGAATTTTTCACATTTATATTCTCATTTATATTCATAAATATAAATAAAATATAAATTTAAATAACCAAAAATAAATTCAAAACTCAAGTTCAAATTCAACTAAAATTCAACCTAAGCCTTTCAAGTCAAATTCTTGAACTTAGCCAAATCAAACTCATATCAAGCCAAACTCTTGATTTTTCTTTATGATTCAATCAATCCTGCAATCATGAATCCAAATATAAACATAGACTTCAATCATCAAATCAAAAATCAATTCAAAAATCAAGCTCAAGTTTAACCAAAATCTAACCTAAGCCTTTCAAGTCAAATTCTTAAACTTAGCCAAATCAAACACAAATCAAGCCAAACTCTTGATTTTTCTTCATGATTCAATCAATCCTACAATCATGAATCCAAATATAAACATAAACTTTAATCATCAAATCAAAAATCAATTCAAAAATCAAACCCAAGTCAAACTCAGGTTCACCCTTTGAACTTGAAATTATCAAGTGGATCAAGACCCATTTGACTTCAAATAACTTACAAATGGATTTATATTTCAATAATAAGTCCATGTGTGAGTTCAATCAAACTAAAATCAAGCTTTGACCAAGCCATTTGACTCACTTAGTCTCACTTGACCCAAAGTGACCTAAAGTACCCTTATGAGCCAAATTCTAATCCTAACCAAATTGGATTGAACTAAGCCCACCTAAGCCTCACATTGTGAGCAACAATCATCTTGAGATGATCAATCACTCAAATTAGGTCAAACCAAGTCAAACCTAATGGTTGACCAAGTCAACACTTAGCCAAAATGAAACCTAAACTAGCCAAAATCTTACATAGGTCAAATTGATTGAAACCCTTGATCAAAACTCATTCATGATTAATGTTTAAACTTGACCAAGTCATCATGATTTGTAGCCCAATTGGCCACTTGGCCCAAGTTGACCCAACTTGACCTAAAAAGTCAAAAAGGTGTCAAAACTTGATCTAAGACAAATTGATTTAAATAAGCACATAGGGATCATTCTTCCTCTCATTTTCCACATGTGCAACATCTCCACTACCCATCTCTAGTCAAACTGACCATATGTAAACCCTAAACAGCCTAACAACCCATTGCATGAGGTCAATTGATCAAAAATGGCATCTCTAAGCTCGGTCGTCCAACTACTCTAGGGGGAGATATACTCCCCCTAATTTTATTTCTATTCAAATGTCTCCAATTCGATTGAGCTTAGGGAAGCCAGAGGAACCATTTCCAAGTCTCCCCAAACTTCCTAGAGTGAGTTCGAATTTCCCATTTCTTGGTTTTCTTGGCTTGAAAATAGGTGAGCTCCCTCACTAATCCATCTCACTCAATACTCCAAACCAATCCAATTCACTTTACTACAGAACTCATCAGTTCACTTCACATGAGTTCTCCAAGCAAGGGAGAGTACTCTTTAACAAGTCGAGCCCACTTGAAGATGAACTTGGTCCATGGAAGATCCATCTTATTTCAACACCTCAAAACTTCCAAGGCTTAATCTCCATCAGAAACTACTTCTGAGAATGAGCATTTAGCCTCAAGGTATGCCATTAAATCGAGCAAATTAGCCATGGTGTGGTCCTTTGTCAAGTGAAGTTTCACCCCAAGCAAAGTTAGCTGTTGGATGTGTTCCCTTTACTCTTAGATGGTGTATATTGAATTTGGATTCAATCTGAGCTCAATCAAGCTCAGATCTTCCCCTAGAAGATGGAAGGTGGTCATCTCCCACATGGGACCAGGGATAGATCATGGGCTGTCCATCTATGCATTTTGGATGGACGACCATGATAAAGATATGTAGATCTGTCATTTTAACCCTTAAGAACTGCTTGATCTGTAGTCCAATTTTTTTGATCGGCGGATGGAGAAAAGCGTCTCTACCCACTATGTGATAACTTAAGTAGCCTCTCCCGTCTGGATTAACCACATAATTAGGCTATTTAATTAAGAAAAAAGTCATGGAAACTTCTAAAATTCATATCTAAGTGTAGAAAAATAAAAAAATGAAATAAATTTCATATGAAAGATAATTGAATGTAGAATATTATAAACTTGATTTTGATAGATTTTGAATAGTGTTATTTTTTGAATTTAAATTTTATTGGGAATATAATTAGGCTAATTATCCTCTGATTATTCCATTAATTAATCTCAAACTTCTAATATGTATTTAGTGGGATGACTTCTGCCTCCCCTAATTTTCTTGGGATTTATTAATGGTTTAATTAGGGTAATTGCTTGTTTCATTCCTACTTACTCTCTTAATGTAATTAAGCCTAATTAAGTGCGTAATCAGTGATTTAATCCCTTAATTGAGTTAATTAAGGTTTGTTTAAATGAACAAGAGGTTTAGAAAATAATTTTGGGATATTTACTTAAGTTATTGATTAAATCCCTCTTTCTTCCTTCCAAATTTAATTAAGGATTAATCCACTAATTATCTACCTAATTAATTTGATAAAATTCTAAAACCTTTTAGAACTTAACTAATTCATCTTGGGTAGGTGCTTATTCATTTATACATTATAATCAAAATCCAACTCACATGTGTGGGAACATGAAATTACTTAAATTTAAACCCTTTAGCTTAATTAATCATTAATCATGAGCCAATTGCATTAAGCCCCTTTCTTTCGTATGTACATTGCTGATTTAAATTCCTTCTATGATTTTATATCATCCATTGGCTCATAATTATTTGGTTAAGTATGCTAAGGTGGTGTAGGTAAAGGGTACTTAACACACTTAATTCACACTTTAAACTAAACAAAATATAAAAATCACCTAATGATCCTAACAACAAACTAAATTAATTCACATATGAGGGAAATGGGTTAGGACCATCAAACATTCTTTCACATTTCTAAATCAAACATAAACAAATTCAAAACAAAATCACATTAAACAAACTTTGATTCACTTTGAACTTTCTTATTTCATAGGATTGTCTTTAGAATTAATTATGAATGAGTTTGTTACTTTCATCACTTTATTTCTTTTCTAGCATGCTAAATGTATATGTCATATGAAAATAATACATCCATCCCTTTTAAAAATAAAATTAAAAATGGAATATTTTCTTTATGTCAAATTACATGGGTTGGCTAAAGTAAAAAAATATGAGTGGCTATTGTCACTATTAAATCTAAATTTATTTTGAAAACTTATAAATCAAATATAAAAATTGAAAGGTTTTCTACTTACACTTTATTTATAAGCTTGCATGTGAATATAAAAATGTGTTTTATATTTGCTTCCTTTCTTTCCTCTTGACATGGATTTGAATAAGATTTGTTGAGCATATAGTTCTTTTAAAAGAATATAATACTTGCTTAAAATCTACTCTTATCATCTTCCATGTTATAACTTAAGAAGGATCTTTACATTTATACACATAAATTACATAAACAAACCAAAAATTAAATAAACATAAACTTTGCATCTTTCTTTTTTCCTTTTATCTCTTTTGCACATACATATGTATTTAAGGAAAGTGGTATATTAGTATGGACAACCAGTTGACTTTAAATATAGCCTAAGTAGGTCTTGTACATTACACCTGGTGTTAACAAAATTCATACTCACTTATGTCTTTCATACATACACATGTATATGAATAAGGATAAAAGAATAATCCTTTTCTACTTGATGAAAATCATGCATCGTAAAGAATCCAAAATTTCTTAATTAACATTTCTTAGCATTCATCATAAAGTGTGCTAAACATTTGTATTTATATGTATATATATGCTTAGTATTTAGTCATATGCATGTTATATATGTTGAGAAAGAAATGAAGTCGTATGTGTTATATGATATTATTTTACTTAATCTTAAAATGTCTTTCTATTTGAATAGGTATGTTTAGAGTTATTCTAAACTTAGGATTAACTAAAACACATAAGAAATATTAACTAAACAAAACCAAAATGAATGTACTTTAAAATTTACTTAGGGTAGGGAAGGAAAGAGAAGTTCTCTTCTCTTTTTCCTCTCTTTACAACTTAGTAATTAATTATAGGTTCATTCGAACCTAAACAAATCTTTAAATAAAATCAACAAAATCAATTAAATAACTTAAATGAAACCACCCTAAGTTGAATATTTTTCATAGAAAATTTAAACAGCCATAGCTGCATACCACACAAACCTTAAACACATTTAAGCCATCATTTCTAGCTTTAGGTTAGAGCGGTGCATGGTTTGATATTTGCTTTTATTTGCTGATGTAATATTTAGTCTAGATGTTAGGCGAATGTGCGTAGAATGAATGGTAGGACGGTTTAGACTAATCATTTTTTTATGAGGGGATTGCGCTTAAGGGGCATTGTAATAATAAAAATATAAATGCTTTTGATGTGCAGGTGTTTATACCCCTAAGAATAATCCAAATAGGCCGGGTGGATTTAGTTTCCCTTGTGTGGGATACTAAGTCTAATATATATGCTTGGGATTTGTATGGTTTGTTTAGCTAATCTCTAATTTGTAGGTGTTAGCCAGATTTACTTTTTCTTTTCATGTAATTTTATAATTAGGATTTTAGAATGATTGTTATGGGGGATTATGATGAGCATTGGTCATAAGATTTCATCTTATGTACCATATAAAACTTTAGCAAACACATTCCAACCATCCAAAAGGAGGAACCAAATAAGAAAGAAGAAATGAAGAATGAAGACCCCCATAATATGAATTCCTTGCTTAATTGTAATTGATTCATTTGTAATTTGGGTTGTATGAGGGTATAGCTCAGCCACCCAATTTGTTTTTGGGTTTGTACGGTGGTGCCCGACCACAAATAACCTTTTATTCTTTTATTTTAGCTTTATAAAAGATTTGATATTTTGTTTAGCTTGTGCATTAGAAATGTCATATTTTTCTTAGTTTCTTCCTTGTTTGATGTATGACATGGATGACGATTAAGCTTTAGAAAAAAATAAATCTTATCAAATTAATCAACTCAAAATTTAAAATAAACAACTCATAACCTCACTTAAAACTAAGTTAAAATCAAGATAAAAGAATAAGCAACATCTTAAATTTGGATGTATACTTTCTTTTCTAACTTCATGCATAAAAGCATATTATTTCACTCTTGATTGGGCTTCCACCTTTGCCAGAGAACTTGACTTGACCATGAGAGCCATGGTGGAAACACACTCCTTATCTTCTTTGGCCCATAATCTAATTTCTCATACATTAAGCATAAAGAATCCTATGCACAAATGATTGTCCAAATGAAAATAAAACATATAAAAGTTTGCATTAGATTTAAGTCATGAATTCATGCCTACATGATGTATCTTTAGGAGTTTGTTTAAGGACTTAGTCTCATTCTAAATAAATAACAACCTTACTATCTTGCATAAATATGACTTGCTACATAATTTTAAAAATAGGAGTTGGCCACCCCAGGATTGTAGTCAATGTGATTTATCCTCTCTTGTGAAGGTAAACTGAATACCAATTTTCACTTTAGATTTAGGTCATGCTTTTTGGCCCTCACCGGAGCTCCTTAAATTTAAGTTCTGAGGTTGCTACTTCCCTTTGCGGGCTATGAGCATAAATCCTCACCTCTTTGACATTTTTGTGACCTTGCATCACGGAACTATAAGCCATAGCATTCTAATAAAATTTCAACTCAAACACATTAATTCAATTTCAAAAATGTACCCAACCATAGGGTAGTCTGGGGTGCTTATTAGACTTTCTAGTATCTTAAGCATCTCCTACTTATTTTCATTTGGCTTCGATAAGAACTCTCTCTTCTTGATCGATCTCACTTGGATTTCTAAAAATAAATCAATTGATTGATAGTCCTACCTTTTTGAATTCTTTGGAGACAATGATCATTTACCTTAATCGAGAGTATTCCTAAGGTATCCCATTTCTTAGGATGTAATTAACTATGGGGCTTGCTTGTAGGGAACATGAACGGTTTAAAATAAAAGCTATACTTTTCCATGTAAAGTAGGGAAGAATCTTTGGTACATTCAAGACCCATAGTCCTTAGAGTCCTTTATTGAGGTGATTATGTCCATTATAAGGTGGTGACTTCTATCTTTGAGATAGTACACCTCTCAATGTCTTTACCCATCAAAACAAGAACTATGATCATGGCATCCTAAGGCATTTTATATCTCTATTTTCATTTATCCTCTCCTTTTAAAGGGAATAGATGAAGCAGAGATATAAAAATATTTTCACCATTATCTTATATGTGCCCATCTTATTGAACATATCATTTCAAGCATGTATTTTGTTGATATTTTTGTTTACATTATATATGCATAAAGAAATGACAATGTTGTTAATTATGAGTATTATTTATTATTTTTTCAATTAATATTTTTTCTATATCTGCCAATTTGAATAACATTATAGTGCTCAACGGCACTAACTTTCAGAAAGGGAAAGAGCATATCACCATTATTCTTGGATGTATGGATCTTGACTATGCGATCCAACTGAATGTCCTCCCACCCTTACTGTAGAAAGTACTATTGAACAAAGCTAACTTTGAAAGGGGGAGTGTTCTAATCATGAGTCTTATGATCATGAAACATTTCATTCCATAAATCATAAGAGGTGCAATGCACGAAGAGGAATGTGCTAAATATTTTAAGCCAAATAAACTGTTCGTTAGTTCTGAAAAGGTCGAAGCGAGTACAATTCTTAGTAAACTCGTTTCAATGCAGTATAAAGGCAATGGAAACATAAGAGCGTACATTATGAAGATTTCTAATTTTGTCATTAGACTGAGAGCACTAAAATTAGAGATGTCTGATGTTATTCTTGTGCACTTAGTTTTGATCTCTCTTCCTACACAATTTAATCTTTTAAAGATAAGTTATAATCAAAGGAAAAATATACTCTTAATGAGCTCATTGCTCAATGTGTGCAAGCGGAGAGAGATTGAAACATGACAAAATAAAAGTGCTCACTTAGCTACTTCCTCTCGACATTGTTACTAAAAGAGAAATGACTTATAAAGGCAAAGGAGTTGCAGACAAATGGACTTCACAGCATAAGGTGCAACAAAAATAAGATAATGCTGTTACTTATTTCTTTTACAAGAAGGCTAGTCATGTGAAGAAGAATTGTCCCAAGTATGAAAATTAGCTCGTGAAAAATGAGTTGTCTAAGGAGACGAATGCCAACTGATACTGAAAGATTCATCTATGTGATAAATGCCAATAAATCTCCTGTTGAAGTAATATGCTTATGTAGATTAAATCTAGAATCTAGTTGTATTTTGAATTTACATGAGACAATTTATGTACCGTCTAGATAAAATTTAATTTCTATTTTATGTTTAGAAAAATCTGATTATTCTTGTTTATTTGGAAATAGAAAATTTAGTCTCTTTCAGTATTCAAATATTATTGATACTAGTTCTTTGATTGGTAATCTATATAAATTAGACATTTCTACTTCACAAATAAATGAAACTTTGCATGCAAGTAATTTTGATACAAAGAGAAAATTAATGAATGTGAATTCATATATGTTATGACACAAGCATTTAGGATATATTTCTAAACAAAGAATTAAAAGACTTGTGTTAGAAAGAATTCTTGATTCCCTTAATTTTTCAGATAATAAATTTTGTATAGAATGCATCAAGGGAAAATAAACAAATATAAAGAAAATTGGTGCTAATATGAGTTTAAGCATCTTAGAATTAATTTATACTGATATTTGTGATCCATTCTCCGCAACTACTTAGAATGGTCAATAATATTTTATTACTCTCATAGACAATTATTCTCATTATGGGTACTTATACTTGATTTATGAGAAGTCACGGTCACTAGGCGTATTCAAAAATTTTTAGGCTGAAGTTGAAAATCAACTTGGAAAGAAAATAAAAGTTATCAAATCTAACTATGGTGATGAGTACTATGGCAGATATGATGGATCAAGTGAACAACGTCCAGACCCTTTTGCCAAATATTTAACAAAATGGGGCATCATTCCTCAATACACAGTGTTAGGGACCCTAAGTCAAAATAGTGTAGCTGAGAGACAAAACTGGAACCTTATTGATATAATTAGAAGTATGATAAATCATTCTTCCTTACTATAATCACTTTGGGGGGAAGCTTTAAAGACTGCAGTTTACATCCTTAATAGAGTTCCAAGTAAAGAAATAACTAAAACCACATATGAATTATTGATTAGGAAGAAGCCTAGTATTAGACATCTTCATGTATGGGGATGTCCAATAAGCTAGACCATATACGCCTAATGAAAGAAAGTTGGACTCAAGAAGTATTAGCTACTATTTTGTTGGATACTCAGAAAGGTCGAAGGGTTTTAAGTTTTATGACTCTTTAAATAAATCTTTTTTTTGATATGGGCAATACTAAATTTATTGAGGAAGTTGAATATGATGGGAGTAATAAACCTAGGAATTTTATATTTGAAGAGTAATTTATTATTCTTTCTACAGTTACAAAAGAAAATGATCACATTATTTTACTTGATTTTATTCAAATTGTAAATACAAATAATCATAATATTTTTGAGTTAACTCCCACTCATACTGAGGAATCACAACAACCTCAAATTGAAGTGTCATTAAGAAAATCGACTAGGGAGAGGAGATCAGCAATTTCAGATGATTATATTGTGTGTCTCCAAGAATATGAGTTTGACATTAGATTGGAAAATGATCCAATCTCTTTTAGTCATGTCAAATAAAATATCAACTCCCATAATTTGAGAATGAGATAAAATCAATGAAAGATAATGATATTTGGGATTTTGTCAAATTGCCTAATTTTATAAAACCCATTGGTTGTAAATGTATTTTTAAAATCTAACAAGATTCAAAAAAGCAATGTCGAAAGATATAAAGCACGTCTAGTCGCTAAAATTTTTACACAAAATGAAGGCATTGATTATAAAGAGACCTTCTCTCTAGTTTTTTTGTAAAGACTCTTTTAGAGTCATTATGACACTATTAGCTTATTATGATTTAGAGTTACATCAGATGGATGTAAAGATTGCATTTCTCAATGACGACATTGAAGAAACTATATATATGGTGCAACCAGCAAATTTTCAATCTTAATTCAAAACATTATGCAAATTTAAAAATCCATATGGTTTAAAAGCTTCCCATCAATGGTATAAGAAATTTAATCAAGTGATTACTTCTTTTGGTTTTAAAGAAAATATTATTGATCAATGCATTTATCACAAAATCAGTGGGAGTAAATTCATCTTCATAGTACTATATGTTGATGATATTCTACTGGTAAGCAGCGATATAGGCCTTTTGCAAGAAATTTCTTTCAAATAAATTTGAAATGAAAGATCATCGGAATACATCTTTTGTGTTAAGCAAATAAATTCATCGAGATCGTTCTCGTGGTATACTTGGTTTATCACAAATGGCATATATCGATAAAATGCATAGTAGATTTGCCATGAATAATTGTGCACTAGTAGATACACCCATTGTTAAAGGTGATAAATTCAATTTGCTTCAATGTTCAAGAAATGAACTTGAAAAGAAAGAGATGGAAAAGATCCCTTCTGCATCTGCATTAGGGAGTCTTATGTATGCTCAAGTTTATACGCGTCCGAATATTACGTACATTGTTGGAATGCTAAACAAATATTTAAGTAACCCAGGAATGGATCATTGGAAAGCAGTAAAACGGGTTATGCGGTATCTGAAGAGAATAAGAGACTTTATGCTCACATAAAGGAGATCAGATCATTTGGAGATCGTGGGGTACTCCGATTCTGATTTTGCTGGTTGCATCGATAGTAGAAGATCCACTTCAAGTTCTATTTTCTTATTAGCTGGAAGAGCTATATCTTGGAAAGTGTTAAACAATCACTTATAGTTTCTTCCACTATGAAGCAAAATTTATAGCTTATTATGAGGCATCAAATCAAGGAATATGACTGCAAAATTTTATCATTGGGCTAAATATTTTTGATAGAATAGAGAAACCATTAAAAATAAATTGTGATAATAGAGCTGTTGAGTTGTACTCAAAGAACAACAGGAGTTTGTCAAAATTAAAGCATATTGACATAAATTTTCTTGTTGTAAAAGAAAGAGTTCAGAGTTCTTAAGTATCTATTGAATATATTAGTACAAACTTTATTATTGTGGATCCACTTACAAAAAGTTTACCACCTAATGTATTTCATGAGCATGTGGCTCGTATGGGAGTGATTTACTTTGATGATATGCTAACATAGTGAAAGTTTGCTTATGATATTCAATGATTGTAAATATATTTTTTTGATAAGAATAAAGTATTGTTATCATCTTATAGTTGAAAACTCTGAAATAAAGGTATGTAGTTTCAATTGCAGTTTAACATAAATAAATGAAACTATGTTTATAACTCTTTTGAGCTATAATATAGGACCAGTTCGTAATTGACATGATATATGTCCACATTATATGAAATTTTTATGCTACACATCCATACTTGATCAATGTCGTTAATCATGTTGATTTAGTGATCAGAGATGTGTCTTGTTATCGAAGAAATTATAACAAAGATCACTTGATTCTATATATTATTAATGGACCATATTGTCTAAAGATGCTCTATTTAAGATAGCAAATATTGAGCTCTTAAAGTATTTAATAATGTATAATTGTCAAGCTATATGTATGGCCCAAGTGGAAAATTATTGAGAATTTTGAATGTGGGCTCATATAAATTTAATTATTCATTAGGTGCTATCTTATTTTTAAGCCTATTAATATAATGAAATAAAGATTAATTAATTTTTTAGGTTTTTTAGGGCATCTTATTAATTTTGTATGGAATTATCATGTGTAGAGACTAGATATTTTTTATTTTATTTTAATGATGGGCTGAAATAAAATAAAATATACTCAAAATATATCATGATTCTAAGGAGTTGGTTCTTATTTTTCTTCACATCCCATCTTGGGTGAAAAGAAGGTTCTCTCTCACTCTCTCAAGAACACCCCATTAGAGTGAAAAGCCAAAATCGCATTAGATCTTCCATGGATTGTTCGCTTACAAACCTTGATGATTTGACATGAGATTTCAAGATAAATTTATTTTTCTTCATATGTTTTCTAAAATTCCTTTCACTATATTGATTTTGAGCAATTTGGAACTCTTAAATATCATAATTCAAAATGATAATTAGATAAAAAAAAAAGAGAGAAATCATAAGATCACATAAGATAGATACTTATGAGATCATACAAAATTTATTATAATGCTAAGGATTATAATTATAGGCTATAAACCACTTTAGATAGGAAGATAAAAATAATAGTAGTAAATCATAACAATTATGAATCATATAATTATTATAATCATGAATTTGATTATATAAAATAATGATTCTAATTATTCAAATTCAGAATATGATCTATAATTATTTTACTATAATTTTAATCTTTAAACAACTCGATTCATCATTCAAGTAAAACATCCAAAACATTAACAATCAAATCCATTAATTTAGCAACCACATCCCAATTGATGATAATCAAATAAATATAAACTTAAAATTTAATATTAATTTGACCTTAATTTTTTTTTAAAGTTATTTTAATAAAAATTAATTTTTGATCCTCCCTACAACTTTAGATTAATTCATCCAAAAAAATATTATAATTATTTTGAAAATACTCACAAAGAACATATCATATATCATAATACCCCATAAAATTACAAAATATTTTTATAAATTTCTTGAATTTCATTCTATTTAATTGGGGATAAGTTTTTATTCATTTTTTTAGAAGTAATTTCGTTTAAGTAATGAAGCTAGGTGTTATAACGTACCTACCGTCTACTTGCCTATGTGCTCAAAAAGCATGCGCGAGTGGCATAAACTGTAATTAATTGCTTTTTGCTAACGTGCTTGACATTTATGTAAAAGCCTGGCTTCTTCCTCCCTCACCGTCCACATTGCTCATCAAACCCTGCATTGCATGTGCTGTTTCTTTCATCTCTCTCTCTCTCTCTCTCTCTCTCTCTCTCTCTCTCTCTCTCTCTCCTCCCCTCCATCCTTGGAGATTCAGATTCCATCTCTCTCTAATAATTGTATAACATGTGTTTTTTATTTTATTTTATTTATATTTTGATTTGTAATAAAATTTATTTGTTAGTGATAAATATTTTTTTAAAATAATAAAAAATCTTAATAAAAAAAATAAAAATATTGAGAATATCTTTTTTTAAAAAAAAATAAAAATGAAAATAATCTAAAATATTAAATTTATTCATTATAATATTTTTTTTGTCATGATTACTTTTGAATGTATAATAGTTTAATTGTATTAAGTGATAATATGGTGCATGAGAGCTTCGCATGGGCAAGTAAAGTTGAATTTGTATGGATCTTTGTTTTTAAGATTCCATTTTTTTGTGCTAAATTGATATATATATATATATATATATATATATATATATATATATATATATATATATATATATATATATATATATATATATATATATATATATATATATATATATATATATATATATTGTCCATCAATTTACAAACTTGTAAACATTGAGTTAAGCTCTTAACCATGACTTGAGCTTCAACTTGATTAAATTATTGAGCTTAAGCTTTATTTTATTAGTTTAGCTAGATCATGAGCTATAGATTTAGAATGCAAAAGATAAAATGATTTTGATTAGATTAATTACTATAATAAAGAAAAAGTTACATATTTTAATTATTTACATAGTTAAAGCTTAATTATAAAAAAACTTTTCTTATGTATAAAAATTGTATTTCATCTTAAACTATTAATGATAATACTATTTTTTTATAATACTAAAGGTTTGGATGTTATTTTAGTAAATGTGAATATTTAGGTGCTACATATATAAATATATATGAATTGTATGCTATGAATATAAATGATCCTTTAATAAAATTATAAAAATAATGATAAATTAGAAAAAATAACAAGAAATTACTTGATATAATAAATCTAATATAAAATTTAAAATTATTTAAAAATTTTATACTTATCTTATTGAATTCTAATATAGTTTAAGTATATTTTATGATAATATTTTTTAAACAAGTCATCTCGTGAGATAGCGAATTAAGTAAAGCTAGCTTTTTTTACTCACGAGCTTGCTCACAGCAATTTATCAAGCTAATTTTATGATCTATTACACTCTTTACAAGATTAAATATAAATATTAAATCTACATAGAACCTAGATGTATAGTCATAATAGTTGCATCCACTAAAGTAAATGAGAACATTAGTTAAAATCAAAAGTTTACCGTTTGAGCTAAAACTTTTTTAACAATATGTGATTATAGACTAAGGAGCTAATGTAGACTAAAGAGCACATAAAAACTTCTCTCTCTCTCTCTCTCTCTCTCTCTCTCTCTCTCTTTCTCTCTTAAATTATGATTTAACTGTAAATTCTCTCTCTCTCTCTCTCTCTCTCTCTCTCTTAAATACATGGAATCTTATGATAGCTTTGGGCTTTAAGAAATGATCACATAAACTAAGTAGCTGCCATTAAAAGGGTCCCAAGCTTGAAAGAGAATCTCTTAATCACAGAGAGAAATCGATTATAAGAAGATTTTGTCGACCAAAATCATTGGTAAAGTCTCCAATTAAATAAAACTATATATAAGTATAAATATATTTGAAGGAGTGAGGAAGGACAGGAATCCCTATCTTTAGGTGAAATATGGAATTGGTTTTATTCCTCTGCCAACCCAAAGCACTACTAGTTGTTCACACTTATAAAGAGTCTAGAATATATATATATATTTTAAATAGTTTTATTTAATATATAAATTATGAATATATAAATATATATTATTTGTGCATGAATTATGTACTTTCAGCCAACTTTGAGCCATTTGTGACCTTTCAGCTTATATTTATGCACTATATTAACTCTTTGAATGAATCCAAAAGCTCATACACTAACTGTCTAAATGGCGGTGAAGTACCAATTCATATGAATTGATGTCTTCAACTCTCTCTCTCTCTCTCTCTCTCTCTCTCTCTCTCTCTATATATATATATATATATATATATATATATATATATATATAAAACTTTAATCTTTGATCACAATATTTATAAGTATGATTATTGATTTACATAATACCATATATATATTATATATGAAAAAAATAAATATTTAAATATATATATATATATATATATATATATATATATATATATTTATATATTAAAATATATATATATAATTTTATATGAAAGATATATTTAAATTATATAATGATATTTTTTTATGTAATATTAAAATTTATATTGTTTATATAAATATTAAATTTTTTATGTTAAATATATATATATGAATTATTTGACAAATTTTAGTTGTGAATTACTCTCTAACATACTAAAATATGTAAATCCTATGTTACAAAAGATTCCTAATAGTAAATGGTCCGAACAAGTTAGAGTTAGTGGGTAAGAATGCAAAAGGCTTTTTGTCCCCTTGGTTTAAAACCACACTACAATGATTATTCTTTTATAAATTAAGAGGCAATTTAGAGGAAAAACAAAATATTTCAAATTTTTTTTATTAAAAAATAAATGTCAAAACATAAATTTAATATAAAGAAATTCAATTTAAATTTTTTTATAATAATTTTTTATATCTTTGTCAATTAAATTAGCTGTCTATATTATTTTTCATATCTAGCTAAAACTTTAGTTTTATATTATTTTGGGAAGTGGAATGATTTTTTTAATTAAAATAATAGTCTAAACTGATGCCAACTCTCTCAACAACCTCTATAAATAGCATTTATGATCTCGGAAGAAGCAAGATTCTCTCCCCATTAGCTAGGAGGAGGAATAGGATCTTCTTCCATTGTCACTATCTTCCTTTTCCTTTCTAGCTTTCTTCTTTCATGGCTAACATTAAGTCCTACACTCTTGCTCTCCTTTACATACTCATCCTTGTTCATCAAGTCTATGAGTTGTGAGGAAGGCATTGACAAAGATAATGCTATATGCAGATGCTTTAGTCGAGCTCAACAATGGAGAGATGGTTGAAGGCTATTGAGCTTGATAATGCTTAGCGTCGGTGGTGATGATGCTCTATGTTAATGAACTATTTCATGAAGAGACATATAGATGTTCTTGTTTGATCGATCGTAATAGACTTGATTCTCCTTCATATTAGTTAACTATATGATGATAGTTCTTATCTTTATATTATTCTCTTTTGGTTGATTCAATTCATTATATTGTGGTGAATTTAAATATATAATTAACTCGATCTTGGATAAGATTATCTATTATTTATATTTAGGATGTATTTTGTAATGTTGATGTGGTATTTTAGCTGTTGATCTGTTGTGCATATATGTCATAATAGCTTATTTAAATATTTGCATTTTATGTGTTGGTTTGTACTGAACATATATGTATGATTTTATGCATATTTCCTTAATTTGTGTTTTTAATATAGATATATATATATATATATATATATTCTTTGATATTTATTTATTTATAATAATGCAAAAGGAATTAATTTAATAAATCTTACTTCCATCCATTTTCTTAAAATGGGTTTCGATGGTTGTGATGGAGACATAAATGATTTAATAAGTAATTTAATAAAAATAAATCCATTTAAATCAACCAATTTTAAATTTAAATATGGGAGCCTAATTAAATCTATTTTTTTTATTAATTCATAAAAAAAGAATAGATCTATATACATATCATATAATTATTATGTTTATATCATACCTAAAATTTAATATTTACATATATATATTTTTTATACTTTACAAAATATATTTCACGTTTAAAATATCATATATAGAGGTATTATAGATGAAATATTAAAGATTTATATATGATTTATATAAATTTATACACAATTATATATATATATATATATATATATATATATATATATATATATATATATATATATATATATATATATATATATATATATATATATATATATATATATATATATATATATATATATCTCATAGAGATCTTGGGTGGGTTTTCTACTGATGTCTTTCAAGAATCTTGCAACTAGCAAGTACAACATGTTTTAACCTATTATTTTTTATTATAGTCTGACTACTTAGCTACTTTGCTTGCCTTGGTAATTTTCTGATGTAATCTATGCTTGCCAATGGTTGGCTATTGGAGTTCCCTAATACTTTGATATTATAACAAATAAATGGAGGATGCAAATTTATGTGTGAATAATAATAATAATAATAATAATAATAATAATAATAATAATAATAATAATAATAATAATAATAATAATAATAATAATGGATTTATTAGTTTATATTTCTCACACTTTAAAAAAATTATTTTTGATAGTTGGCCTTGGTAAGTCTATAGTGGAGGAGATCAAATATGAGGAAAAAGAGTTGGAATGAAGATATTGTGGAAGAAATAAGATGGGGAAGATATTGTGGATGGAAGAGGCATTGTTTTGCTTTTAGGCTTTGAGTTGAAGCATAATAATGGAAGAAGGATCCTCCAATAAGTGGGAGAGAACTTTTGATTAAGGCTAGTCATTAGATCGCATAATGGGTAGTGTATAGTAGCAGCATATGGTATTTTAACATTTAAGATATGAACTTCATCATTTTAGCTAATGGTTATGATGTTGTACTCTAGATCTTGGTTGTCAGATTGTCCACAGATCTTAGAGGAGGTATCAAACAAGGATCTCATCAACACATGGATTATGTCGTTCAAGAAATTCTGTAATTTGGTGTTTGTTTAAAACATGCTTAAGTCTACCTTACAAGAGTTGTTTGCCCATCAATATACATGATTCACACTCAAAGTAATCATTGGGGAACATATGATCTACATTATGATCAATATAATGGGCTGGCCAAAACCACTCAGACTCATAGATTGCTTCATCATGAATCTTGACCAAGCCACTATACAAATACTGCTGATCAGAGTGAATTGCATAACACTTGACATTGACTCCTTTGTGAGCTAGAGTTTTCTTAATTTATCACCCGATTTATGGAAGGTGGATGATGAGTTTGATTTAAGTTTTAATGATAAAATTTCATTTAAGTAGTTTTATTGATATTTGATTTGAGTTGAAAAAATTGATTAATTTGAATATATTTAAGAGCTTTTAGATCACTATGTTTAGGCTATGATTGATCTAATGATTGACATAATTTTAAGATATTTCAGCGATTTGAAACTCTTATTATAGGTTTTAGGTTTTGTTGCGGTCCAATCTAAGACTATGGAAGCAACCGCATCTCATACACTTGAATTTACATTGATTATAGTGTATGCATGTGTATTATAATTTTAGGTAATGTTTGAATTATGAGATTGATTTTATATTTTTATTTAATTCCAACTTTGCTTTGACCTTTTGAGATATTAAAATTTGCACTTTAAATTTTATATGTAGCACATTAAGAATTTATAAAGCTAATTTCATCTAATTAATAATCATTGATTTTGAAAATCATAATTAGAATGAAATTCTTAATTGTGAAGGAAGCTATGATTTTGTAGATTTTATTTAATATCTCCTTCTATCTGCTTGTACAAAGGGTTGTAGATCCGGTGATGAAGAAGATATTTTGATTTTGATTATAGTTTAAAGCATTATTTGTACTTAGTTTACTTGTTGAGTTTTTGTAATTCTAGATTTATGCTCAATTTAAATCACTTTTGATAAGTTATGTGATTTTGTTTATTGATTTAGCCTACTCATTCTTATTAGCTAGCATAGTAATCATCCATATTATAAGAATAATTAACCCAATTTGGATTTATCCTTAGAATCTTTATTGCAAGTTTGTTATGAGTTTAATTAGTCCCCAAATTCCAATTAAAGCTTTTTGAGGACTTTACAAGAAAAGAGAACTCACTTTATTCAATTTAAGCCATGAAATTGCAATTAGGTGTGAGTTTGATATTAGCCTCTCCCAAATTTCACTTAGATTTTAAATGAATGTTCTATTCCTTCCAAAATTTTCTTTAAGTGCTCCCCCCATCCTTTTTTCTTATTTGATGCTTTTAGTTTAAAATTAGCTACAGGTTTTCCTACTTAGCATTCTTAAATCAACTCATTTCACTCTCTCATTTTTAAGTCCTTATTTACATAATTTTAATATGGCATCATCCCCATGTAAGTGAATCATATTTTTTACTTGATGTAGAGTGGTGTCTATTGTGCACTGTTTTTCATCTCGTCTGCCTCTTTGAGGCCTTCGAAACAAGACATACAATATATATTTACTCTTTCTAGTCTACAAATTAGACAAAATTTTGGCGTTTATCAAGTGACATAACAAGTGTTACTCGATTTTGAGGTAGCGAGCAGTGTCTTGACACCACAACTTATTTTTCATCTATGCTCTTTGAGCCAAGGTCTCAAAAAGAAATGCAAGATATATTATATATATATATATATATATATATATATATATATATATGTATTTATATATATATATATATTTTTTTTTTTTTTTTTTTTTTTCTATTTTTTTTTTTATATATAATAATATATTCACATTCAAAAAGAATGTGTTTTTTGATAATAATTTTGCAATATGATCGATTGAGAATGTAAGACATAATTATTAAAATTGAAAGAAGAATTGACCTCTTGACGATGTTCTTGATTTGCGGTGAATGGGAGGCTAAAGCGAATGTCTTTATAAAGAATTACTTGATGTTCTTCCATTCGGTGTAAATTAAGGTTCTGAGAAGGTGGAAATTATCTTAATGATGTTCTTCCCGTTAGAATAAAACAAAAAAAGATAAATTTTGATGCTGAAAGAATTTCACTTGTGATGTTCTTCCTTTTGTAAGCAAAGAGTTCTGGTGGTTTTGCAGGATCATGGAAGCGGTGGGTTGGTAGAATGAAAAGAGTGTCAGGTTGGTCATGGAATATAAGCGGATTAGTTTGATGGGTAATAGATGACATCATAGCAGTTGGAACGTGACGAGTTGGAGGTGAAAAACGGGAAGAAAACGATGGGTCAGTCTGGCGGCAGCTCAGTCTGAATGAGCTGAAATTATGGTGGTCAGCATCCGGATCTGTGGGAATCTGGCGGAGAGCCAGATTCTGGCTGGAAATAGGAGAAACAGACAGCAGTGGCAGCAGAGGACCTGAGGGGAAGAGGACAGTTTGTCCAGGCTCAGAGCAATGATGGAAGCGCGGGGCTATGAGCTCATGAGTTGTTGAGGCAGCTCTGCAGCAGTGTGGTTAAATTCAGCAAGAGGCTGATGGACCAGATTCTGATTACTGAAAATTGAGGCGGGGAGGAGATTTTATCTTTTCATTTGAGAGAGACTGAGGAGAGAAAATGTGAGAATGGGAGGGTATGTGAGTGGGGTAGTTTCTTTTCTTTTTTTTTTTGGAGTTTTTAAAATGAAAATAGAATGATTGAGCATGGGGTAATTTAGAATTTTAAATAAATTTATTTTAATGTGTTTTAATGTTATGCATAAATACATGATATATATATATATATATTATATATATATATAATTAAAATAATTTTGTTGTTTACGAATGATGGCGTTTTTTTCGATTGAAGTCATTTGGTTGAGTCAATTGGGTTGAAAAATCATCTTTCAATTCGATTTTTATGACTCATTGAATTAATGAATTTTTTGATAGATTTCGCATTCAAATTTATCATTTGAGCAGACGTTTGATTTGTTGATGCCTCCCATCGATATACATGCGCGATATCACTTGATTGGTTGATCATCAAGTCATACAATATTTATATTCTCACTAGTTTTGATGCTTCGAACATGATGGTGAAGTCCGTTCATCGATCGGAGGTCATTTGAGTTGATTTCGGTGACATCCTGTGCATTTCAGCCTCAATTTATGCATTGTTAGTTCAAATCACTAGGCATTTACACAAACTCGCCCGAATTGAGCATGGTCAGTCTCATTTGATAGATTTTGATATTTTAAAGCTAATGACATGATCAATTTCATGAACGGAGGTTGTTCAGATATTATCGTAGCTTCCTGATCTCGATATATGTGCAGGTGCATTGACGACTCCAACGCTTGATCGGTTGATCATCAAGTTGTACAAGATTTATATCCTGACCAATTTGATGTTGAACATGATGGTGAAGTTCCTTCATAGATCGGAGGTCATTTTAACCATTTTTAGGAATGTCTAGTGCATTTTGAGCCTCAACTTACGCATTGTCACCTTCAAAGTCCGTCGAATTTGACTTGTGAGATTGTCTTGATTTATGACATACATATGACAAATACCCCAAAATGTGATTCATGCATGGAGTCACGTTTTTGAAAAAGTTGACAATTTGGGCGAGCTTGGATCATTTTAGCTTCTAATAACTTATGGAGCTTTGATAGGATTTGTCATTAGCATGCTGCCTTATTCAGGATATGCTAAATGATGGGCTTGACCGATTTGTCGAATTGTATTGATAAGAGCTCTTACACCATCTATCTACTTCTTGATGGCTTTATTGAAGATCTCTTTCTTTTATGTTCTTGCAGATTTGAGTTTCCTCTATCCCTAGTTTTGTGCTTGGTTGGGTTTGATGGAGGAATTGTTTTATTTATTTTGATGAATGATTCCACTAGGGAATTGGTTTATATGTGCTTGGTCGGATTTAAAATTTCTTCTATCCTAGCTTTAAGCTTGGACTTGATGAAGGACCAGGCGATTTGTCCATATTGACTTGTCGAGAAGTGTGTGTATGCAACCTGTTGTTTTGCTTGTGGTTGTTGGAGGGTACATCTGAGATGACCTTACACTTATATAGGTCAATATTGAGTTATCGTGCGCGTGTGCTTTAATATACTGAATAACCATGAAATTTCTTTAGTTCGGCTATAGGCTTTGTATGAACTATGAAATTGCTTCCTTGATCCCATGCTTTCTGCTTTCATGGACTTGAAGATGAGATAGGCTTTGATCTGTGCTTTGAGCTTGATCAGAATATTTGAGAATAAATTGAGATATCACCCTGCGGGCAATATATAGATTGATTTGAGGTAGCTCTGAATTGAGCATTTTCTTAGATTTCCTTGATCTATCGATCAAGTAGAAAGATCTCTTGGATCCTGGTTGCTTATAATTACTAAGCTGGATCTGGTTTGAGATTGAACAACTATCATCATTAGACTGATGAGCAAGGGCTCTTTCACTATGGCTTGTTGAGTGAGGAGAGCGTCAGCTACTCGACCATATTTTGGCTTGTTGAGTTTGACCTTTAGAACTTATTCGAGTCTTCTTCTTAAGCTGTAGTGGGTTGGTGATTTTGTCATCAGACTAATGAACAAGGGCTCATTAACTGCGGCATTTTCTTATGGCTTGTTGAGTGAGAAGAGTGTTAGCAACTCAGCCATTTGTGGGCTTGTTGAGTCTGATCTTTAGAACCCCTCCATGTCTTAGACCTCAAGATGTAGAGGTTGTTGTTTCTCCAACTCAGTTGATTGAAGCTTCTAAAATCAGGAGTTCTTCTGACTTAATCTCCAGAATTTGGCAAATCTGAGAAATAAATTTCTTAATATTTAGGGTTGTCTTTTCATGCGTAGAAATAAATTCTTTTTTGTTTACGCAAAACTCTAACTTAACAATGATAATTATAGATATTATTTACATAAGCTTCGATGTTAAGAATCAAAATATTTTTGAGGATCTCATCTTATGGCACGATGTCAACTCAGATAAACTTAATATAAACTAAAAAAATACCCCTATCTTGTAGGGGGAATTCTAAAGTATATTTAGGAGAATTTTTAAGATGAAATTATATAAATATATCTATATTTGAATTGATGTACTCTAAAGAGGATTTTAACATACAACATTGATTTCATCTATATATAAAAATCTAAAAATGCCCCCTCTATAATAGGAGAATTTCCATGAAAAAGTTCTTCATTTGGAGTATGTTTATTTAGCGATCTCGTCATGAAGCATGATGTCAACCTAAATAGATATACTAAAAAAAATGCCCCTTTGTCTTTGGATTTATTATTGTACGAGAATGTGGTTTCAAGTATAGTACTTTTCAAGTATGACCATTAATTGACATTGGTCTTTCACCCTTTAAATCAATGAGTAGGTATGCCCCTCTTTGGTATACCTTTTCATGACAAAAGGGCCTTCCCAGTTAGGCTCAAATTTGCCACCGAATTTTTGATTGGAGATAATTGGTCTTCTCAGCACCAGAACCAATTATCCTTTTTTGGAATGTTTGGGGCCACACCATATGGTCAAAAGTCCTGGACATCTTTGCTCGATAGACTTCCAGATTTTGATGAGCTTGCAATCTAATTTCATCCAGCACGTTGAGTTCCTCTATTCTCAGACATGCATTTTGATCTTGGTTAGGCGTATTGGATGATACTCGAAGGGAAGGCAACTCAACTTGAGGAAGATTTGCTTGATTCCAAATACTAATGAATAAGGAGTGGCTCTTGTAGGTAGTTCGATACACCCATAGAGCCTCTATTAGCTTGGTATGCCATTCTCTCTTATTTTTAGTGAGAATCTTCTTGAGTAGTTTGACTAATGTCTTGTTGAAGGCCTCCGCCAAACCATTTGCTCTTGGATTATATATTGAAGAGTATCGCCAATCAATTTTGTGTTGATCGACGAATCTATAAATCTTTGCACTTTTGAAAGCTATGTCATTATTAGAAATTATTTCGCATGGAACTCCAAATCTATAGACTACATTATGCGTGAAGAAGTTGATCACTCGGTCAGCAGTAACTTCTTTAAATGGGTAACTTACCACTTAAAGAAATAATCGATTCGCTAGGATGAATGCGATGTCCAGCTGACGATGGTGGATCAATTGGTCCAATTACATATGTACCCCAACATTCAAATGGCCAAGATGCTATTATTGGGTGTAATGAATTTGGAGGTTGATGGATGAGATTGCCATTTACATGACACTCATGACACTTCTTAGCATGATTAATACAGTCTCTCACCATAGATGGCCAATAATAGTCCATCCTTTTAATTTTTACTGCCATCTTGGGTCCTGACTAATGTGCACCAGAAAGTCCTTCATGAACTTCAACCATCACATTGCTAGCTTATGATAGAAAGCTAACTCAAGCTTGTTAATTCTATAGATGCCAAGTACTTGATTTATAATAAGTTGAGAATCATCAAAAATATGCAAGTTCTGAATGTCTATGAAAATAGCTTCTTCCGGACATCCTTATACTTCATATTGACTTCATTATTAGTTCTTGGCTTGGTGGGTCCATATGATCATCTCATTATCCCTCATACGGTGTTATGAAGATGATCTTTGATTCTACTCTTGTTCTTGGAAAATATAGATGTTGGACTTGTTTGATCGATGAGGCTCATCAAAATTTCCAATTTTGTGATTTTTCTCTTTCATGAATGATAATTTGCTTTCGCAAATCGTCATTAAGAGAAGAGTCCACATGGATGGGATGTGCAGCTAGAAAATCTACTAAGACTTGTTCCTTCACTACTTTCTACGAAAAATATATGATATCGAATTGTAAAAGTAATATTGCCCATCTTGCTAAGTGACCTGTTAACGCTAGTCTTATCATCAAGTACTTCAGCGGATCGATCCTCAAGATGAGGGTAATCTTATGAGATAACATAAAGTGACAGAGCTTTTGGATTGCAAAGATTCATGCTAAAAAGTGCTTCTCTATCAGAGAGTATCTCATTTTTGCTCCAATCAGTCTTCATCTGATAAATTAAAGAACATTCTTTTTGCTTTCTTCATTGTGTTGTGCTAACAATTCCCACAGACTCTTGTTGGTATATAGATGAGGGCTTCCTTAGAATAGGTGTTTTGGATTGTGGATTTAATAAGTAGCTTTAATGCTATTGAAGACTTCTTGACACTCCTTGTCCACTTGAATAAAGCATCCTTCTTCATTAACCTTCAAGCTTGACAACGTTAATAAATTTGATATAAATCGACGGATGAATGCAAGATGTCCTTGAAAGAGTTGATAAACTCTTTTGGTGGAGGTATTTCTTGCCTTGATTTTAGCGATCATTTCCAATACCTCTATGGCATTACAATGTACCCCAGGAATTTTTCGAAGAATACCTCGAATGCACAATTTAAAGGATTAATCTTGAGATCATATTTTCTAATTCTCTCCAATATAATTCTCATGTCTTCGAAGTGGTTATCATGGTTTAAGCTCTTAACCACCAGATCGTCGACATAACATTCCACTTTTTGATGAATCAACTCATCAAAAATTCATGTCATGGCTCTTTGGTATTTAACTCTAGCATTTTTCAGGTCAAAGGGCATGACCGTGTAGCAATATATGCCAATAGGAGTTTTGAACAATGTACATTTTTCATCCTCAGGTGCCAATTTGATTTGGTTGTACCCTGGCTATCCGTCCATAAATGAAAACATGTCGTAGTTAGAGGTGTTGTCCACTAGTAGTTCTAATATTAGAAGCGAAAAGTCATCTTTTGAGCATGTCTTATTTAAATCTCGGAAGTCAATGCAGAGACAGATTTGACCATTCTTCTTCCTAACAAGGATAATGTTTACTATCCAATCTGCATATTTCTTCTCCAATGAAGCTTCTTGATTAGATTTTTTAGTTTACAATTACCTATTCTTCAATCTCCAATTTCATTACTAGGAGCTTGTTTAATAGCGCATCAGTTTAATAGCTAGTTTATGAATTACATTAGGGATAAGCGGCATTTTGAGAATATGTCAGGAAAGTAATCTGAATTCACAAAATAGTATTTTTAGCTCCTCAACTTTCTCATCGAGAACGGCGAAAGTTGGGCCGGGGATCATCCTGACTCTAGGTTGACTTTTTTAAGTTCATCCATAGTAGTTATTTGTCCACCATCTTCGAGTTCTTCAGGTGCGGGCTTGGCTACCACTTCTTCATCATTTTTAAGAAGAATTTTATGGGAATCATCTTCTTCATCACTAAGAGTTTCTATCTCGACTTCTATTATATTATAGCTCTATCTTGATGAGATTTGTGGATGAATAGACCTTTAGTGGTAAAGTTATCACTTCTTGAGATGCTTGAGGACTTCTTTGGCTCCACATCTTGTTAAAGAATTGAGTCCTATGTTTAGTAGTTCCAATATGAATTCCAAGCTTATGCATCATTCTTCGCAACTTCTACGGATAGTATATTGGTATTCTTATTAACATTATCTCATTGGAATTTTTATGTTGAGTAGGTCGCTCAAAATCTTGAGGCTAAGACTCTTCAGATTTGTAAAATAGAGTTCCTGTTCTGCCACTCTCACTCAATGGCGGCACATAGAATGTTATCAATTCTTCAATATTATGAACCTCCAGTGGACTGATTTCTTTGAAGCATTGCTGAGGGATGGGTATAATTTTGAGTGAGTCATCTGACTCGCCAAGTGAGCTATCTTCCTTGATGCAGCTATTTGAACTCTATTTCCATAAAAAGATTCAAAATCATAGTCTGAATCAAAATCCCTTATTTTATACTCTACTTTTCTTGAAAGCTTATAAGTTCCCTTAGGTTTGATAGGGATATCTTCTCTCTCTTCTGTGTTACTTCCTAAATGAGAAACTGATTTGCTTGACTTAGGTGCAAAATTGAGTGCTTTAGGGAGAGTCAGCATTACCTTCTTTCTTCCTCTTTGCTTTTACTCTTTCACTTTATGAAATTTCTTTTTTAGTTCTGAAGTGGAAGCTACTTCAAGAGGCTCACGCTTAGGCTCTTTGAGGATGAAATATTTTGTATCTTCATAGATCTTTGCTTCATTGATGGGGAATGTTTGTAGGTTTTCAAAATTTTGAATTATTCTCCATCTTTCAGATACTTCATAAATTGATGCATAGTTGATGGGACCATGCCATACTCATGTAGGCAGAGAGCTTTAAATGATGTATCGACATAGATTACACAAAACTTAGCTTCTGTATATAAATCATTGAACTTGACTGAGAGAATAAAAGAACCCAGAGTTTTTTGTCCCATTTCATTGAAATCATGAACCATCAACTCATCTCTCCCAAGATGTTGGATATCCAGTGATTATCCTCTTAATACCTTTAAACTCATAAGATTGATAGAAGAATCAGATCAATCAATATGTCGAGATACCATCACCCTATAGTAACATAAAGAGGGCGATTATGATCTGTTGTTCACAACATAAGGCCTTCCTTAGAAAATGTGATTACTGGGAGATCTTGAGTTTGCAATGCTTCTGTCATGCATTTTTCAGCAAAGTAAACTTCATAACTCTCCGGATCTTTGAGAGCCGGTATCAAAATTTCTTGGAGGTCTTTTGACATCAAGAGAGCCTCGTACACATTCAGTTGTACATGGATCTTTCTCAGATGTGATAACATATTATAATATATCTTCTCGCTCGATTTAGGCTTTATTCTAGCATTTCTGGGAATAATATCTTTGGTGACTTCAATTTATTTGTCTTTGTCTTTATTTGCATATCCCTTCTTTGATGAAGGTGGTAAGACTTTATCACTTCTCAACTGAACTTGAATCACATTATCTTGCTCAAATTCTTCTGAAGAGGTAGTTTCTTCAAGTTCCCTTCTTATTCTGGAAGATTGGCCAAAAATTCTAGACTCATTTTTCAACATCATACGTGTCATACGTGATGATATCGATGAGTCTGACTCTTCTCCATCGGGAAAACACATATCTTCATCTGAACTATTATTGTCTTGTTGAGTCATTAAACAAAATTCAGACAATAGCTCCTCAGGCTCTTCTTGCTTTTCTGACAGGAGTTGTGACGGGTTGGTCGAGTCTGTCTGACTACATTTGTTGTTTTTGAGTAACTAATGCTGAAGAATATCTGACATCACATAGATGATTCGGCATGTCTCTACTGGACAAGATTCACCATTATCTTCTTCATCTGATTCAACACTGCGAAGTTTAGGCATGAAGTCTGCAAGCCTAAATGGCTGTCTTGCCGGTTGGTGATATTCCTCGAGATTGTTAATGATATTTTGAGTTGTAGTTCTCTTCTTGATCTTCTTTTTTTTGCCAGCTTCTTTGATTTATGAGGCTTGCATTTAGTAGACTGCTTCTCATCTGATGATAAAGTAGCCTTATCAATGTCAGAAGCATAAATACTTGGTTTAGGAATCTCTCTTAAGTCCAATATATGTTCAAGTGGTGATTTCCACTTAACACTAGGGACATCTTTTAGCTGCTTCAGCATTTTCACGGTCTTTTTAGAGACTATTGTTTATCATTCTTCGAACTGATTTCTCCTTCGTTTATCTTGCAGGATGATATAAGAGGACGTAATCATCCTTGTAGACTTCTTTTGGATTGACTAACAACAGATAGTGTAAATTCACCTCCCGATACTTCCTTTCTAGCCAATCTTTGAAGACATAATAATATTCAATAGGATGACTTATCATTCGATGATATGGACAGTAGTTTGGATAATTGACTTAACTAGCTTCTTTAGGCCTTTTAATTTTCGGTAACTGTAGACCGGCTTTGACTGCTTGCCGAAATAATTTAGTCATACTATCCTATCTAAAGGAATATTCTTTGTTCATCTTTTTCTTAAGACATGGCTGCATTTGCTCATCATCTCTTGTTGTTTGTTTTGGATGCTCCCCACCACTTGGAAAAGTCTGAGGTTTGTCATTACCTTATAATACCAATTTTGGCTATGGGTTAGAATAAATAAGCTTTTTACCCTTATCATCATTGTACATTGGCTGCTTTCCTTTATCCGCATTATATATCACCCACTTTTTTCCATTTGAGCTATAGAAAATGACATGAATTTCGTTTCTTCTTGAGTCTGATGATTTGTTTCTCTTTGCTTTATCTGCATAGACTTCAAACTTAGGGCGATTCAACTTTTCAAATTTAGCCACCATACCGAGTAAGTCCTGGAATGTTGCAATCGACGCTATGCATAAAAATGGTGTCATTTTATCATGCATATTGCCCATTAGCAATTAGATCGCATATTTTTCTTATAATTATTGCTCGCACTTCATACTTAGGTTGCGCCAACACCTTATGAATTTTGTCACTGACTCATCTTTCCTCCTTTTCAGCAAGGCAAGGCCAGCGATTGTGATTTTCTCAGTTGCACTAGCGAACCTCTTTATAAATATGGTCTCCAATTCAGCAAATATTTTAACTGAATCATTCAGAAATTCTACGTACCAATCAAAAGCAGCTGAGGTTAGGTTACTAACGAATTGACAAAAAATTAGAGCATCGTTCCTTCCTGTGTTACTACAAGTAGCCTTAAATTGGGCTAGATGTTGCTTTGGATTATCAAGCTCGCTAAAAGTATTAAATTTTGGCACTAAGTAACCTTTCGGGTATGACACTTGGTCATATTCAGCTGGGTAAGGGCTACCCTTACTCACCAATTTTTCAACCTGCTCAAAGGCTATGACTGCCTTTATCTATTCATTGATTATTGTTTCTAGCTGAGCAGCTATTGCCGTTCCAGGTGTGCTAGCCAGATTTTGAATTGTTGGTTGGAGATGTGGTGGGTTAACTTTGTTCTTCACTTCATGCGTAACATGTACTGTAGAAGTTTGAGGTACCACAATGGCTGGTGGTATAGAAGTTGTATTATTAGCTGCGTGTTGGTTAGCAGACAAAACAAGTGCTGCACTTTATGTGACATTCTTCTGCAACATCTTCATCATCATGTTCATTTGTATCATCATATTATTTTGGTACCATGTCGCAATCTCCTATCTTTGACCTTTTGCATTTCTCTTTGCTCTCTAGTTAACGATGACATCAATCAGCTCTTCCTTTCTTCTATTTCTTATTACTTCCTTGCTCATTTTAGGGAAGAACTTGACGCCTTCTCCTTGTGTATTTGAGATAGCATTTGGCACGATGATGTTGATTATAAAAGCGTGTACCAGGCTGATCATTTTCTGGTTCATCCATATAGACAGCTTTGACACCCATGATCTCTTTCTCATTCTGGTCTTCTTCTTCTTCATCTTCAGCAAAGATCGAAGATCCATCTTCTATTTGCTTCTATGAAGACTCTTCTTCATAAATGTTAAAATCAGGTTTAGGTTCCCTGAGTTCGCGTTGCTGCTGACGGTGCTGAGCGGGGAGTTCATCTATATCTCTGACCGTATAGACAACTTCTACTTCCATAAAATCCTCTTCATTATTTTCTTCCTGCACAAAAATTTTTGATCGACGTTTCCAGTGGATCTCTGGTTCAATGTGCGGAACAACAACTTCTTCTATTAAAGGACCACGATCAACATCAATCTTTTCTTGTAGGGGTGAAACTGATCGGCGATGGGATCTCTTAGAGGATTCTCTAGGGTGTCGACCATCATATCTTTCATCACTGATATCCCTTCTTTTGGGTATCCACTTCTGATGAGTTTATTTTGAGGTAGATTTCTAAGTATATGTATCAGATGTCACACCTCTTCAATTACTCAAAGTTTCATTACGGGGCTTTGGCCTCCATATTTACTTATCCTTTCACTAGGACCTTTCGGCAGTGGATTCCTAGACACGAGGTCCAAGTGTCATGCTCTGATGCTCACCATGCAAGCACTAGACTCAGGCACCGACGTAAGAGATGATGCAACTTTCTTGGTGAAGCTTCGATTTTCATCACCACAGCCTCAAATATTCTATTCATTAGGCCTTTATTCGCTACTTTGAGAATTTTATATATCTAGAGGCAGTGTTTCCTCTGTGGTGGTGGAGCTTGATGTGGTTGGTTACAGAAGAATTACTTTATTTTTCCAGTAGAACTATTTCTCTTTACCCACTTTAGAATGTCAAAACTGTTGTGGGTGAGAATACTCGCTTTTGGCGGAAGTATCGTTTGTTCACTAAGTTGTTCAAAGGGGATCTGGTGAGCCCTCAGCTTAGCATTTCTCCTTCTTCTCTGCCTTCTGGTTAATTTGCTCCCTGATGAGGAAGCTTCATGATCATGCTTTCCAGGTACAAAAGGTTCAATCGGCGGAGCAGCTATACCTTGAGGCATTAAAGACATAGTTTGCCCATTGACGGTTCTTTTCATCATGGAGGCTTCATATTTGCATATCCTTTTGAAAACTGAAGTTCTCTCTTTGAAGAATGCCTTGACAGCGGTTGGTTGTTGAACTGGTGCTCATAGTAGGAGTTTCTGAACTGAGGCCTTCAAAGATGGCCTTAAACGAATGTACCATAGGTGGGTACTTCAGGAGTTGCAACTACGATAGCCAGAAAATTCAAGCTACCAAATTGAATGGTAGCCCTGACATCACCTGTGTTGATGACGACATTAGCTAGGCAGATATTCGCACTATGACCTAATTGAACGGTGAAAGGAGTGCTTTATAGATCCATTTTTGCAAAAGTGAAAGATGGGGATTAGTAATTAGCAATTATTATTTCACCCCATACATTCAAGATGCAGGCACTATAACTAATGGTGTAATAAATATATACTCTCCGGAATGATTCATTTTACATAGAGTCTCATATTGAATTTATTACACACTTAAATCATCATTTTTTTATTTTGAATTTTCAAAAATTTTATTGTTACTATGGCACATATATGACTAGCTAAAGATGGAAAGAGAATCATGTCCCCGGGAGTAAATCGGCTCAAAATCAACCTCTCGATAATTTATTTGATATTGAATTGAGGAGAGTGTGACTTAAAGTGTCGATATAATTTTTAAAAGGCATATGAGATAGTAGATAAGACACTACCCAGAGATTTCACCATCATTTGGTGAGGACTTTAGATCTAGTTCCAGGTTTCCTATAGGCACAAACCCCTATAGTTAATTATCCCTCTCAATAAGTGAGAGAGAGAACTTTCGATTAAGACTAGTCATTAGATCGCTTAATGCGTAGCGTATAGTAGCAGCATATGGAGTTTTAGAATTTAAGATATGAAATTCATCATTTTAGCTTAAAACGGATGGTTGGGGAATGATGATGTGCCCGATCTAGATCCCATGGTTTCATCATCCTGGGCCATTGGTCTCTAGCTAGTCGAAGAGGTACGACCCAACGATAAGGATCCTCATCGAACACACATGGCCCAAGAAATCCTTGACTGGAGACAGCTTAAGTCTACCTTAGCTGACAGAGGGTTGTTTCCCCTATCAAGTACACCCTATGATTCACAACTCAAATGGCAGAGCCATTGGGGAACATACGGGCTATGATCATGATCTTAATATAATGGAGTCTTGCCAAACCACCGATCGAGGACTCGGGGATCGCTTCATCTGGAGCCTACTAGCCAAGCCATGAAGCCAGAGGACTCGGGCCACGTCCTTACTAATAAGAGATTAATTGAGAATGAACATAACAGAACACTTAATTTGACATTGGCTCCTTTGTGAGCTAGAGTTTTCTTAACTTGTCACCCCAGAAATAAAAGGAAAGTAGATGAGTTTGATTTAAGTTTTAATGATAAAATTCCATTTAAGTAGTTTTGATTGTATTTGATTTGAGTTGAAAAATTGATTAATTTGAATATGTTTAAGAGCTTTAGATCCTCAACTCGCTATTTCTAATAGAGGATTAGATTTACTATCACCTGTAATCGCCAAATATTTCACTAATTTGAAACTCTTATTATAGGTTTTAGGTTTTGTTAACAATCCATCTAAGACTAAACCGGAAGCAACCCATGCAGATCCTCGACACTTGAGTTTGATTCATAATGTGCCCATGGGTGTATTGTAATTTTAGGTAATTTTATGTTTGAATTTTGAGATTGATTTTGTATTTTTATTTAATTCAACTTTACCGCCTTTTCAAATATTAAAATTTGCACTTCAAATTTCTATGTCCCAGCACATGCAGGAATTTATAGCTTTTTCGCTAATTTCATCTAATTAATAAATTATTAATTTTAAAAATTATAATTAGAATAAAATTTCTTAATTTGATCGAAGGAAGCTCTATGATTTTATAGATTTTGATTTATTATCGTCTTCTGTCTGCTTATACAAAGGGTTACAAATCCGATGGCGAAGAAGACATTTTGATTTAGATTGTAGTTTAAAATATTATTTGCACTGTCTTTACTTATTGAGTTTTTGTAATTCTCCCACTTAATTATGCTCAATTTAAATCACTTTTGATAAGTTATGCCGATTTCAGTGTTTATTTATTTAGCTATACTCATGCTTATTAGCTAGCATAATAATCACCTGCACATTCGTATAAGAATTATTAAACCCAATCTGGATTCATCCTTAGATTCTCGAGTTTATTGCAAGTTTGTTATGAGTTTAGTATTAGTCCCCCCATTGCTTAATTTTAAGAAATTTATAAGAAAAGAGAACTCACTTTATCGCTTCAATTTAAGCCATAGAGAATTACAATTAGAGTTTGTGAGTTCGATATTAGCCTCCCCCAAATTTCACATAGATTTTAGATGAATGTTCTATTCCTTCCAAAAAATTTTTTAAGGGCTCCCCCCTTTTTTCTTATTTGATGCTGTTAGTTTAAAATTAGTTGCAGGTTTTCTACTTAACGTTCTTAAATCAGCTCATTTCACTCTCCCACTTTTTCTAAGTCAAAAGATTTGACAATTTAAGATCCCACATCATCCTCGTGTAGAGGCGATCGAGGGTGTTTAGCTTACTCACACACCCTCTTGATAGTGAGAGTGTATTAGCCAAGCTGCCATCTCGTCATGCCCTTGAGCATGACGAGGCCTTCTGAGATACATACAATGCAATATATATATTCATTCCCCTTTTTCTTCTAATATATATATATATATATATATATATATATATATATATATATATATATATATATATATATATATATATATATATATATAATCACATTCATAGATCCTATATTCTCGACTCATTTTGGTACCGCAATGCTCTGAAAGGAATGGGGTCGCATGCGATTGAAATGTAAGGAGTGCAAACGGAATCGAAAGAAGAATTTGCCTCGATGATGTTCTTCCTTTATGCGGCAAAGGTGAGAAGGCTAAAGTGAGAATCGCCCGAAATCGTAAGAATCTGACGATGTTCTTCCGACATGTGGCAAAATTGAAAGGGTTATGAGGCGACGTTAAATCGAAAGAACAATTCGCCTATTGATAATGTTCTTCCCGACAGAACAAAGCAAAACGGACGGCTAAAGCAGGGCGCTGAAAGTCGAAAGAAAATTGTCTCTTGACGATGTTCTTCCCTCGGTTCTGAAAAACGGAAAGGGTTGTGAGTCGGCGATTTTAATATGATGGGGTGTGGTCAGGATGGCAGGTCAAGGTCAAGCATCTTTTAAGAGCAATAAACAACATAGTGAGTACAGAGAGTACAGATGCAACTAGGCCAAAGAAACTGAAAAAAAATATCCACAAAATTATATGTACTCTCAAGAGAGTAGAGTACAGAGAGTACAAAAAGAAAATAACACTAAAAACTAACCAAACAGCCTCCAAATTATTCCTGATGGATTGTAATGAACATATTTTCTCCAAACAAGCCAAAAAAATAGGAAAAAATAACCAAAATGCTCTGTACTCTCATGAGAGTATAGAGAGTACATATGCAAAAATCTCTCAGAAACCATTCAAACAGCCACCAAATTGCTTTCACTAGAATGTAATGAACATAATCTGAACAACGAGGCTAAAGAAACAGGAAAAAAATGTTCACAAAATTATCTGTACTCTCAAGAGAGTACAGAGAGTACAGATGCAAAATAACACTAAAAAATCAACCAAACAGCATCCAAATTTTCCTAATGGATTGTAATGAACACATTTTTTCCAAACAGGTCAAAGAAATAGGAAAAAATTAAATCGACTCTCAGAGAGTACAGAGAGTATAGAGAGTACAGAGAGTACAAAGAGTACATATATAAAATAACACTAAAGAAGCAACCAAACAGCCTCCAAATTATTCCTAATGGATTTGTAATGAAAATATTTCCTCCAAACATTCTCATAAAAATTAGAAAAAAATGCTCAAAAATACTTTGTATTGTACTCTCATGAGAGTACAGAGAGTACACATGCAAAACTCTCCTAAAAACCAACCTAAAAAACCTCCAAGTTGCTTCTAATGGAATGTAATGAACATGTTCTCTCCAGATAGGCCAAGAATTCATGAAAAATAATATGAAATTGGTCAATACTCTCATGAGATTACAGAGAGTATACCCATGCAAAGCAGATCCTCAAAACAAGTAAAGTCCTCTTGTAAAGAACTCCAAACAATGTAGAAATATACACTAAATAAAAGAATTTCACGGAATAACACTAACAAACCGTAAAAAAATTATACGTATACAACGGTTGAGAAAAATTACCGATGAATTTTTATTTAATGCATCCTCAACTATTTCCTCAAGGCTATAAATTCCAAATTCATTCTCCATCTTCATGGTTCTTTCGTAAAAAGGAAATGAGATTTTCTCTTTCTCTTTCTCTGAGCTCGGTTTGCAAGAAAAAAATACACCCATAAATCCTAAATCTAGATATATATTTCTTTTAAATTCCTCTAGCGCATTCCAACGACGCTTCTTCTCCCGTTGTTTGAACGAGGCGGGCCTGGTCGGGTTGGGCCAGGATAAACACCGTCGCTGGTCAAAAAGCTAAAACGGGAAAATAATCGACACGTGTCGTCAGATTGAGTCCTGAAAGCTACGCAGGACCCGACATAATATTTTCTTCTCAAAAAAGCCCTTCTTCTCTCAACTAGTTTCCAAGAAACAAAAATAGACTTGTTCAAGAGAAAGCTTAGAGCTTCCAAGGTGGTGGTGGGATGAATTTATCCTTATTAGTTGAATCTCTTTACAACGCCAAGTTTCACTATTCAAGAATAACAAGGGAAAAGATTGCCACCAACAAAGAAGTAAAACTGAGCCCAGTCGCAATGGTTGAGCTTCTTCATGTAGAATTCTTCAAGCAGGAGCATTAAACTCAAGTTAGATTTTAGATTTAAATTTGAATGGTCATAAAAAATTAGTCTTTTGGTATTCTGTTTTTATTAGCTTTTATGGTATTGAAAGAGTCTAAGGAATTTCAAGAGTCTAACTTAAGACTATATATATTGGTATTGTACTCTTGTTAAATATAGAGAAAGAAATCTATCAAAAGCATATTTTTTTGGTGTCCATTTTCTCTCTAGAAAAATCCAAATTCGGAAAATTATACTTTCATCAAATTGGTATCAGAGCAAATGATGAACCAAGGGAGCACCATGTCGGGACAAATACCACTGCCACGACTTACCAAGATGAACTACATAACCGAGTATTCAAATGCGTGCCTTACTGAGCACAAGACGCTGGGACGTAGTTGAAACCGGTTTTAATGAGACGGTTACGCTTCCTCCACAACAAACCAATTGAAGATATTGAAAGAAATGCGAAATGAAAAACCGCTCTACCTCATGTTCCAAGCAGAGATGAGTCGGGTTTTGAGAAGATTCTGCATCAATTGAAGGAAGCCTGGGACACTTTACAAAATGTGTTCATGTCGACCGAAGTTAAGCAAGTACGCTCTTCAAACTCTACGAGGTCAATTGGAGACCATCAAGATGAAGGAGATCGACGCCTATATAACTCGTGTAAACGGTGAATCAACTCAAACGCAACGGAGAAACTCACGATACAAGAGTTGTGGAGAAAATTCTTCTGTCATTGATTGATTTTGAGAATGTTGTATGTGCAATCGAGGAGTCAAGAGATTTGGAGAAAATGACCATCGACGATCTCGCTGGTTTGAAGTGCATGAACAACGAAAGAAAAAAGAAACAAGAAGTCCCGGAGGAGGCCTTACAAACAAAGATGACAATCAAGGAAGACAAGATGATGTATGCAACACAACCGCTGGAAGAGGCCGCTGAGGCCGCAGCTTTTAATACGCGTCGGAGGTCGCGCACGATCGATCACGTGGTCGTGGTATCAATACCGCTCACGGAGATCATGGTCGTGAAGAAAGAGGACTAACAAGCCAATGAATTGGCGGTCGAGGTCGCTGTTATGGAAGAGGTGGTCGATCAAGTCGCCCAAATGTCGAATGTTATAATCGGAAAATATGGACACTACGAAAAAGAATTGCTACCCAAGGAGAAAGCGGAAGAAAGCAACGGGTCGCGGAAGACGAGACAAAAGATGATGATGCTTCTCATGATGACCCATGAAGGTGCTTAGAAAATGACATGGTGTGGTATCTAATCGACCGCAATCATATGTGGGCACAAACATCTCTTTGTTGATATACAAGAGATAGAAGATGGACACGCGGTCTTTTGGAGATGCATCAAGGTCCAAGTCAAAGGTCGAGGAAAAATATGCTTTTCCCAAAAGGATGGAGAAAGAGGTATAGTGGAAGATGTCTATTTTGTACGATTTGAAAAACAATATCCTTAGTATGGGGCGCTTATTGGAGAAAGGATGTTCGCTTTTATGAAAGACCTGATGTTGCATTTGAAAGACAAAATGGTCGATTGCTCGCATGTGGAAATGGCGAAGAACCGAATGTTCAAACTCAACTTGAAGAATATACAAGAAAGGTGTTTGCAAGTCGCATGGAGGACAAGACATGGTTATGGCACTTGCGTTCTGGACACTTACATTACGGTGGGCTAAAAGAATTAGCAAAGAAAGAGATGGTCCACGTCCAAACTTGGACTTCACTAAAAAATTTTGTGAAGGTTGTGTACTTGGCAAGCAAGCAAGAACAACTTTTCAAAAGAAGGTGATATCATGCAAGGAGATCTCTTGAGTTGATACACAATCACATATGTGGTCCAATCACTCCAAAGTCTTTCAAATGGGAAGAGGTACTTTATCACTTTCATTGACGACCATACAAGGAAGACTTGGGTCTATTTTTTAAAAGAAAAATCAAAAGCTTTTGAGGTATTCAAAAAATTTAAGGTGATGGTGGAGAAAACAACCAATCTTTACATCAAGGCTCTACGATCGGATAGAGGGAGAATATATGTCAATCCCCTTCAAGAACTATTGTGAAGAACAATCGAAGATTCTTGACAAAGATATTCACAGCAACAAAATGGCATGAAAGAAAAATCGAACGATTCTTGATATGGTTCGATCAATGTTGAAGAGCAAAGATATGCCAAAAGAATTTTGGGCGTATGAAATGCCTGTACTTGCAAAATAGATGTCCACATACAATATTGAATCAAACACCACAAGAAGCTTGAGTGGTCACAAACCAAACGCCTCACACCTCAAAGTGTTTGGTAGTGTGGCCTACGACATGTACCGCACCAAAGAAGAACCAAACTCGATGATAAGAGCAAGAAGAAGTATGTGTTCATTGGGTATGACGAGAAGACGAAAGCTTTTAAGTTGTTTGATCCAATTGACAAGAAGATGATTGTGAGCCGAGATGCTCAAGTAAATGAAGAAAGCACATGGGATTGGAAGAACCAAAAGGAGGCAACACAAGATAAAGAGAAAGGAGAATCATTGAGTGTTGCACCAACAATCACTCAAATAACCTCTCAAGCACGCGAAGAAGAAGAAGAACCAAGTCAACCTAAGATGCGAGTCTACAAGATCTCTATGAATCAACTGAAGTGCACTTGGTTTGCCTATTAGCAAACTCGAGAATATTGCCTTTGAGGAAGTCAAGAGACAAAAGTGGAAAGCCACAATGGATGAAGAGATAGAAGCAATTGAAAAAAATCAAACTTGGGATTTGGTGGAGTTGCCAAAAGGATATAACCCCATAGGTGTAAAATGGGTATACAAGAAGAAGATGAATACCCAAGGAGAGATTGAAAGGCCAAGCGCCTAGTTGCAAAAGGTTACAAACAAAAGCGGAATTGATTATGAAGAAGTTTTTTGCTCAGGTTAGAATGGAGACAATTCGACTTCTCTTATCTCAAGTCACAACTCAGTGGATCTACCAAATGGGTGAAATCACATTTCTAAATGGTATACTTGAAGAGGAAGTCTATAGAGCAACCGCACGGATACATAAAACCCGGAAAGGAGAGCAAAGTGTTAAAGCGAAGAAGGCACTCTCTTGGTTGAAGCAAGCTCGAGCATGGAATACCAAATCGACACTTACTTCAAGAAGAACAAGTTCATCCAATGTCCTTATGAGCATGCGTTGTACGTGAAGAAAGACGAAGGTAATTTGCTTCTTGTTGCCCTTTATGTTGATGATCTTATTTTCATGAGGTGAAGATGGTCAAAGACTTTAAAGATGCTATGGAGAATTTGAAATGACGGACTTAGATTAATGAAGTACTTCCTTGGTCTTGAAATAAAACAAGGAAAATCTGGAATTTTTGTATCACAAGAAGCATATCGAGGACATTTTGAAGAAGAGCGGGATGGAAAATTGCAAACCGGTAGCAACACCAATGGAGCTCTGCTAAACTCTCTAGATTTGAGGGAGGAAATCAAGTAAATGCAAATGATTACCGTAGTTTGGTAGGAAGTCTATCTCACATGCACAAGGCCGAGATATTGCATATAGTGTGGTATAGTAAGTCGATACATGGAAGATCCAAGACACTCGCACCTCAAAGCTATTAAAAGAATTCTTATATTCGGGAACGAATCACTGGGTTTCTACTCAAAAGCAATTGAATTCAAGTTGGTATACTCGATAATGATTGGTGCGGGATGTAGATGTGAAAAATGATAATTATTCTACATGGGAATACAACATTCACATGGCTCTCAAGAAACAACCAATCGTAACCTTGTGCATGTGAGAATATGTGGCGATCTTGGTGTGTGTGTCACACAATTTGGCTAAGGAATTTACTACATGAATTAAATCTACAACAACAACATGAGGCAACCAAAGTGAAGTCGACAACAAATCGACCGAATTGGCAAAGAATCCAGTTCATCACGAGAGGAGTAAGCATATCGACGCTTTCATTTCATTAGAGAACATGTAAAGAATGGAGAAGTGAAATTAATTCACGTTGCAAGTCATGACCAAGTAGCGACATCTTTACTAAGCCTCTACCGATGACTCGCTGTTTGAAAACTTCAAAATGATGATGGGAATGAAGGATCAAAAGTTTGAGTTTAAGGGAGGAATTTGTTGAGCATTAAACTCAAGTTAGATTTTAGGGACGAAATTTGAATGGTCATAAAAAAATTAGTCTTTTGGTATTATGTTTTTATTAGCTTTTATGGTATTGAAAGAGTCTAAGGAATTTCAAGAGTCTAACTTAAGACTATATATATTGGTATTGTACTCTTGTTAAATATAGAGAAAGAAATCTATCAAAAGCATATTTTTTGGTGTCCATTTTCTCTAGAAAATCCAAATTGAAAATTATACTTTCATCGCCAGGAAGGAGATCGATATCCAGTCCACAACTCACGATTATCCCAGCCTTATGAACACAAAATGAAGGCGGGGAAGTGAGGACTTTGATGGCGTTGTTGTAGTAAAAAATACTGTCAAAAAAGTGATTCAGATGAAACAATTTAACAGTTTAGATAATTGAGCTGTGTAGGTGTTGTGCTGTAATTATTTTAAGGAAAAATACAGTTTTACTCTTAGGATCATATATATACTTATAACATCAATAAAATAAGAAAATACAATTGTTTTCAAGAAAAAAAATGTTTTGAGGCAATTAGTTATTTTATAAGTAATTTAAAATTATAATTAGTAATTAAAAAACTTATCAAAATTTATTTTAAAACCTCATACTCCAATTCACGTCACTCAAATCCTCAAAACCCTCAGAAGTCGCGACCGAGCTATATCCATAAAATTCGGCCGTGAAGTTAGACGGAGCTCACCAATGCATCGACAAGACCAATGTGAAGAATAATCTTCCTTGCAGTGATCTCCTCTTCGACTTTTTTTTCCCTATTCGATCACCGCCATCTCAAACCAAGATGTTTTCCCTTTCCACTATAGGGATGAAGTGCGAACGCAACACTCCGTTCGACAAGCATCTCTTCCTTCTCTCTCACCAGTTTGAAGAAGCAACCATGGAGAAAAGGGAAGAGCAAATACGAAAATGTCGTAAAGAGGGGTAATATCGAAAGAAAATTTTACAGGAAATGGGTTGGGCATCCACTCACAGTTGCGAAAAGGAAAACATCACCGAAATTTCCCTAAACGGCGTTCAAAACAACAAGCAGTCAGCCTACTTTTACGAAATGAAAAGCGGTGCAGTAGAATCGGCCTTTATTTTCATGGTGAGTAAAAAATAATTAAAAAAAAAGGTGAATTTAATAATGAATAAATCAAAAGGATGAATTATATTACATTATTATCAATCTAATAAAAAATGTTTACAAACTTCTTAATCTATTTTGCATTGTCTGATAATATTGTATGATAGATTCATTGGGAATCGATTCAAATACTTCTTTCTCAATATAAGGTATAAGGCAATCATTGAGCCAATCATCACTCATTCTACTACGCAATCGATGTTTAACAATCTTCATTGCAGAAAATGCTCTCTCCACTGTACTTGTAGTAAAGTTAGTGCCAAAATAATAAGTCTATAAATTAAAGGATACACACCATCCTTCTTTGTCTTGACAAGCTGTTTGGCAAGATCAGCAATACCCTTTAAAGATGAGAAATCATCACTACTATGCACATCGATAATATAAGTGGAAAGCTGATGTTCAAGGGCCACAAGCTCAACTGCAGAAAAATCTGTAGGATATAACTCTGCAAGTCGAATAAGTTTTTTTTTATCAAAAGTAAAGAATGAATCACTTGGGTTTAAACATGCCACACAAAGAAGTAACTCTGTGCTTGCTTCAGAAAAATGATTATTCAGTTCTTGAAGTTGCATATCAATTACAGTGTAGAATAACTCAATGCAATAGTGATACAAATTTGTTATTTCTTCACCTCCCCGTATAGCTCGTCGACGAGTTTTAAAGGTAGAACTCATATCTGGAATATCAATCTCAAAAATATTACAAAAAAGAGACACTTCATGTAATAAGGAATCCCATCCACTATTTCTCATTATCTATAATTGTTGCTTAGATATCTGCACTAATTTCATTGCATTTTCAATATCTTAGTCTTTTCTTTGCAGAGATTGTGATAATTCATTTATGATACCTAAAATATCAATCATCAAATGCATAGTAAATACAAAATCAAAAGACTCCACCGATTAAACACCGCTTGATTGATGATCATGTACTCCATCATCTTTTACTATCTCAAGCACTTCGAGCATAGATGCATACATCTTCATAAGACTAATTAAACTATGAAAATATGAACTCCAACGAGTGTCACCAGCTCGTTGTAAGTTAGTTTTTTGATTCAAACCATGTCCATTAATTAAATCTCGTGTTTGGAGATGTAAAATAACATTTTCATGTTGAATAGTTTTTAAAATGCCACTTCTCTTACAAGAACTTCCAATTGTGTTTAAAATTCTTGAAGTGATCTCAAAAAGATGCTTCACTTGCCAATATTTTTTTTATTACAAAAACATAATTGAAGGCGATGGGCAAAACAATGAACAAAAATGCCCGAGGATTATCATTAAGAATGAGTGCCTTCAAACCATTAAATTCACCTCGCATATTGGATGCCCCATCATAGCCTTGACCTCGTATCCTATGCAAGCTTAATGAATGTTTAGCCAGTATAACTTCAAGTGTTGTCTTGAGTGCAATTGCATTTGTTGAAGAAATATATTTAATGCTAATAAATCTTTCAATAATTTGACCTTTTTTATCAACATATCTCACGAGGATGGCTAATTGTTCCTTTGTTGTTACATCAAAAGCTTTATCCACAATAATAGAAAAGTAAGAATCACCGATATCTTTGATGATAGAAGTTAAAGTCTCAGATGATGCAGCTTGACAAAGTTATTTTTGTACCTTTGGTGAAGTCAATTGTAATTTGTAGCATTTTCAAATATAACTTTTTAATTTCTTCATTATGATCTGCAAGAAAATAGAATAATTCTAAATAATTTTCTTGGTTCAATTAAAGATCAATCATGACCGGCATGATAATCTTTGTAAAGAAATCTAAAATCTAACACAATCAACTTACCATATACTCTTTTTTGTTTCTCTCATCTTTAGTCAACCACATAGTAGAGATACTTTGTGTTTGAGGCTTCATTAAATCTTCACACTTTTGTTTTGCCCTATTATGAGCACTATTGTGTTCACCAATGTGGGCTAAGAACTTTTCTTTTCTTTTCCAATTTTTAAATCCTTCTTTGATAAATGAATCTCCACCTCCTTGATTTATAGTAACTTGTTCTTGAGGCTTAAATAAATAGCAATATAAACAATATGCAGCATCTTTCTGTATGCTATATTCTAACCAATATGGATATTCCTTAAACCACTTTGAATTAAATCTGCGTGCAACATTGCCTATCATTATTTGAGGAAAATTATGACTTTTGGGTTGATGTGGCCCTTTTACCAAATATACTCTATGTATTCTATCTCTGTCATTAACATCATAACTCCAAATCTGACGAGCTCGTGGATCAAGGAAGATTATCGATATCAAGATCAACTCGTTCTTTTCTCTTTAAATAACGATCCATTTAGAAAATCCTAAATATGATAGTAGAATGCAAATAAAAATAAATTAATAAATAATGACACACTTTCAACCTTTTCAAAACAAATTCATAATATCTCAAGAATAACGACACCTTTTTTAAAATAAAATTAAACCAACAATATTTAAAAAAAGCACACCTTCGCCTTTTTAAAATTAAACCAATAATATCTTAAAAAAAGCACCTTACTGTTTGAAATTAAAATGCTATTCACATACCTTAATTGATTGGAGAATATGTTTGAAAAATATTATTGAATAGCCTAATCCTTCAATATCACCTGCATAAAGCATATAATTAATGATTACTACATGTGATAATAAAGAAGTAAAAGATTTATAAGTAAGAATTTTCTGTTTTTTATCCATTGAGGCCAAGGACATGCTTACAGATATATTTCTTGTAGTCTTTCTTTCTAATTAATTTGTATGGAGGACAAATGTTCTTGTAATATCTAACAATGATATAGCTATCAAACGAAAGTATGATTGCATGCTTGCTAACAAGATTTGTTTTTGTTCTGGAAATGACAAAATGTAGTACAGCATAGCTACTGCTTTGTTCATTTTCCAGGTAAATTATTATCAGTTTTATCCATATATCAATCTAATATTTGAAGTTAAAATAATTTTACACAAATTTGAGCCTGCTGCTTAGAGATGGAGACCAAGCAACTTCAATACGACGAAGAAGAAAACCAAAAGAAAGAGCTGGCCTTCCTCAATCATCTTGTCTTATTTTTTTTCCATTAGCAGGACTTCTTCAATGTTATAGAGTCAACTGCACACTCACTTTAATAATTTAAACAAATATACTTAATCAAAGAGCCTATCTTCAAATTAATAAGCATTAGAAGAAGAACAGATGGCAGCAGAACTGATTTGCAGAAGGTAAAATAAACAAGAAGAAATGAACAATAAGACCAAGAATAGCCCTCCAAAGGATAAGCTTGCAGAGCTTTTAATTTACTGTAAAATGAGCATCAAACCAATGCAACGTAACTATCAGATACTCAAAATAATACCATTTGGTAGCTATATAGCATGTGTTGGACAAATACATCACGTCGGGTGATCTCATTAGCTGGGCCTAGCAGGATTTTAAGTATTTGTTGACATTTTTGTACAGAAAACTTGAAGGGTTTAATATTGAATAGAATTTACTTTTCAGAGAAAATGCCACCAGTCAAACCTGCATGATATTCCAAGCGACCAAACCCAAGGTAAGGATCCGAGACAACCTTGGCTCAATATTCAGAAGTTTGAGTCAAAAAAAACTTCCCAATTCACAAACAAAATAATCAAGATGAAAACTAGAAATTAATAAATCTAGCACCTCACGTCCAAAGCCAAACTAAAATAAACTAACAAAATAAAATCGAAAATTAAGGTTCTATCTTTTTTTTGTTGAGAAAATGCTTAAAATTCTTTTCATTCAAAGGAGACTATGAAATAACCACACAAATAACTAAAAATAAAATAAAATTTGCACTCAAAACAAAGAGAAAACTCGTTTTCACAAACTAAGAGTTCCGGAATAAAAACCAACCTAAATAGGAAGGAATCTGTAAGTTCGACTGCGTGGAAGGCGGTCATGCGGGATGACGTCGGCGATCGAAAATGAGGGAGAATATCCATCTGAGGGTGGGCAAGTGCAGTCAGAGAGAGCCGAGGAGAGGGGCGGATAGCTGAGGTTTCTTATTTTTGAAGAGGTGAATTTTCGCTCGGGGCGAGGGTTTCTTCTGGGGGAGGAGAGTTTAAAGCAAATGTACTAAAAATCTAAAATACCCTCATAATATATTTTTTTTTCTTTTCAGGGTGGGCAATTGCCCACCCTTGGGTAAGGGCAGGTCCGCCCTTGGCTAAAAGCTCTGTCAAATGGGACCTTAAATCCGTTGGGACTGGTGTTCAACAAGCTCCTCATAACTTAGCTCAACTAGAGTTCATTCATGTTCTCTCATTTAACTATTCGAATAAGTTTGAACACTCTTGGAAATACTCGATTGTTAAATAAACAAGCTTGAACAAGTTGTTCAATTCATTTATGTTCACGAACAATATCATTTAAAGCTCGCGAACATGCTCGTTAAGGAACTCGATTATGGCTCGATTAAAGCTTATTCATAAACAGTATCATTTATATTTCTCAACACGTTGCTCGCGAACAAGCTCGAATAAGACTGATTTATTTTATTAAATGACATACTTATTAACAGGCTCGATAAGCCCAATCTGAACGGAGCTCGCAAACAAGCACGAGCCAAGCTCGAACAAGATTTTTTAAAAATTGCTTGAGCTTGAACACTACCCTAAAAACTCGAATCGAGTTCAAGCTTAATAATGATAAACAAATTTAAACTCGAATAAACATGTACTCGGCTCGACTCGACTTAGCTCGTTTGCAGCCCTATCTAGAGGTTACCATAATGCTCTTACTGAGATTTATAAATAGGATATTTGATAATATGCTTATATTTATATACTATAGCTATCTTAGCTTTAATCTTTATTAATTTATATATATTGAATGTTTAAAATTTAAATTTTTTTGACTATTATAAATCCCAGAACTATTTTTTAAGGAATAATTAAAAATATATAAAGTGTATTCTTTTCCACGTTTTCATTTAATTTTAATTTTGTACAGCACGAAGGAAAATCAATGCCGTGCAGTTTAAATAAACTTATTTCTATATATTTGTAAAAATATTTAACAGCGTTCCGTTATTGCGCTTTCAAATAAAATAATATTTGTTTTTTTTTTATTTGATGATAATAAATGGTTGGATATTCCTCTCAAAATGAAAACAAATTATTACAAGGAATTTATATATATATATATATATACCAAGTATTTTCTATATAATTATCTCCATTTTCAAATCAAAGGTCTTTTAACTTAATGAAATAGCTTTTCATTAAGTATGTATTTATCTTTAATTTATAATAGTCAATTTCTTTTAACCAATTTCGCACCTTTTTCCTTAGGCTCCACTATATATATATATATATATATATATATATATATATATATATATATATATATATATATATATATATAAACAGAATAATATTATTTAAAAATAGTGGCAAATGATAATAATTTAATAAAAAAATAAAATTAGAATCTAATAAATATTTAGTTATATAAAATAATATAAGTTAAAGATCCAAACAATTAAAATCATCATCGAATTTTAGATAACTCGATACACAAAATCAATGAAATTAATATAAATAATAATAATAATAATAATAATAATAATTAGATTTCTTTGAATATTCTTATTCTTTAAAAAATAATAGATTCATCATATCAATAATAATAAAATAATTCAGATTTTATTTAATTTTAATATTTTTTTTTAAATATTTTTTTTTTCCATCCAGCCCGATTATGACGGTAAGTAATCCACTATTACACGCTAACCTTAAATTATTTAAATTTCTATAATCCATATATCAACAAGACAGTATAAATATAACATAAATTTCAATGACTTTTTACATACTACAATTCAAAAAAAAATGAGAAACTCAGTCTTATTTTCTCTTCTCTTCTCCTTCTTTCTCCTCTCTGTCTGCTATTCCAAGCCTTCCAATGAAGCCACTCAACTGCTGAAATTTATTCAATCTCCTAAGCCTTTAAAGATAATGAGAGATAACTGGTGGAATGTTATGAAAAATAATCATAAATTGCCAGTATATATTAGTCCTCAGGAAGGGCTAATGGAAGCTGATAAGGTAGAGAAGTTGCCAGGGCAGCCAGAAGATGTGAAATTTGATCAGTATGCAGGATATGTTACTGTTGATCCAGTTAAAGGAAGGGCTCTCTTCTACTATTTTGTTGAGGCTCCAGAAGATCCTAGCTCAAAGCCCTTGGTCTTGTGGCTTAATGGAGGTATTGAAACTTTGCTTCTTTTTTTTTTTTTGTTCTCGCTTGGTTCGTTAAGTCGAACTTTGGGTATCATTTTATATTCGTCACTTAGGATACGCTTTATGATTATTTTGTTTTTCAGAAAGTAATTATAGGTGTATTTGGTTATCATCTTTTCAGTTGCTTTTCATAAAATTTTATACGGAAAAATTTCTTTGGGGAATCAGGATTGTTAAAGTATGATGATTGTAAGAAAGCTATTATTTGAATTTTTAAAAAGAAAATTGATAATGACACTTAAAAATACTAGTCTAATAGTCTTGGCGTAAAATGAATCAAGATCAAGCGTTTATTATCAATCGACTCTTAAAACAGTGTTTATAGTCAAATCGGTCTTGATTTGAATCTAGCCCAATATATCATAATTCCGACATCATTTGAGCATTCGATACAAAATAAATCATATGATCAAGGGATCATTTTGAGCCGTCAGATGAAGTGGAGTGGTATGGGTTTTGCATGTATCTGAGACGCCACTCCTTCATTTCATAGCCTCATTCTCATATGAAGAGGCCAAGTGAAGGAGAAGGGAGGTTAAGAGAGGAGAAATCTAAAGATCCTCCGCCGTGTCGCTTTGCCACTGAATCGTCAACCATTTGTGGCCCGTAGCGGCAATGATCGCCGTCGTCAATTTGTTGCCGGTCATCATCGCACCACTATCGTCGGTCATCGCTCAACATCGTCGTTAACATCGTCGTCAACATCAAATATCGCATCGTCGTCACATCGCCGTCAACTATCATTACTCACTGTCCCTTTCTCATACAATTATGTAATCCGATCGGAAAGATCTTGTACTCAACAGATACATAGTGAAAGCTTTTCGCTAGCTGATTTTTCCTCTTTTGAGGTTTTCCGTAAAATTCGTAGTTTTCTTTATTCTCTTTAAATAAATTAGTGTGTCTTTGGATTTCACTAAGCGCTAAAACTTTTACTCTGCCGCAACTGGTTTTGTAGCACGCAACAAAAATATTTATAATATCCACAATAGCTTTTTAAAAAACTACTTTCTTTACAACAATTTTACGATCATCTTTTCAAAAAATTGCATCTTTCCCAAACGAAGCCTTGGTCTAGTTGAAAAGGGATTGAAAGTTGTTGGGCAAAATTTTTAAATTAGGCATAATGTTAATCATAATTAGCAATTTAGACAAAAAAATAAGAAAATTGGCCTAGTCGTCCGTCCAACGGACGATCGCTCGTCACAACGACTAAATGTAATTTATTTTTTTAAAAAAAATCTGAGCAGTTCTAGATTTTTTGCGTGCTCAGACGTCTGATTGTAGGAATTGAGTGAACTTTATAGCGTTGGAATCATAACAAAATTTTCTACAAGTTTCATGTTGGTAAAAATTTAAGATTGCTATGCTGTGAGATTTTGCAAATCTGTGGGTGGCAAAGCGAAAGTTCGCATCAATCATATTTTGTGCGTATATGAATTATACGATGTTAGAATTGAGCGAACTTTATATCATTGGAATCATAACAAAATTTTCTACAAGTTTCATGTTGGTCAAAATTTACGATTTATTACGCATAGATTTTGCAATTCTAGCGAAGCTGCGCCGGAGCTGAAAATTTGGCGATAATCCTATTTTACGTGTCGAGTCATGTTAGAACTGAGAACTTTGTATCGTTGGAATCGTAACGAAATTCTCTACAACTTTTATGTTGGTCCAAATTTATGATTACGACTCGATGTGCAGCAGATTTTGAGAAATGGACAATGATGAAATGCTCAAATAACTCACGCTAAACAAACACTATTAATGAAGTACAATTAACAAGTTTTTAAGAGTCATGACATATACACATTCGTTGCTAGCGCATGAGTCTTATTGTTTGGGGATAATTATTCATATTTCTTACATTCATATAAGAGAAGTGAATGTGCTAGTATTAGAAATGCAACCATTTTCAAACAAGGATAAGAAGCTAACTCAAACTAATTTTAGAACACAAACTAACTACCTCTCTACTGTTACTTCCACAAGAAATATCCTCTCTAAAAAAATACATCAATGTACAACTTATTCTAAACACTTAAAGCTGTATAAATAAAGCTGCACAAAAAAGATTTGAATATTTACAAATTAAGGTAACCAAAATAATAAAATAGTTCCTAACGATGCTTGCGAGACAGGATACAATAAGATAGGTACACATACAACAAAATGTAATCATGTATGAACGAGATAATAAAATGCGACTATCTTTGATGACACCGATCGGGTATGATCCTCTGCGTATAATGGTTGGTGGTCTTGAGGCGGTCTGTAGATGAAGCTTATCTTGGTCCTCTGTTCAACACCTTTCGATGGTTGTTGCGAGTAACCCAGGTGTGTAGCACTAGGTACATCGATTGAAGCGTAGAAAGCTGATCTGATCCATATGGGGTGTCATGAAATCGGGAGGCTCATATGTAAGAGGGCGGCAATATCTTGACCACATAGCTTCAATGCGAATCGTGGTGGCTGTGTGAATGTATATGTAGATGGTCCAACCACTAGTGGAGATGATGGACCAATATCCATCGCCCCATCGGCGATGAAGTACACGGAATGCTAGTGTTCCGTCTGCTATCGAAATATGCATGTTGCGCCGCAGCTCCCTGCACAACCCCTCATACTCGTTGAATGATTGCTGAAACCATGTGTCCTCATCCCTCCCAAAATAACGGAATATGTCCTCAGTATTCAATATGTGCTCACGCCGCGGTCTAACTTCAATGACCTCATAATGCGCTTTTGTAGCCCCATCAGGTTAATCCTTCGTGGGATCTGGATTGGTCAGTTTTTCCCACCAATGTAGGTCGGAAAGAAATCATCACTAACATTCAGTTCGCCTTCATAATTAAGAACTATGCTGACAGTTTTGAACTCATTTTTGACTAACAACAACTCTAACTAGTAAGAATCATTCCTCTCCCCTGGTCACAGAAGAAAATCATTTCAAGATATAATATAATTATGTATTTCAGTTGGAGATATTTTAGACTCATAAAGGGCGAAGGAGAGTAGATTCTAATCATAGCTTTATAAAGATGAATGATATCACAATTAACAACAACCTCAACCCTCTCAACCACATAGTTTTCATAATCTAAATACAGTTTGCAACTAATATATCAAGAGTTTTAGTATTATAATGACATATATAATTACTGTACTTAAATAACCATGTTTTATATGGCTCTCAATCATGCAAAAATCTTACCTCTTTATTAAATAACTAATAATGACTTCCTCAATCAAGCATTTTTTAAAGTCTCTTATGACATGTTTAATATTAACATTGTTGAGGTCCTTTTAAAATAGAATTAGGTTATGTCACAAACTTCCCATTTCAAAATCAAATCAAGAATCAAACAATAAATGATGAAATATAATGCTAAGTTGTTTCAGATAGAAAAAAGAATGAAATTTGGTAAAAAAATTATTTTGTTTTTGTGTATATTACATCAATGCACTTTCTACTAAATTACTTCAAAAAGCTCAATGCATGTTTATGAAGTCCCGTTAAGATTTTGAGACAGAAATCTAGAATGCATATTTAATGAAAGGGGGATTTACATACATACCACACAATTCTTATGTATTTATATATCTAACACTTAAATTTTAATTTTTACATATATAACACCCTAATCTTCAATATCACATCAAAAAACACTACAAAGCAATATCACATTAAAATTCCGATTAGAACTACATTTATTGTTTTTACATATATAACACTGTAATCTTCAATATCACATTAAAACTTACAAAAAATATAAAACATACAAATCTAGCTAAACAACACAAGGAAATAAGCAAATCATATAACACAAAGTAATATATAACGAGATTTATCACAAATTAAGCATTTAGGAAAAAAATTACCTTAATCGGCAGACGAACAAAGAAATAAGCGGTCTCCGGCGGTGGTGCACTCGACTACCGGCAGCGAGCTCTCCCTTGGCCCGAGGCGACCTCCCCTAGGTCGGAGGTGTGCTTCGGCAGTGGAAATCTGGCGGTGGAACGGACGAGCCGACGGATTTGAGGATGAAAAAAAACCAGATCGCGACCTCCCCCTCATGGGTTTTTGCTCAAAATAAGGACGAGCCAGTCGTCCGTTCGACGGCGCTACATGGGCGCCGCGTTACGGTCGTCCTTAAGAGGGCTCATCTAATTTATCCGTTGAACGGACGACTGGCATCGACGTGGCGTCCACGTTGGCGCCAGACGACTAGGCCTATTATGCTAATTTTTTTTCGGGTGTCTAAATTGCTAATTACGATTAATAGTAAGCCTAATCTAAAATTTTTGCCAAAGTTGTTGGCAAGATCATCGATTTGAATCTCACCTACACCGTAATACAACCCCATCTTATGAACTTATGTGGGATCAAGTTCATCTCCAGAAGAAGATGATGAGACGATTATTTCCATGTTGTAACAAGCAGAATGAGCGACTCATGTTGGGCCAAGAAAAATTTAGGTTGATTGTATCTTTTGAATTGATTTCATTGATATTCTAAATGCAGGGCTTTGTTGTTCTTCTCTTGGAGATTGTGCAATGCAGGAATTGGGGCCATTTAGAGTTAAGAGTGATGGAAAAACTCTTTATCTGAATGAGGGTGCCTGGAATAATGGTGAGTATGAAATATATGAATTTATTTATGTTGATATATAGGATGATTGTTTAATCAAGTTTTTGGGGTTATTTATTTCAAGTTGGAGAAATTATATTAATTTTGGGGTTATTTGGCTCCATAACATATATAACTTTATGTTCTATTATTAACATATATTATTATTTTTAAATGATTGATGATAATTCTAAATAGGAGTTTTTATATACATACCACATAATTATTATTTATTTATATATATAATAAGTTAATTTTAATATTTATATATATAACACTCAAATATTTAACATTATATCAAAAATATCACTATTATTACCACCACCAAAATCACATATATTTAAGGGAGTGGTAATTTCTCTTATAGGAGGTAAGCAAATTAGTCTTTTGCTCCTAAAAATTATTTTCACCCTTTACTTTTGCTCTAATATATAAGTTTATCCATCTTGAGAAGAGAGATTAGTTGCGGCCCTGTTTATTACAATTTTAAATGTGAATATGTCTTTTCATATATACTTAAAGTATTAGAAATAGAACTACTAAATTTTAGGTGTTAGATATATAAATAAATAAAAATTATTTATGTAAATCTTCATTTTAAATAATAAGTTCAAGAATATTAATCATGAAATTAAATATTTGACATATAACAAAAAAAATTTCTTTTTTTTTTTCATCATAAAAGTGGCAAATGTGATCTTCCTCGAATCGCCGGCCGGCGTCGGCTTCTCATACTCCAACACAAGCTCAGACTACCAAAACACCGGTGACAAGAGCACCACGGACGACACCTACACAATCTTGATCAACTAGTTAGAGAGATTTCCTCAGTACAAGAATAGAGATTTCTTCATAACTAGTGAGAGCTATGCCGGCCATTACATCCCTGAACTCGCCAGCCTTATCCTTAAAAACAATGCAGCCAATAAGAACACAATCATCCAACTGAAAGGCTTTGCTGTAAGTAATGTTCATCAACTTAACATTTAAGTATCAAAATTCCGAGTGTAAGCGACCTTGCAGTGTGCTGGGATTCATATTGCTCAAATTTTCATTTGTTCCAAATTAGCTTGTCTTCAAACTTGTTTGAATCATTCAAATTTAAGCCGTAGAAGATGTGCATATTTCAAACTATTGAAAATAAATAAATAAAGATCGAAAACTGAGCGAAAACACGATTGAATAAGATAATTTTTTGTTCAGCTCTTAAGTAAATGATCTCGAAATAACTGTTAAATATCATCTCGTTTAAAGAATGAATCGAACATGAGCTGCTCATGAACAAAAAGTTTTTCTAATATCCCCAATCAAAATGCTACTAACAAAGGTTGATTTCACAGATGGGGAATGCTTATGTCGACCACGATGGAAATTCGAAAGCGAATTATAATTACTTGTGGACTCATGCCTTGATAGCTGATGAAACCTATAACAACATTCAATCAAACTGCAATTTTTCCTCATCTGACATTACTGCAGATTGTGATGAGGCTATTACTGCAGCTGAAAATGAGCTTGGAAATATTGATAGATTTGATATTTATGCTCCTATCTGCAGTGGATCTTCTTCAAATATAAAGCCTGTTAAGTTCTTAACTTCTCTTCTAAATTCTTCAAATTTTGATATCATAATATTAAAAATACAATTGAAATAAAAAAAATTTAATTTTGATTATGACAGTCAGTTCAACCAGATCCTTGTGCTTCTCACTATGTTAAAACCTATCTGAATCTTCCTGAGGTGCAGAAAGCACTCCATGTAAATGTTCATTTACATATGCTTGGACTGCTTGCAGGTAATTTTGTAAAATTAAATTTTTATTCAAATTAAATCTATACATTTATTTAATATCATTTTTAATGTCATAAATTTTTTTTACACAGTACAATGATTGAAAGGTGGAATGATTCACATCGTGCTTCAACTATTGGTAATTGGCGTGATTGGTTTGGTTTACAGGTTTTTCTTGACTAATTTACATCGTTTTAAATATTTTTTTCTCTTTTTCAGTTATATCAACTTGACTCTCTCTCTCTCTCTCTCTCTCTCTCTCTCTCTCTCTCTCTCAGTGGGGATCAAGATTCACTTGTGTCAGTGACTTCGACCAGGTATTCAATCGAAATGCTAAAGCTTCCAGTTGAATCACAGTGGAAGGCATGGTATACTAATGATCAGGTGAAATATATGAATTTTTTTATTCTATAATATTCAATTATGATTTATTTTTTGTGAAATAATTATATTAATGAAATATTTACTTTGTATTATGATAGGTGGGAGGATATGTGATTGGTCATAAGGGACATTACATTTCTACGATGAGGGAGCGGGACATTTGGTACCAAGCTATCACTGAAAAGAGCACTGTTCTTCTTTTCTTAAAGGAGAATTCTGAGAAAGCTTTGTTTGATCAGTTATCTTCCTGTGTTTTAGTTCACTGTGGGAAGTATTTACTCAGAGCTCATGTGTTCAAGCACTTGTATTGTTGTCTGAAATTGGAGTAAATTATGAAATATTTTCATGAAGCAAGATATAGTGATATTATTACCATTTATCTTATGGGACCATATATATGGATTGATCATGAGTGTTAAGAAGTTAGAAATAACCATCAAGAATGAGTTATTGAATCATGAAGCTAAGACCATAGTTTTTAATTTTTAGAAAATGAAATGAAAGAGACGAGTCTTCTTAAGTTTAATTGAAGTATGAACGAGTAACTCTACCAATTTGTTCTTAATCCGAATCTTACTCGTAAGATTTAACAAAGAAAAGATAGAGAGTTAGAAAGAGAATGGTTTAGTATATTTATGAGTGGGCATAAGATTTAAGTTCTAATGATTAAGTTAACTAGCTGTGGTGAGTTGTCATATTGATGAGTCAATGAGTTGGCAACTCGATGAGCCAACTCGTCGACTCGATGAGTTCCTAAATTTATACGCGAGTTAGCTTGGTTCAAATCTAGGTCATATACCACATTTGGGTGAACATAATTGGCATCCTTGACATTGAATAAGAATAAGTAAATCAATATGAAGGTTTTAGTTGTCTATAAATAGAAAAACATCTTGAAAGCATGTGAGATTTTATATTTCGATATCAAATAGTCAAATTTTTTGTTGGTCTTAGCTTCATGATTTGTGCAAGGAGATAACTACTTGAAAGAAATGAAAATGCTATTGAAAAAAGCTTTTATTTAGTGTGAGGGAGATATAGCCATAAAAGCAATATTTGGATCCTCATCTTCTTCAAATGCATAAATGCATTAAAATTGGTGTAACATCTATTCATAAATGAAAACAATTCTATGGCTTTGTTTTTGTGTGTGTATCAGTTATTTAATTTTTTGTGAATCTAATGTAGTATAGTCACTATTATATTAACATATTATTTAAAAATATGTTAACTACTTTAAAAATTGTGAAAATATGATAAAAAATGTATTTTAAATAATATATAATAAATCATAAAGCATGTGACTCAAAATTATGATTTTAAAGAAACTCCTCTAATCGAGGGACTATAGATCTTTTTATATATTTAGCTATATTTTTAAATAATTTATAATTATAACTCAAATTTATAATAGTGCCAACCTTTAAATTGTGTGATTATAACTGAAATTTTATTTAATTTATAATAATTTAATGGATAATTTAAATAGATAATTTAATAATGATTTATGCTAATCTCTAATAATTAATTAATTGATATATTTAAAACAAATTTTATAGTTAAACATCATAAGAATAAGTTTGAGAAGCCATTACAATGAGGTTGCTGGCCAGCAATAAGCTATCAGCTATCTAGCAGTTGTCATGCATATATATATATATATATATATATATATATATATATATATATATATAGAGAGAGAGAGAGAGAGAGAGAGAGAGAGGCCTAAGATGCACCAGCAAACTCAATCAATTTTACGAGAAAATATTTATTTGTATTATCTACTTACTAAATCACTCTCCTTAAAGAAGGGTGAATAGAAAGTCTCTCCAAGAAACATGAAGTGGAAAAGAAGCTATAAATTTTTATTCTCGAGTTCTATAGAAGTGCAATATGAGAAGTAAACAAAGCTAAATTATATTGCTTCACATATGAATATCAAATTAAGAAGCATCCCATCATTAAACACTTTAACTTTTAAATTTAAGAAAGTTATTTAACTTTATGCATTTGTCATACAACCTGATTAAGAAAGTTATTTAAAGAATGACATTATTCATAAGTAAAACCCATCGAGATACATATTGACATTAAAAAAGCAATCTATTATCACTATATGAGAAAATGTATTATAAAAAGGTGATAGATAGAGTTGGAGTATGTGATGTCTCAAGATCAAATGATAAATTACTTTACTAAATCACTCAAATAAGAACTTTTGTAAAGTTCTGATGCATTATTTGGGTATTAACAAAAACTTGATTTACTTATAATCTCTAGATCTTTTTTGAATTTAGTAGAAATCTAAAATTCGAATTTAATTGATAAAAACATTTCTTTTATGAGATAGATGATATATTTGTTGACATTCATATTAATGAATCAAGATAAGCCCAAATCAAATTCGAAGATTTGGAGGGTGAAATGCAAAAATCGAACGCGTCCGAAAATGGTAAACGACTCGACGAGCGAACTTTGCTTTTGAGCGTCTTGATCGATATTATATTCTGACGATGATCGATCGCTCGAGTCATCAGCGCGCCGCTCTCGAGGTCGAAGGCTGCGACGATGTGTGAACGACCTCCGTTCATAACATTGATCATGCTGTTAGCTTCGAAATATCAAAATCTATCAAATGAGGATCTTCTCGATTCTGAGTCATGGAAATGTCGAGTAATTTGAAAAGATCGGTCGTAGAAATGCAGACGTCACCGAAATCAACTCAAATGACCTCCGATCGATGAACGGACTTTGCCATCGCGTTCGAAACGTCAAAACTGGTTAGAATATAAATATTTCACAACTTGATGATCAATCGATCAAGTGATCGGTCGTCACCGCCATGCATATCGGTCGGGAGAACGAGGATCAAACGACCTCCGTTGCGAAATTGATCGTCATGACTTGAACCACCTAATATATCAGTAAGATTCTCAGGAGCAGTCACCGCATTTAAAATCGGCCATCGAAGTGCGTTTTTTGAAATTGATTTGGCGTCGACGTAAACAAACGACCTCCGGTCCTCGGATTCGATTCGTTTAGAACAATGGAATTAACTTAAATATATATATATATATATATATATATATATATATATATATATATATATATATATATATGTATATATATATATATATATTATATGCGTTTATAGATGCAAAATCCACATTAAAATCTTTAATAAATTTAAATTTATTTAAAAATCTCTAAATTACCCTTAATGCTCAACAGTTCCCCCCTGTTTTCAGTTTTATGAAAAAATTGCAAAAACATAAAAATAAAAAAGAAAAAGACTACCCCACTCAGGCATACCCTCCTCATTTTCTCCCACGTTTCTCTCTCCATGCGGCGGCCCTCTCTCTCGTCGGAAACGAAAAAGATAGGTAAAAAAATCTCCTCCCCGCTCTCAATTTTCCGTCTGATCTCGCCCCCGGCGCAATCCACGTCTCGCGGCACACCTCGCCTGTTGCTTCGAACCGCTGCGCTGCTCGCGTGAGCCGCCGCCGGGCTGCACCCACTGCGCGAGCCACTGCCCGTCGCGGTTCCTCCGCACCCGCCGTTCCGGCGCGCGAAACCGTTCCACGGCTGTCCCACGCCCGCGGTGCGACCTGTCGCCGCTCGCTCTGCGATGTTGCCCGGCCTGCCGCGTCCGCAGCCCTCCGCGTCGCCGCCCTGCGTTCCCGGCCCAGCTCCGCGTTCCGCTGCACCCATCGCCGTCGTTGCCGCCGTTTCCCTCCGCTTCTCTGTTCTCAAGCGCGCGATCGTGCCCGACCCGCGCTGTCCGACCGCTCCCGCCTTCCGTCCTTCACCTGATCTTTGCGTTCCCGCTGCCCGCGGCTACTGCCCACTTACCTTCCCTACAGCGCCCAAAACTAGCCAGCTCGCAACCTTTTCCATTTTTGCTTTGCCGAAAACCAGGGAAGAACATCGTCAAGAGATGAATTTTTCTTTCGGTTCGGCGTCTCGCTTTAGCGCTTCATTTCTTCTGATCAGGGAAGAACATTATGTGATTCTTCTGATTTAGCGTCCATAACCCCTTCTCTTATAATGTCGGAAAAATCATCAGGAGAATTCTTGATTTCGTCGCGTTCCTCTTTAGCCTTCTCACCTTTCTTATGAGCGAACATCGTCGAGTATTTCTTCTTCGATTTCGGTGTCGCACTCCTTACATTCTCAATCGCTACGTCATTCCTTTGCGGCATTGCGTAACAAAAATGAGTCATGTGGGATCTATGAATGTGATTATATATATATATATACTTAGAAAAAGGAAAATAAATATATATTGCATTGTATCTTTCTTTCTCAGAGCCTCGTGCTCAGAGAGGACGAGATGAAAAAATCATCTGATTATTCATAGACCACCATCCTTCAATCAAGTAAGCAAACACGTCTGACCCTCTACCGAGGATGGCGTCGGAGGTCTATGTGTCAAATCTTTTGACTTAGAAACGTGGGAGTGAAATGAGATTTAAGAATGTTAAGTAGGAAAACTTATAATTTTAAACTAAAAGCGTCAAATAAGAAAAAAAAGGGAGCCTATAAAATTTTGGAAGGAATAGACATTCATCTAAAATCTATGTGAAATTTGGGGTATAAATTTAAATCAAAATTTGAAATCGTAACAATAAAAGTGATTTAAATTGAGCATAATTAAGTGGGGAGAATTACAAAAACTCAACAAGTAAACTAAGTACAAATAATATTTTAAACTACAATCTAAATCAAAATGTATTCTTCACCATCGGATCTACAACCCTTTGTATAAGCAGGCAAAAGACGACACTAAATCAAAATCTACAAAAATCATAGAGCTTACTTCGATCAAATTAAGAAATTTTATTCTAATTATGATTTTTAAAATCAATAATTTCATTAATTATAAAATGCTAAATTCTGCGTGCTACATAGAAATTTAAAGTGCAAATTTTAATGTTTGAAAAGGTTGTACAGGCTAAAGTTTGAATTAAATAAAAATACAAAATCAATCTCAAAATTTAAACATAAAATTACTTAAAATTACAATACACATGGGCGACTATCTTTGAATCAAATTCAAGTGTATGAGGATGTTGCGTGGCTTGCTTCCTGGTTTAGTCTTAGGATTGGATCTGGGTTAACAAAACCTAAAAACCTATAATAAGAGTTTCAAATAAGTGAAATATTTGAGAAACTGATTCTGTCAAGTAATAGTAGATCTAATCCTTTATTAGCAGCTAAAAAGAGTTGATAGGATCTAAAGCTCTTAAACATATTCAAATTAATCAATTTTTTAACTCAAATCAAATAGCAATCTGAAACTACTTAAATGGAATTCTATCATTAAAAACTTAAATCAAACTCAATCAATCCACCTTCCGTAATTATTTATCAGGGGTGACAAATTAAAAAAACTCTAGCTCACAAAGAGCCAATGTCAAATCAAGTATTTTGTTATGTTCATTCTCAATTAATCTCTTATCAGTAGGATGTGACTAAGTTCTCATTTGCGTGGCGTGGCTCCACGAGATGAAGCGATTCACAAAGTCCTTTGATCGTGGTTTTGACTCCATTATATTATGATCGCGATTGGCAGTATGTTCCCAATAGCTCGCCCTTTGAGTTGTGAATCATAGGGTGTACTTGATGGGAACAATCTTCATCTAAGGTAGACTTAAGCTCTCTGACAAACACCACTCTAGTCTGAGGACTTCTTGGGCGTAACCCATGTGTTTTGATGAGGATCCCTTATCAAGTTGGTCTACCTCATTAGAGAGACACAAGATAGAAACCATGGGATCTAGATCGGGCACATCATCATTCCCCCAACCATCCGGTTTAAGCTAAAATGATGAAATTCATATCTTAAATTCTAAAATTCCATATGTTGTTATTATACGCTACACATTAAGCGTTGACTAGTCTTAATCGAAAGTTCTCTCTTTGAGAGAAGGGGTAATATAGAACCTTGAACGAATCTAAAGTCCTCACCAAATGAGGGCAAAATCTCAGGTAGTGTCTTATCTACTATCTCTATGCCTTAAAATTATACAGACACTTTAAGTCACACTCTCCTCAATTCAATATCAAATAAATTATCGAGGTGGGTGGCAAAATTTGAAGCTGATTTACTCCGGGGACAAGATTCTCTTTCCATCTTTGGCTAGTCATATATGTGCTATAGTAGCAATAAAATTTTTTGAAAATTCAAAATAACAAAATGTTGATTTAAGTGTGTAATAAATTCAATATGAGACTCTATGTAAAATGAATCATTCCGTAGAGTATATCTTTATTACACCATTACTTTGTTCTATAGTGCCTTTGCATCTTGAAAGTATGGGGTGAAATAATAATTGCTAATTACTAATCCCCATCTTTTACTTTTGCAGAAATGGATCTACAAAGCACTCATTTCACCGTTCAGCTAGGTCATTGTGGGAATATCTGCCTAGCTAATGTCGTCATCAACACAGGTGATGTCGGGGCTACCATTCAATTTGGTAGCTTGAATTTTTTGGCTATCGTAGTTGCAACTCCTGAAGCACCCACCCGTGGTACATTCGTTTGAGGCCATGTTGGAAGGGCCTTATTCTTGAAGCTCCTACTAGTAGCAAATTCAACAAAGCCATTGTCAGCGTTCTCCAAAGAGAGAACTTCAGTTTTCAAAAGGATATGCCAATATGAAGCCCCCATGATGAAAAGAACCGTCAATGGGCAAACTATGTCTTTAATGCCTCATGGTATTGTTGCTCCGCCGATTGAACCTTTTGTACCGGAAAGCATGATCATGAAGCTTCCTCATCGGGGATTAACGAAGAAGAGAAGAGGGAGAAGGGCTCAGCAGATCCCCGACTAGTGAACAAGATCGCCGAGTATTCCCAACAACTTTGACAATCTATTGTGGGTAAAGAGAAATAACTCTCTAGCAAAATAAAGTAATTCTTACGGAACCAACCATCAAGCTCCACCACAAAGGAGACAAACAACACTGGGATATATAAAATTCTCAAAGTAGCCAAGAATAAAGGCCTAATGAATAGAATATTTCGGAGGCCTGTGGTGATGAAAAATGCTGAAGCTTCACCAAGAAAGTTGCCATCTCTTCTAGTACGGTCGAGCCCAGATGCGCTTTGCATGGTGAGCATCGAGGCGTGACACTTGGAACCGTGTCCAATTGTGTCGAAGGTCACGAAAGGATAAGTAAATATGGAGGCCAAAGCCCCATAATGAAACTTTGAGTGATTGAAGAGGTGTGACATCGGATACATATACTAAGAAATCTACCTCAAAATCAACTCATCATAAGTGGATACCCAAAAGAAGGGATATCACTGATGAAAGATATGATGGTTGACACCCTAGAGAATCCTCTAGGGGATCCCATCGCCGATCAGTTTCGCGCCTACAAGAAAAGGTTGATGTTGATCGTGGTCCTTTAATAGAAGAAGTAGTTGTTCCGTACATTGAACTAGAGATCCACTAAAAACGTCGATCAGAAATTTTTGTGCAGGGAGAAAATAATGAAAATGATTCTATGGAAGTAGAAGTTGTCTATATGGTCAGAGATATAGATGAACTCCACGACCATCGACGCGAACTTCGGGGAACACGAACACGATTTCAACATTTATGAAGAAGATTTTTCACAGAAGCAAAATAGAGCATGGATCTTCGATCTTTACTGAAGATGAAGAAGAAGAAGACCAGAATGAGAAAGAGATCATGGGTGTCGAAGCTGTTTATATGGTTGAACCAGAAAATGATCAGCCTGATACACGCTTTTATAATCAACATCATCGTACAGCCCCAACAACAGCTGTCTCTACAAATACACACGGAGAAGGGCAATCAAGTTCTTCCATTAAAAATGAGCAAGAAGAAGAACAATAACAAGAAATAGAAGAAGAGGAAGAGCCTGCACTGATTGATGTCATGACGCTAACTAAAGAGCAAAGAGAAATGCAGCGTCAAATGGAGGTCAAAGAGATTACGCACTTGGTACCAAAATAAATAATATGGTGGTACAAATGAACATCATGATGAAGAAGTTCGAAGAATATATATGAAGTGCACTGTTTTGTTTCTAACCAACGCAACTAATAATATAACTTCTATACCACCGGTACCTTTATGAATTTCGTACATGCTACGCATGAAGTGAAGAACGAAGTTAACCCACTACATCTCCAGCTGACAATTCAAAATCTGGCTAGCACACCCTGCGGCATATTTCGGTAGAAATAATAATCATTAAAAAGATAAAAGGTCTAGCCTCAAAGTAGGTTGAAAAGTTGGTGAGTAAGGTTACCCAGGTTGAATATGACCAAGTGTCGTGCAGTTACTTAGTGCCAAAATTTAATACTTTCAGCGAGCTTGATAATTCAAAGCAACATCTAGCCCAATTTAAGGCTACTTGTAGTAACACAGGAAAGAACAATGCACTAATTTTTTGTCAATTCATTAGTAGCCTAACCTCAGCTGCTTTTGAATGGTACGTAAAATTTTTGAATGATTCAGCTAAAATATTTGCTAAATTGAAGAATGTATTTGTAAAGAGGTTCGCCAATGCAACTAAGAAAATCACAATCGCTGACCTTGCCTTGCTGAAAGGAGGAAAGATGAGTCAGTGACAAAATTCATAAGTCGTTGGCGCAACCTAAGTATGAAGTGCGAGCAATAATTGTGAGAAGAACATGCAATCCAATTTTTAATGGACAATATGCATGATAAAATGGCACCATTTCTATGCATAGCGTCGATTGCAACATTCCAGGACTTGCTCAATATGGTGGCTAAATTTGAAAAGTTGAATCGCCTAAGTTTGAAGTCTATCTGAGATAAAGCAAAACCCGGACTCAAGAAGAAACAAAATTCATGTAAACTCAAATAGCTCAAATGGCAAAATGATATAGCGTGGATAAAAGAAAGCAACCGGTGTACAATGATGATAAGGGTAAAAAGCCTATTTATTCTAACCCATAACCAAAATTGGTATTATGAGGTAAGGACAAACCTCAGACTTTTTCAAGTGCTGGGGAGCATCTAAAACAAGCAACAAGAGATGATGAGCAAATGCATCCATGTCTTAAGGAAAAGATGAACAAAGAATATTCTTTTAGAAATGACAGTGTGGCAAAATTATTTCGACAACCTGTCAAAGCCGGTCTACAGTTATCGAAAATTAAAAGGCCAGAAGAAGCTGATTAAGTCAATTATCCAAACTACTGTCCATATCATCGGATGATAAGTCATCCTATTGAATGTTATTATGTCTTCAAAGATTGGCTAAAAAGAAACTATCGGGAGGTGAATTTACACTATCTGACAGTGTTATAGTCAATCCAAAAAGAGAGTCTATAAGGATGATTACGTCCTCTTCCGTATCATCATGCAAAGATAAATAGAAGGAGAAATCCGTTCAGACTGAAGAATGAAAAATAGTAGTATCTAAAAAGACCGCAAAAATGCTAAAGTAGCTAAAAGATGTCCCTAGTGTTAAGTGAAAATCACCACTTGAACATATATTGGGCTTAAGAGAGATTCCTAAACCAAGTATTTAGGCTTCTCATGCATTACGATAAGGCACTTGAGAAGCGTCTACTAAATGTAAGCCTCATAAATCAAAGAAACTGGCCAAAAAAAAAAGAAGATCAAGAAGAGAACTATAACTCAAAATATCATTAACAATCTTGAGGAATATCACCAACCGGAAAGATAGCCATTTAGGCTTGCAGACTTCATGCCTAAACTTCGCAGTGTTGAATCAAATGAAGAAGATAATGGTGAATCTTATCCAGTAGAGACATGACGAATCATCTGCGTGATGTCAGATATTCTTCAGCATCAGTTACTCTAAAATAATGAAGGTAGTTAGACAGACTCGACCAACCCATCACGAGCCTGAGGAGGTAATGTCTGAATTTTATTTAATGACTCAAGAAGACAATAATAGTTCAGATGAAGATATGTGTTTTCCCGACGGAGAAGAGTTAGACTCATCGATATCATCACGTATGACACGTATGATGTTGAAAAATGAGTCTAGCCCTTTTAGCCAATCTTCTAGAATAAGAAGGGAATTTGAAGAAACTACCTCTTCAGAAGAATCTGAGCAAGATAAGATGATTTAAGTTTAGTTTAAAAGTGATAAAGTCTTACCACCTTCATCAAAGAAGGGATATGAAAATAAATACAAGGACAAATAAATTGAAGTCACCGAAGATATCATTCCCAGAAATCCTAGAATAAAGCCTAAATTGAGCGAGAATATAGATTATAATATTCTATCATTTCTGAGAAAGATCCTTGTACAACTGAATGTGTACGAGGCTCTCTTGATGTCAAAAGACCTTCGAAAAATTTTGATACCAGCACTCAAAGATCTGGAGAGTTATGAAGCTTACTTTGCTGAAAAATATATGATAAAAGCATTGCAAACTCAAGATCTCCCAGTAATCACATTTTCTGAGGAAGGCCTTATGTTGTGAACAACGGATCATAATCGTCCTTTTTATGTTACTACAGAGAGTGATGGTATCTCGATTAGCCGAATATTGATTTATCTCGATTCTTCTATCAATCTTATGAGTTTAAAGGTATTAAGAGGATTATCATTGAATATCCAACATCTTGGGAGAGATAAGTTGATGGTTCATGGTTTCAATGAAAAGGGACAATAACTCTGGGTTCTTTTATTCTCTCGTTCAAGTTCAATGATTTATATACAGAAGCCAAGTTTCATGTAATCTATGCCGATACATCATTTAGAGCTCTCTTGGGTCAGCCGTGGCTACATGAGTATGGCATGGTCTCATCAACTATGCATCAATATATGAAGTATCTATGAAGCAAAGATCTATGAAGATACAAAATATTTCATCCTCAAATACTCTAAGCTAACAGAGCCTCTTGAAGCGGTAGCTTCCACTTCAGGAACTAAAAAGAAATTTCATAAAGTGAAAGAGCAAAAGCAAAGAGGAAGAAAGAAGGTAATGCTGACTCTCCCTAAAGCACTCAATTTTGCACCTAAGTCGAGCAAATCAGTTCCTCATTTGGGAAGTGACACAGAAGAGAGAGAAGATATCCCTGTCAAACCTAAGGGAACTTATTAGCTTTCAAGAAAGGTAGAGTATTAAATAAGTGATTCTGATTCAGACTATGATTTTGAATCTTTTTATGGAAATATAGTTCAAATGGCTGCATCAAAGAGGATAGCTCACTTGGCAGAGTCAGATGATTCACTCAAAATTATACCCATCCCACAGTAATGCTTCAAAGAAATGGTCCTCTGGAAGTTCATAATATTGAAGAATTGATAACATTCTATGTGTCACAATTGAGTGAGAGTGGCAGAACAGGAACTCTATTTTACAAATCTGAAGAGTCTTAGCCTCAAGATTTTGAGTGACCTACTCAACATAAAAATTCTGATGAGATAATGTCAATAAGAATACCAATATACTATCCATAGAAGTTGCGAAGAATGATGCATAAGCTTGGAATTCATATTGAAACAACTAAACATAGGACTCAATTCTTTAACAAGATGTGGAGCCAAAGAAGTCCTCAAGCATCTCGAAGAAGTGATAACTTTACCACTAAAGATCTAGGGTTCATCCACAAATCTCATCAAGATAGAGCCTGTTATAATATAATAGAAGCTGAGATAGAAACTCTTAGTGATGAAGAAGATGATTCCCATAAAATTCTTCTTAAAAATGATGAAGAAGTGGAAGCCAAGCCCGCACCTAAAGAACTCGAAGATGGTGGACAAATAACTATTATGGATGAACTTAAAGAAGTCAACCTAGGAGCTGAGGATGATCCCCGTCCAACATTCATCAGTGCCCTTCATGCCCGATGAGAAAGTTGAGGAGCTAAAAATAATATTTTGTGAATTCAGGGACTTCTTTGCCTGGACATATTCTGAAATGCCAAGGTTATCCCCTAATGTAGTAATTCATAAACTAGCTATTAAACCAAATGCGCCGCCTATTAAAAAAGCTCCTAGGCGAATGAAATTGGAGATTGAAGAATAGGTAATTACAGAAACTAAAAAGTTAATCGAAGCAGGCTTCATGAAGAAATATGCAGATTGGATAGCAAACATTATCCTTGTTAGGAAGAAGAACGACCAAATCCGTCTCTACATTGACTTCCGGGATTTAAATAAGGCATGCACAAAAGATAACTTTTTACTTACAATATCAGAACTACTAGTGAACAACACCTCTAACTACGACATATTTTCATTTATGGACGGATAGCTAGGGTACAACCAAATAAAATTGGCACCTGAGGATGAAAAATGTACATCGTTCAGAACTCCTATTGGCATATATTGCTACACGGTCATGCTCTTTGGCCTGAAAAATGCTGGAGCTAAATAGCAAAGAGACATGACATGTATTTTTGATGACATCAAAAGTGGAATGTTATGTCGACGATCTGGCGGTGAAGAGCTTAAACCGTGATAACCACTTCGAAGACTTGAGAATTGTATTGGAGAGAATTACAAAAAAATATGATCTCAAGATTAATCCTCTAAAATGTGCATTCAAGGTATTCTCCGAAAAATTCTCGGGGTACATTGTACGTCATAGAGGTATTGAAATCGATCCTGCTAAAATCAAGGCAATCGTGGAGATGCCTCCACCGAAGAGTTTGCGTCAACTCCGTTCTTTATAAGGACATCTCGCATTCATCCGTCGATTTATATCAAATTTATTAGGACGTTGTCAACCGTTTGCAAGGTTAATGAAGAAGGATGCTCTATTCAAGTGGGACAAGGAGTGTCAAGAAGTCTTCAATAGCATTAAAAGCTACTTATTAAATCTACCAATCCTGACAACGCCTATTCCTGGGAAGCCCCTCATTCTATACACAGCTGCATCAGAAGAGTCTTTCGGGGCATTGCTAGCATAACACAATGAAGAAAGCAAAGAGAATGTTCTTTATTATATCAGACGAAGACTGATTGGAGCAGAAATGAGATACTCTCCGATAGAGAAGCACTTTTGAGCATGGATCTTTATAATCCAAAAGTTCCACCACTATATGCTATCTCATAAGATTACCCTCATCTCGAGGATCGATCCGCTGAAGTACTTGATAACAAGAGTAGCATTGACAGGTTGCTTAGAAAGATGGGCAGTATTACTTTTACAATTTGATATCACATATCTTTCACAGAAAGTAGTGAAGGAACAAGTCTTAGTAGATTTTCCAGCTGCACATCCCATCTATGCGGACTCTTATCTTAATGACGATTTGCCCGATGAGCAAATTATGTTCATTCATGAAAGAGAAAAATCACAAATTTGAGAAATGTACTTTGATGGAGCCTCATCAATCAAACAAGCCCAACATCTATATTTTCCAAGAACAAGATCAGGAATCGACATCATCTTCATAACACAAGAAGGAGAGATAATGAGATGATCATATGGACTGACCGAGCCAAGAACTAATAATGAAGTTGAATATAAAGTATTAGTGGCAGGTCTGAAAGAAGCTATTTTCATAGACATTTAGAACTTGCATATTTTTGGCGATTCTCAGCTTATTATAAATCAAGTACTTGGCATCTATAGAATTAACAAGCTTGAGTTAGCTTTCTATCATAAGCGAGTTCTTGAGCTTATGAAGCAGATACCAAATATCACATTAACTCGAGTCTCTCGATCCGAGAATAGTAAAAACTATTGCTTGACAAAATTAACTAAGAAAATGACAAGTATGAATGGTGATTATGTCATGATCAGCATATTTACTCGATGAGTTCTAGAGCCAATAAAGTATCAATCCCCGTAGGTAGCGGGGTTACCAAATTCTTCACAGCAGGATGCGATTCAGGTTGCTCCTCATACTCCCCAAAATCAATAAAAAGTTGTACTAAGAAGAGCTAAGAATGACATTGCTTTAGGAAAGCAGTGTGAAGCCTTTGTTGTAGAAGAGTCATGTGATTATAGGTAAGCCTTCATCGACTACTTTAAAGAAGACAAATTACCAAGTAATAAATCAGCGGCTCAAATCCAAAAGAGAATGCTACGCTATGCTATCGTCAATAATACTATTTATCTTAGATCCTTTGAACAAATGTGGCTACGATACCTAGGTGTAAATGAAGCTAGCAAAGTGATGGTTGAAGTTCATGAAGGACTTTCTGGTGCACATTAGTCAAGTCCCAAGATGGCAGTAAAAATTAAAAGGATGGACTATTATTGGCCATCTATGGTGAGAGACTGTATTAATCATGCTAAGAAGTGTTATGAGTGTCAAGTACATGAGAATCTCATCCATCAACCTCCAAATTCATTACACCCAATAATAACATCCGGCCATTTGAATGTTTGAATGCAGATGTAATTAGTGGATTGATCCACCATCGTCTGGACATCGCTTCATCCAGCGGTGATTATTTCTTTAAGTGGGTGTACTCCATTTAAAAAGTTCTTCAAATTGATCAACTTCGTCATGCATAATATAGTCTATAGATTTGGAGTGCCACGCGGAATAATTTCTAATAATGGCATAGCTTTCAAAAGTGCAAAGATTTATAGATTCGTCGATCAACACAAAATTGATTGGCGATACTCTTCAATATATAATCTAAGAGCAAATGGTTTGACGGAGGCCTTCAACAAGACATTAGTCAAATTACTCAAGAAGATTCTCACTAAAAATAAGAGAGAATGGCATACCAAGCTAATAGAAGCTCTATGGTGTCAACTACAAGATCGCTAAAGCCACTCCTTCTTCATTAGTATTTGGAACTGAAGCAGATCTTCCGCTCGAAGTTGAGTTGCCTTCCCTTCGAGTAGCCATCCAATACAGTCTAACTGAAGATCAAAATGCCCGTCTAAGAATAGAGGAACTCAACATGCTTGATGAAATTAGATTGCAAGCTCATCAAAATCTGGAAGTCTATCGAGCAAAGATGTCCAGGACTTTTGACCATGCGTGTGGCCCATTCCAAAAGGAGAATTGGTTGGTGCGAGAAGACCACTTATCCCCAATCAAAAATTCGGTGGAAAATTTGAGCCTGGCGGGAAGCCTTTTGTCATTGAAAAGGTATACCAAGGAGGCATACCAACTCATCGACTTAAAGGGTGAAAGACCAATGCATCAATTAATGGTCGATACTTGAAAAAGTACTTGACAACCACATTCTCGAGTACAATAGAAATCCTCTGCCAAGAGGCATTTTTTTAGTATATCTATTTAGGTTGACATCATGATGAGATCCCTAAATAAACATACTCCAAATGAAGAACTTTTTCATGAAAATTCCCCTGTTACATAGGGGGCATTTTAGATTTTTATATATAGATGAAATCAATGTTGTATGTTAAAATCCCCTTTAGAGTACATCAATTCAAATATAGATATATTTGTATAATTTTATCTTGAAAATTCTCCTAAATGTATTTTAGAATTCCTCCTGCAAGATAGGGGGTATTTTTTTAGTTTATATTAAGTTTATCTGAGTTGACATCGTGCCATAAGATGAGATCCTCAAAAATATTCTGATTCGGGTTAACATCGAGCGTTATGCCGAAATCCGTGAATATATCTATAATTATCATTGTTAAGTTGTAGAGTTTTGCAGAAACAAAAAGAATTTATTTCTACACATGAAAAGACTATCCTAAATATCAAGAAATTTATTTTCCAGATTTGCCAAATTCTGGAGATTAACTCAGAAGAACTCCCGATTTCAGAAGCTTCAATCAACTGAGTTGGAGAAATATCAACATCTACATCCTGAGGTCTAAGACACGGATGTGTTCTAAAGGTCAGACTCAACAAGCCCATAAATGGCCGAGTTGCTGACACTCTCTCCACTCAACAAGTCACAAGAAAAAGCCGCAGTGAATGAGGTATGGATTCGTCGTCAATAAACCATCAATCAAGTCGAAGACTCAAGTGTCAAACTCAAGTTGAAGTTAAAATAATTTTACACAAATTTGAACTTGCTGCTTAGAGATGGAGACCAAGCAACTTCAATACGACGAAGAAGAAAACCAAAAGAAAGAGCTGGCCTTCCTCAATCATCTTGTCTTATTTTTTTTCCATTAGCAGGACTTCTTAAATGTTATAGAGTCAACTGCACACTCACTTTAATAATTTAAACAAATATACTTAATCAAAGAGCCTATCTTCAAATTAATAAGCATTAGAAGAAGAACAGATGGCAGCAGAACTGATTTGCAGAAGGTAAAATAAACAAGACAGATACTCAAAATAATACCATTTGGTAGCTATATAGCTTGTGTTGGACAAATACATCACGTCGGTGATCTCATTAGCTGCTAGCCTAGCAGGATTTTAAGTATTTGTTGACATTTTGTACAGAAAACTTGAAGGGTTTAATATTGAATAGAATTTACTTTTCAGAAAAAATGCCACCAGTCAAACCTGCATGATATTCCAAGCGACCAAATCCAAAGTAAGGATCCGAGACAACTTTGGCTCAATATTCAGGAGTTTGAGTCAAAAAAAACTTCTCAATTCACAAACAAAATAATCAAGATGAAAACTAGAAATTAATAAATCTGGCACCTCACGTCCAAAGCCAAACTAAAATAAACTAACAAAATAAATTTGAAAATTAAGGTTCTATCCTTTTTTTGTTGAGAAAATGCCTAAAATTCTTTTCATTCAAAGGAGACTATGAAATAACCACACAAATAACTAAAAATAAAATAAAATTTGTACTCAAAACAAAGAAAACTGTTTCTCACAAACTAAGAGTTCGAATAAAAAACCTAAATAGGAAGGAATCGTAAGTTGACTCAGCGGTGGAAGTGGACGGTCCTCGGACGGGAGACGTCGATCGAAAATGAGGAGAATATCGCTCACGAGGGTGGGCAACGAAGCAGTCGAGAGGAGAGGGAGATCGGGGATATGCAGTATTTTTGAAGAGGTGAATTTCGGTAGGGTTTCTTTTGGGGGAGGAAAGTTTAAAGCAAATGTACTAAAAGTCTAAAATACCCTCATAATATTTTTTTTTTTTTCAGGGGGCAATTGCCCTCGGTAATAGGTCGCCCTTGGCTAAAGCTCCACAACGGGACCTTAAATCCGTTGGGACTGGTGTTCAACAAGCTCCTCACAGCTCAATTAGAGTTGTTCATGTTCTCTCATTTAACTATTGAATAAGTTTGAACACTCTAAATACTGATTGTTAAATATAAACAAAAAGTTGTTGTTGTTCAATTCATTTATATGTGAGTGATATCATTTAAAGCTCATGAAACATGCTGGATTAAGGAACTCAATTATGCGATTAAAACATTAAATGCGATTATCGTTTATATTTCCAGCGCATGAACAAGAATAAGACTGATTTATTTTATTAAATGACATACTTATTAACAGGCTCGATAAGCCCAATCTGAACGGAGCTCACAAACAAGCATGAGCCAAGCTCGAACAAGATTTTTTAAAAATTGCTCGAGCTTGAATACTACCCTAAAAACTCGAATCGAGTTCAAGCTTAATAATGATAAACAAATTTAAACTCGAATAAACATGTACTCGGCTCGACTCGACTTAGCTCGTTTGCAGCCATATCTAGAGGTTACCATAATGCTCTTACTGAGATTTATAAATAGGATATTTGATAATATGCTTATATTTATATACTATAGCTATCTTAGCTTTAATCTTTATTAATTTATATATATTGAATGTTTAAAATTTAAATTTTTTTACTATTATAAATCCCAGAACTATTTTTTAAGGAATAATTAAAAATATATAAAGTGTATTCTTTTCCACGTTTTCATTTAATTTTAATTTTGTACAGCACGAAGGAAAATCAATGCCGTGCAATTTAAATAAACTTATTTCTATATTTTTGTAAATATATTTAACAGCGTTGCGTTATTGCGCTTTCAAATAAAATATATATATATTTTTTTTTGATGATAATAAATGGTTGGATATTCCTCTCAAAATGAAAACAAATTATTACAAGGAATTTATATATATATATATATGTATATATATATATATATATATATATATATATATGTATATATATATATATTATATATATATATACCAAGTATTTTTATATAATTATCTTCATTTTCAAATCAAAGGTCTTTTAATGAAATAGCTTTTCATTAAGTATGTATTTATCTTTAATTTATAATAGTCAATTTCTTTTAACCAATTTCACTTTTTTTTTCCTTAGGCTCTACTATATATATATATATATATATATATATATATATAAACAGAATAATATTATTTAAAAATAGTGGCAAATGATAATAATTTAATAAAAAAATAAAATTAGAATTTAATAAATATTTAGTTATATAAAATAATATAAAGTATAGATCAAAACAATTAAAATCATCATCGAATTTTAGATAACTCGATGCACAAAATCAACGAAATTAATATAAATAATAATAATAATAATAATTAGATTTCTTTGAATATTCTTATTTTTTAAAAAATAATAGATTTATCATATCAATAATAATAAAATAATTCTGATTTTATTTAATTTTAATATTTTATTTTAAATATTTTTTTTCCATCCAGCCCAATTATGACGGTAAGTAATCCACTGTCACACGCTAACCGTAAATTATTTAAATTTCTATAATCCATATATCAACAAGACAGTATAAATATAACATAAATTTCAATGACTTATTACAAACTACAATTCAAAAAAAATGAGAAACCCAGTCTTATTTTCTCTTCTCTTCTCCTTTCTCCTCTCTGTCAGCCATTCCAAGCCTTCCAATGAAGCCACTCAACTGCTGAAATTTATTCGATCTCCTAAGCCTTTAAAGATAATGAGAGATAACTGGTGGAATGTTATGAAAAATAATCATAAATTGCCAGTATATATTAGTCCTCAGGAAGGGCTAATGGAAGCTGATAAGGTAGAAGTTGCCAGGGCAGCCAGAAGATGTGAAATTTGATCAGTATGCAGGATATGTTACTGTTGATCCAGTTAAAGGAAGGGCTCTCTTCTACTATTTTGTTGAGGCTCCAGAAGATCCTAGCTCAAAGCCCTTGGTCTTGTGGCTTAATGGAGGTATTGAAACTTTGCTTTTTTTATTTTTTTTTTTGTTTTCGCTTGGTTCGTTAAGTCGAACTTTGGGTATCATTTTATATTCGTCACTTAGGATACGTTTGGCATAGCTTTATGATTATTTTGTTTTTCAGAAAGTAATTATAGGTGTATTTGGTTATCATCTTTTCAGTTGCTTTTCATAAAATTTTATAAGAAAAAATTTCTTTTGGGAATCAGGATTGTTAAAGTATGATGATTGTAAGAAAATTATTATTTGAATTTTTAAAAAGAAGATATTTATAATATCTACAATAGCTTTTTAAAAAATTACTTTCTTCACAACAATTTTAAGATCATCTTTTCAAAAAATTGCATCTTTCCCAAACGAAGCCTTGGTCTAGTTGAAAAGGGATTGAAAGTTGTTGGGCAAAATTTTTAAATTAGGCATAATGTTAATCATTAATTTAGACAAAAAATAATAAATTGGCTAGTCGTCCGTCCACGGATGGGGCTATATCAACCCTACTGTAATTTATTACTTTTAAAAAAATCTAGAAAGTTCGATTATTTTCGATTATGTCCTCGGTTGAAAATTCATATCGTTGGAATCATAAATTTTCTACAAGTTTCATGTTGGTAAAATTTAAGATTGGCAGATATCGATTTTAAATCTTGTGAGCGGTAGAGCGAGTTGCATCAATCGATTGTATAGGAGTTATCTGTGTCGAATTGGTAACTTTATATCATTGGAATCGAAATTTTATACAAGTTTTATGTTGGTTAAAATTACGATTGCGACAATATGCAGATTTTGCAATTCGATGAAAAAGAAAATTGAGAAGAATCCTATTTTACACCTATCAAAGTCATACTTGTACTGAGAACTTTGTATCGTTGGAATAATAAATTCTCTACAACATGTTGGTCTAAATTTATGATTGTGACTTCGCGCTTGAGAAATAGACAATGATGAAATGCTCAAATAACTCACGCAAAACAAACACTAAGTACAATTAACAAGTTTTTAAGAGTCATGACATATACACATTCGTTGCTAGCGCATGAGTCTTATTGTTTGGGGATAATTATTCATATTTCTTACATTCATATAAGAGAAGTGAATGTGCTAGTATTAGAAATGCAACCATTTTCAAACAAGGATAAGAAGCTAACTCTAATTTTAGAACACAAACTAACTACCTCTCTACTGTTACTTCCACAAGAAATATCCTCTCTAAAAAAATACATCAGTGTACAACTTATTCTAAACACTTAAAGCTGCACAAAAAAGATTTGAATATTTACAAATTAAGGTAACCAAAATAATAAAATAGTTCCTAACGATGCTTGCGAGATATGATACAATAAGATAGGTACACATACAACAAAATGTAATCATGTATGAATAGAAGATAATAGTACAGAAGACTATCTCTGACAATGCCTGCGATGCGGAATCGCATCACTACCGAGCGTATAATGGGCTGGTGGTCATCGAGGCCGGTCTCGTAGATGAAGCTTCATTTCGGTCCTCTGTTCAACTGCCGATGGTTGCGGTAACCGGTGTGTAGCACTAGGTACATCGATTGAAGACTGTGTAGAAAGCGAGAAACCATGTTACAGTCCATATGGGGGTGTCATATGAAATCAGAGAGGCTCATATGTAGGAGGAGATTCTTTGCCACGGTTATCTGTGACACATAGCTTCTTGTACGAATCGTGTGGTATGTGAATGTATATGTAGATGGTCCGACTAGTGGAGATGATGGACCAATATCCATCGCCCATCTGGTTGCGACGATGAGTACGGAATGCTAGTGTTCGTGCAGCTATCGAAATATGCATGTTGCTGCGACTCCACGCACAACCCTCGCTGTTGATTGATTCGAAACCTGATCATCCTCCCAAAATAACGAATATGTCTCGGATTCAATGTGCTCACGCTGTCTAACTTCAATGACCTCATAATGCGCTTTTGTAGCCCCCCGTTAATCCTTCGTGGGATCTCGGATTGGTCGATTTTCCACCAATGTAGGTGGAAAGAAATCATCACTAACATTATTATCATAATAAGAACTATCGATAGTTTTGAACTCATTTTTGACTAACAACAACTCTAATCAGTAAGAATCCTTCCTCTCCCCTGGTCACAGAAGAAAATCATTTCAAGATATAATATAATTATGTATTTCAGTTGAAGATATTTCGCAAACTCATAAAGGACGAAGGGAGAGTAGATTCTAATCATAGCTTTTATAAAGATGAATGATATCGTCAATTAGCAACACCCTCAACCCTCTCAACCACGTAGTTTTCATAATCTAAATACAATTTGCAACTAATATATCAAGAGTTTTATTATTATAATGACATATAATTACTGTACTTAAATAACTATGTTTTATATGGCTCTCAATCATGCAAAAATCTTACCTCGTTATTAAATAACTAATAATGACTTCCTCAATCAAGCATTTTTTAAAGTCTCTTATGACATGTTTAATATTAACATTGTTGAGGTCCTTTTAAAATAGAATTAGGTTATGTCACAAACTTTCCATTTCAAAATCAAATCAAGAATCAAACAATAAATGATGAAATATAATGCTAAGTTGTTTCAGATAAAAAAAAGAATGAAATTTGGCAAAAAATTATTTTGTTTTTGTGTATATTACATCAATGCACTTTCTACTAAATTACTTCAAAAAGCTCAATGCATATTTATGAAGTCCCGTTAAGATTTTGAGACATAAATCTAGAATGCATATTTAATGAAAGGGGGATTTACATACATATCACACAATTCTTATGTATTTATATATCTAACACTTAAATTTTAATTTTTACTTATATAACACCTTAGTCTTCAATATCACATCAAAAATACTACAAAGCAATATCACATTAAAATTCCGATTAGAACTACATTTATTATTTTTACATATATAACACTCTAATCTTCAATATCACATTAAAACTTACAAAAAAATATAAAACATACAAATCTAGCTAAACAACACAAGGAAATAAGCAAATCATATAACACAAAGCAATATATGAGATCTATCACAAATTAAGTATTTAGGAAAAAATTACCTTAGACGAGCAGAAATAAGCGGTCTCGGCGGTGGTGCACTCTAGCTCTCCCCGAGGCGACCTCCCCAGGCGGCTATGCTTCGGCGGTGCATTAATACAACGGATTTGAGGACGAAAAAAAACAGATCATGACCTCCCCCTCATGGGTTTTTGCTCAAAATAAGGACGAGCGGTTGTCCGGTTGAGGGCGAAAGCAGTCATGACCTCCCCTCATGGGTTTTGCTCATAAGACGAGCGGTTGTCGTTGACGGAATGCGCCACGTGACGCCCGCGTTGGCGCCTCGTCGTTAAACGAATGGGGCTCGTTGGGAAATTGAGCAGACGTGGCGTCCGTGCGTCCGTTGCCCGTCTTGACTGGATATTATAATATGCTAATTTTTTTTCGAGTGCCTAAATTGCTAATTACGATTAATATTAAGCCTAATCTAAAAATTTTTCCAAAGTTGTTGGCAAGATCATCGATTTGAATCTCACCTACACCGTAATATAACCCCATCTTATGAACTTATGTGGGATCAAGTTCATCTCCAGAAGAAGATGATGAGACGATTATTTCCATGTTGTAATGGACAGAATGAGCGACTCATGTTGGGCCAAGAAAAATTTAGGTTGATTGTATCTTTTGAATTGATTTCATTGATATTCTAAATGCAGGGCCTGGTTGTTCTTCTCTTGGAGATGGTGCAATGCAGGAATTGGGGCCATTTAGAGTTAATAGTGATGGAAAAACTCTTTATCTGAATGAGGGTGCTTGGAATAATGGTGAGTATGAAATATATGAATTTATTTATGTTGATATATAGGATGATTGTTTAATCAAGTTTTTGGGGTTATTTATTTCAAGTTGGAGAAATTATATTAATTTTGGGGTTATTTGGCTCCATAACATATATAACTTTATGTTCTATTATTAACATATATTATTATTTTTAAATGATTGATGATAATTCTAAATAGGAGTTTTATATACATACCACATAATTATTATTTATTTATATATATAATTTAATAATATATATATATAACACTCAAATATTTAACATTATATCAAAAATATCACTATTATTACCACCACCAAAATCACATATATTTAAGGGAGTGGTAATTTCTCTTATAGGAGATAAGCAAATTAGTCATTTGCTCTTAAAAATTATTTTCACCCTTTACTTTTGCTTTAATATATAAGTTTATCCATCTTGAGAAGAGAGATTAGTTGCGGCCCTGTTTATTACAATTTTAAATGTGAATATGTCTTTTCATATATACTTAAAGTATTAGAAATATAACTTCTAAATTTTAGGTGTTAGATATATAAATAAATAAAAATTATTTATGTAAATCTTCATTTTAAATAATAAGTTCAAGAATATTAATCATGAAATTAAATATTTTACATATAACAAAAAAAAATTCTTTTTTTTTTCATCATAAAAGTGGCAAATGTGATCTTCCTCGAATCGCCGGCCGGCGTCGGCTTCTCATACTCCAACACAAGCTCAGACTACCAAAACACCGGTGACAAGAGCACCACGGACGACACCTACACCTTCTTGATCAACTGGTTAGAGAGATTTCCTCAGTACAAGAATAGAGATTTCTTCATAACTGGGGAGAGCTATGCCGGCCATTACATCCCTGTACTCGCCAGCCTTATCCTTAAAAACAATGCAGCCAATAAGAACACAATCATCCAACTGAAAGGCTTTGCTGTAAGTAATGTTCATCAACTTAACATTTAAGTATCAAAATTCCGAGTGTAAGCGACCTTGCTGTGTGTTGGTATTCATATTGCTCAAATTTTCATTTGTTCCAAATTAGCTTGTCTTCAAACTTATTTGAATCATTCAAATTTAAGCCGTAGAAGACGTGCATATTTCTAACTATTGAAAATAAATAAATAAAGATCGAAAACTGAGCGAAAACACGATTGAATAAGATAATTTTTTGTTCAGCTCTTAAGTAAATGATCTCAAATAAGCTAAATATCATCTCGTTTAAAGAATGAATCGAACATGAGTTTGTTCATGAACAAAAGTTTTCTAATATCCCCAATCAAAATGCTACTAACAAAGGTTGATTTCACGATGGGGAATGCTTATGACCGATGGAAATTTGAAATAATTATAATTACTTGTGGACTCATGCCTTGATTGCTGATGAAACCTATAACAACATTCAATCAAACTGCAATTTTTCCTCATCTAACATTACTGAAGATTGTCATGAGGCTATTACTGCAGCTGAAAATGAGCTTGGAAATATTGATAGATTTGATATTTATGCTCTAATGATCTTCTTCAAATATAAAGCTGTTAAGTTCTTAACTTCTCTTCTAAATTCTTCAAATTTTGATATCATAATATTAAAAATACAAATGAAATAAAAAAATTTAATTTTGATTATGACAGTCAGTTCAACAGATCCTTGTGCTTCTCACTATGTTAAAACCTATCTGAATCTTCCTGAGGTGCAGAAAGCACTCCATGTAAATGTTCATTTAAACTATTCTTGGATTGCTTGCAGGTAATTTTGTAAAATTAAATTTTTATTCAAATTAAATCTATACATTTATTTAATATCATTTTTAATGTCATAAATTTTTTTTACACAGTACAATGATTGAAAGGTGGAATGATTCACTCGATTTCCAACTATTCAGAACTAATTGGCGGCGAGTGTGGTTTTACGGTTTTCTTAACTCATTTACATCATTTTAAATATTTTTTTTCTCTTTTTCAATTATATCAACTTGACTCTCTCTCTCTCTCTCTCTCTCTCTCTCTCTCTCTCTCTCTCTCTCTCTCTGCAGTGGGGATCAAGATTCACTTGTGTCAGTGACTTCGACCAAGTATTCGATCGAAAAGCTAAAGCTTCCAGTTGAATCAAAGTGGAAGGCATGGTATACTAATGATCAGGTGAAATATATGAATTTTTTTATTCTATAATATTCAATTATGATTTATTTTTCTGTAAAATAATTATATTAATGAAATATTTACTTTGTATTATGATAGGTGGGAGGATATGTGATTGGTCATAAGGGACTGACATTAGCTGATGAGGAGGACATTTGGTGCCAAGCTATCAGCCTGAAAGAGCACTGACAATGTTCTCAGCTTTTCTTAAAGGAGAATTCTGAGAAAGCTTTGTTTGATCAGTTATCTTCCTGTGTTTTAGTTCACTGTGGAAAGTATTTACTCAGAGCTCATGTGTTCAAGCGCTTGTATTGGGGACTAATACTAAACTCATAACAAACTTGTAATAAACTCAGAATCTAAGGATGAATCCAAACTGGGTTTAATAATTTTTATACGAATGTCCAAGTGATTACTATGCTAGCTAATAAACATGAGTATGGCTAAATCAATAAACACTGAAATCGGCATAACTTATCAAAAGTGATTTAAATTGAGCATAATTAAGTGGGGAGAATTACAAAAACTCAACAAGTAAACTAAGTGCAAATAATGTTTTAAACTACAATCTAAATCAAAATGTATTCTTCGCCATTGGATCTACAACCCTTTATACAAGCAGGCAGAAGACGATACTAAATCAAAATCTATAAAAATCATAGAGCTTACTTCGATCGAATTAAGAAATTTTATTCTAATTATGGTTTTTAAAATCAATAATTTCATTAATTAGATGAAATTAGATAAAATTCACGCATGTGCTGACATAGAAATTTAAAGTGCAATTTTAATGTTTGAAAAGGTTGTACAGGCTAAAGTTTGAATTAAATAAAAATACAAAATCAATCTCAAAATTTAAACATAAAATTACTTAAAATTACAATACACCCGCATGGGCCCCGACACTATGCTGAATACTGAAATTCAAGTGTATGAGGATGTTGCGTGGCTTGTTTCCCGGTTTAGTCTTAGGATTGGATCTGGGTTAACAAAACCTAAAAACCTATAATAAGAGTTTCAAATCTGAAATATTTGAGAAAGCGATTACGTGTCAGTGATAGTAGATCTAATCCTCTATTAGCAGCTAAATAGAGTTGACAGGATCTAAAGCTCTTAAACATATTCAAATTAATCAATTTTTTAACTCAAATCAAATAGCAATCTGAAATTACTTAAATGGAATTCTATCATTAAAAACTTAAATCAAACTCAATCCATCCACCTTCCGTAATTGTTTATCAGGGGTGACAAATTAAGAAAACTCTAGCTCACAAAGGAGCCAATGTCAAATCAAGTATTATGTTATGTTCATTCTCAATTAATCTCTTATCAGTAAGGACGTGGCCTGAGTCCTCTGACTACATGGCTTGGCTAGTAGGCTCCACAGATGAAGCAGTCACGACCAAAGTCCTCTGATCGGGTGGTTTGGTCAGCCCGACTCCATTATATTATGATGATCCGCGTAGTATATGTTCTCCAATGGCTCGCCCTTTGAGTTGTGAATCATAGGGTGTACTTGATAGAACAACTCTTTGTCGACTAAGGTAGACTTAAGCTCTCCTTAGACAAATACCACCCAGTCTACAAGGATTTCTTGGATGGCGTAACCCATGTGTTCGATGATCCTTCTATCAAGTTGGGTCTACCTCCTCGACAGCGGTAGAGACCACAATGACCCAAGATGACGAAACCATGGGATCTAGATCTGGCACATCATCATTCCCCCAACTATCCGGTTTAAGCTAAAATGATAAAATTCATATCTTAAATTTTAAAACTCCATATGCTGTTATTATACGCTACGCATTAAGCGATCTAATGACTAGTCTTAATCGAAAGTTCTCTCTCAGTATTGAGAGGGGTAATTAACTATAGGGGCTTGCGCCTATAGGAAACCTGGAACTAGATCTAAAGTCCTCACCAAATGAGGGCGAAATCTCTGGGTAGTGTCTTATCTACTATCTCATATGCCTTCTAAAAATTATACCGACACTTTAAGTCACACTCTCCTCAATTCAATATCAAATAAATTATCGAGAGGTCGGTGAAAAAATTTTGGAGCCCACAGATTTTTGGCTACTCCACTGGGGACAAGATTCTCTTTCCATCTTTGGCTAGTCATATATGTGCTATAGTAGCAATAAAATTTTTAAAAATTCAAAATAACAAAATGTTGATTTAAGTGTATAATAAATTCAATATGAGGCTCTATGTAAAATGAATCATTCCGTAGAGTATATCTTTATTACATCATTACTTTGTTCTATAGTGCCTCTGCATCTTGAAAGTATGGGGTGAAATAATAATTGCTGATTACTAATCTCCATCTTTTACTTTTGCAGAAATGGATCTACAAAGCACTCATTTCACCGTTCAACTAGGTCATGGTGTGCGAATATCCCTAATAATGTCATCAACACGTGATGTACCATTCAATTTGGTAGCTTGAATTTTTTGGCTATCGTAGTTGCAACTCCTGAAGTACCCACCCGTGGTACATTCGATTGAGGCCATGCTAGAAGGCCTTATGTTACTGAAGCTCCTACTAGCTATGTGCACCAACTAATTAAACAACCAACCGCTGTCAAGGCGTTCTCCAAAGAGAGAACTTCAGTTTTCAAAGGGATATGCCAATATGAAGCCCCCATGATGAAAAGAACTATCAATGGGCAAACTATGTCTTTAATGCCTCATGGTATAGCTGCTCCGCCGATTGAACCTTTTATACCCGGAAAGCATGATCATGAAGCTTCCTCATCAGGGAGAAAATTAACCAGAAGGCAGAGAAGAAGGAGAATCGCTGAGCTGAGGGCTCAGCAGATCCCCTTTGAACAACCTAGTGAACAAATGATACTGTCGCCAGCAGCGAGTATTCCCACCCACAACAACTTTGACAATCTAAAGTGGGTAAAGAGAAATAGCTCTACTGGCAAAATAAAATAAATCTTCTGGAACCAATCATGTCAAGCTCTACCACCACAAAGGAGACAGCCTGAAACACTATCTGCTAGGATATATAAAATTCTCAAAGTAGCTAAGAATAAAGGCCTAATGAATAGAAGATTTCAGAGGCCTGTGGTGATGGAAAATACTGAAGCTTCACCAAGAAAGTTGTCATCTCTTACGGTGGCTCGTGAGCCCGATTCAGCATGGTGAGCATCAAAGCGTGACACTTGGACCGTGTCCAATTAAACTAAAGGTCCGTGAAAGGATAAGTAAATATGGAGGCCAAAGCCCCATAATGAAACTTTGAGTAATTGAAGAGGTGTGACATATGATACATATACTCATAAATCTACCTCAAAATCAACTCATCATAAGTGGATACCCAAAAGAAGGGATATCACGATGAAAGATATGATGGTTAGAATCCTCTAGGGGATCCCATCCTGGTCGATTTTATACAAGAAAGGTTGATGTTGATTGTGGTCCTTTAATAGAAGAAGTAGTTGTTCCGTACATTGAACCAGAGATCCACTAGAAACGTCGATCGAAAATTTTTGTGCAAGAAGAAAATAATGAAAAGGATTCTATGGAAGTAGAAGTTGTCTATATGGTCAGAGATATAGATGAACTCCCCGCCAGCACCATCAGCAGCAACGCGAACTCAGGGAACCTAAACCTGATTTCAACATTTATGAAGAAGATTCTTCACAGAAGCAAAATAGAGCATGGATCTTCGATCTTTGCTGAAGATGAAGAAGAAGAAGACCAGAATGATAAATAGATCATGGGTGTTGAAGCTGTTTATATGGTTGAACCAGGAAATGATCAGCCTGATACACACTTTTATAATCAACATCATCGTACAGCCCCAACAACAGCTGTCTCTATAAATACACACGGAGAAGGGCAGTCAAGTTCTTCCCCTAAAAATGAGCAAGAAGCAGAATAGTAACAAGAAATAGAAAAAGAGGAAGAGCCTGCACTGATTGATGTCATGATGCTAACTAAAGAGCAAAGAGAAATGTAGCGTCAAATGGAGGTCAAAGACAGGGAGATTGCACAGCTTGGTACCAAAATAAATAATATGATGGTACAAATGAACATCATGATAAAGAAGTTGCAGAAGAATATCGCAACAAGTGCAGCACCTGTTTTTTCTGCTAACCAACACGCAGCTAATAATACAACTTCTATACCACCAGCCATTGTGGTACCTCAAGCTTCTACAGTACATGCTACGCATGAAGTGAAGAACGAAGTTAACCCACTACATCTCCAGCCGATAATTCAAAATCGGCTGCACACAAACAACATTTCATAGAAAACAATAATCAATGAAAAGATAAAGGCAGTCATTAGTAAGTGAAAAGCTGGTGAGTAAGGGTGCCCTTACGTGAATATGACCAAGTGTCTGTAGAAGGTTACTTGCCAAAATTTAATACTTTCAACGAGCTTGATAATTCAAAGCAACATCTAGCCCAATTTAAGGCTACTTGTAGTAACACAGGAAAGAACGATGCACTAATTTTTTGTCAATTCATTAGTAGCCTAACCTCAGCTACTTTTGAATGGTATGTAGAATTTTTGAATGATTCAGTTAAAATATTTGCTAAATTGGAGACCATATTTGTAAAGAGGTTTGCTAGTGTAACTGAGAAATTCACAATCACTGACCTTGCCTTGCTGAAAAGGAGGAAAGATGAGTCAGTGACAAAATTCATAAGTCATTGGCGCAACCTAAGTATGAAGTGCGAGCAATTATGAGAAGAACATGCAATCCAATTTCTAATGAGCAATATGTATGATAAAATGGCACCATTTCTATGCATAGTGTCGATTGCAACATTCTAGGACTTGCTCGATATGGTGGCTAAATTTGAAAAGTTGAATCGCCCTAAGTTTGAAGTCTATGCAGATAAAGCAAAGAGAAACAAACCTTCAGACTCAAGAAGAAATGAAATTCATGTCGCTTCCTATAGCTCAAATGGCAAAAAGCGGGTGATATACAACGTGGATAAAGGAAAACAGCCAGTGTACAATGATGATAAGGGTAAAAAGCCTGTTTATTCTAACCCATAACCAAAATTGGTATTATGAGGTAATGACAAACCTCAGACTTTTCCAAGTGTTGGGGAGCATCCAAAACAAGCAACAAGAGACGATGAGCAAATGCAGCCATGTCTTAAGGAAAAGATGAATAAAGAATATTCTTTTAGAAATGACAGTGTGGCTAAATTATTTCGGCAACCAGTCAAAGTCGGTCTACAGTTACTGAAAATTAAAATGCCAGAAGAAGCTGATTAAGTCAATTATCCAAACTACTGTCCATATCATCGAATGATAAGTCATCCTATTGAATATTATTATGTCTTCAAAGATTGGCTAGAAAGGAAGTATCGGGAGGTGAATTTACACTATCTGACAGTGTTCTAGTCAATCCAAAAAGAGAGTCTACAAGGATGATTACGTCCTCTTCCGTATCATCATGCAAAGATAAACAGAAGGAGAAATCGAATGAAAAGTAGTCTCTAAAAGACCGATGAAAATGTAGCTAAAAGATGTCCCTAGTGTTATGGAAATCACCACTTGAACCTATATTGGACTTAAGAGAGATTCCTAAACCAAGTATTTAGGCTTCTCACAAATTGATAAGGCTACTTCATCACAGCATGAGAAGCAGTCTACTAAATGCAAGCCTCATAAATCAAAGAAGCTGGCCAAAAAAAAAAAAAGAAGATCAAGAAGAGAACTATAACTCAAAATATCATTAACAATCTTGAGGAATATCACAAACCAAAAGATAGCCATTTAGGCTTGCAGACTTCATGCCTAAACTTGTTGAAATCAATGAAGAAGATAATGGTGAATCTTGTCCAAGAGAGACATGCCGAATCATCGTGATGTCGAATATTCTTCAAGATCGTTTAACAAAGGTAGTCGAAATGACCAACCCATCAAAATCTTGTTAGAAAAGCAAGAAGAGCCTGAGGAGCTAATATCTAAATTTTGTTTAATGACTCAAGAGAAAATAATAGTTCAGATGAAGATATGTGTTTTCCCGATGGAGAAGAGTCAGACTCATCGATATCATCACGTATGACACGTATGATGTTGAAAAATGAGTCTAGCCCTTTTAGCCAATCTTCTAGAATAAGAAGGGAACTTGAAGAATCTGAGCAAGATAAGGTGATTCAAGTTTAGTTGAGAAGTGATAAAGTCTTACCACCTTCATCAAAGAAGGGATATGCAAATAAATACAATGACAAATAAATTGAAGTCACCGAAGATATCATTCCCAAAAATCCTAGAATAAAGCCTAAATCGAAAGATAGATTATAATATTCTATCACATCGAAAAGATCCTGCATACAATGTGTAATGGGCTCTCTTGATGTCAAAAGACCTCGAGAAAGATACACTCAAAGATCCGGAGAGTTATGAAGCTTACTTTGCTGAAAAATGCATGATGCACAAAACTCAAGATCTCCCAATCACATTTTCAAGAAGATCTTATGTGAATGCGATCATAATCATCCCTTTATATGTTACTAGAGAGTGATGGTATCTCGATTAATCAATATTGATTGATCTGTTCTTCTATCAATCTTATGAGTTTAAAGGTATTAAGAGGATTATCACTGGATATCCAACATCTTGGGAGAGATAAGTTGATGGTTCATGGTTTCAATGAAAAGGGACAAAAACTCTGGGTTCTTTTATTCTCCTGCTCAAGTTCAAGGATTTATATACAGAAGCCAAGTTTCATGTAATCGATGTCGATACATCATTTAGAGCTCTCTTGGGTCAGCCGTGGCTACATGAGTATGGCATGGTCCCATCAACTATGCATCAATATATGAAGTATCTATGAAGCAAAGATCTATGAAGATATAAAATATTTCATCCTCAAAGACTCTAAGCTAACAGAGCCTCTTGAAGCGGTAGCTTCCACTTCAGGAACTAAAAAGAAATTTCACAAACTGAAAGAGCAGAAGCAAAGAGGAAGAAAGAAGGTAATGTTGACTCTCCTTAAAGCACTCAATTTTGTACCTAAGTCAAGAAAATCCTCATTTGGGAAGTGACAGAAGAGAAGAAGATATTCATCAAACCTAAGGGAACTTATAAGCTTTCAAGAAAGGTAGAGTATGAAATAAGTGATTCGTGACTATGATTTTGAATCTTTATGGAAATAGAGTTCAAATGGTCGCATCAAGAGGATAGCTCACTTGTGAGTCGATGATTCACTCAAAATTATACCCATCCCTCAGCAATGCTTCAAAGAAATCAGTCCACTGAAAGTTCATAATATTGAAGAATTGATAACATTCTATGTGTCACAATTGAGTGAGAGTGGCGAAACCGGAACTCTATTTTACAAATCTGAAGAGTCTTAGCCTCATGATTTTGAGCGACCTACTCAACATAAAAAATTCGATGAGATAGTCCAATAAGAATACCAATATACTATCAATTAAGAAGAATGATGCATAAGCTTGAAATTTATACTGGAACTACTAAACATAAGACTCAAGTCTTTAACAAGATGTGGATCCAAAGAAGTCTTCAAGCATGGCGAAGAAGTAATAAGTTTATCACTAAAGGTCTAGGGTTCATCCACAAATCTCATCAAGATAGAGCTTATAATATAATAGAAGAGATAGAAACTCTTAGTGATGAAGAAGATGATTCCCATGAAATTCTTCTTAAAATGATGAAGAAGTAGCCAAGCCCGCACCAAGAACTCAAGATGGTGGACAAATAACTACTATGGATGAACTTAAAGAAGTCAACCTAGAGTCGAGGATCCTCCCAACTTTCGGTGCCCTTCGCCTGATGAGAAAGTTGAAGAGCTAAAATTACTATTTGTGAATTGGATTACTTTGCGACATATTCTCAAAATGCCGCTTATCCCTTAATGGTTTATAAACTTATTAAACCAAATGCAACACCTATTAAACAAGCTCCTTAATAATGAGATTGGAGATTGAAGAATAGGTAATTGTAAACTAAAAGCTAATCAAGGGCTTCATCCGGAGAGAAAGTATGATTGGATAGCAAACATTATCCTTGTTAGAAGAAGAATGGCCAAATCGCCTCAGATTGACTTTCGGACCTAAATAAGGCATGCCCAAAAAGATGACTTTTCGCCAATATCGAACTACTAGTGGACAACACTTCCAACTATGACATGTTCTCATTTATGGATGGATCGTGGATACAACCAAATCAAAATGGCACCAAGATGAAAAATATACATCGAAACCTATCATATATATTGCTACACGCCATGCCCTTTGGCTTGAAAAAATGGAGCTACATACCAAAGAGCATGACATATATTTTTGATGAGTTGATTCATCAAAAGTGGAATGTTATGTCGACATTTGGTGGTGAAGAGCTTAAATCATGAAAACCACTTCGACGACTTGAGAATTGTATTGGAGAGAATTAGAAAATATGATCTCAAGATGAATCCTCTAAAATGTGCATTCAGGTATCCTCCAAAAATTGGGGTACATTGTATGCCATAGAGGTATTGAAATAGATCTGCTAAAATCAAGGCAGTCGTGGAGATGCCTCCACCTAAGAGTTTGTGTCAGCTCCATTCTTTATAAGGACATCTCGCATTCATCCGTCGATTTATATCAAACTTATCATGACGCTGTCAACCATTTGCAAAGTTGATGAAGAAGGAAACTCCATTCAAGTGGGATAATGAGTGTCAAGAAGCCTTCAATAGCATTAAAAGCTTATTAAATCCACCAATCCTTGCCTATTCTGGAAGCCCTCATTCTATACACAAAAGAGAAGAGTATTAGCATAGCATAACACAATGAAGAAAGCAAAGAGAATCTTTATTATATCATGAAGAGATTGGAGCGAAATGAGATACTCCGATGAGAAGCACTTTTAGCATGGATCTTTATAATCCAAAAGCTTCATATTATATGTTATCTCACAAGATTACCCTCATCTCAGGATCGATCCGCTAAGTACTTGATGACAAGAGTACGGACAGGCTTAGCAAGATGGGCAAGATTGCTTTTACAACAATTTGATATCACATATCTTTCGCAAAGTGAAGGAACAAGTCTTAGTAGATTTTCTAGCTGCACATCCCATCCATGTGGACTCTTCTCTTAATGACGATTTGCCTGATGAGCAAATTATGTTCATTCATGAAAGAGAAAAATCACAAATTTGGGAAATGTACTTTGATGGAGCCTCATCGATCAAACAAGTCCAACATCTAAATTTTCCAAGAACAAGAGCAGGAATCGACATCATCTTCATAACACAAGAAGGAGGGATAATGAGATGATCATATGGATTGACCGAGCCAAGAACTAATAATGAAGTTGATTATGAAGTATTAGTGGCAGGTATGGAAGAAGCTATTTTCATAGCATTCAAAACTTGCATATTTTTGATTCTCACTTATTATAAATCAAGTACTTGGCATCTATAGAATTAACAAGCTTGAGTTAGCTTTTTCATCGAGTTCTTGAGCTTATGAAGCAGATACCAAATATCACATTAACTCGAGTCTCTCGATCCGAGAATAGTAAAAACTATTGCTTGGCAAAATTAGCTAAGAAATGACAAGTATGAATGGTGATTATGTCATGATCGATATTTACCGATGAGTTCTAGAGCCAATAAAGTATCAATCGTAGGGGTTACCAAATTCTTCAGAGATGCGACTCAGTTGCTCCTCATACCCCCCAAAATCAACAAGAAGTTGTACCAAGAAGAGCTAAGAATGACATTGCTAAAAAAGTGTGAAGCCTTTGTTGTAGAAGAGTCATGTGATTGGAGGTAAGCCTTCATCGACTACTTTAAAGAAGGCAAATTACCAAGTAATAAATCACTAGTAGCTCAAATCAAAAGAGAATGTTACACTATGCATCAATAATACTATATATCTTAGATCCTTTGAACAAATGTGATGCCTAAATGAAGCTAGCAAAGTGATGGTTGAAGTTCATAAAAGGACTTTGGTGCACATCCAAGTCCCAAGATGGCAAGAAATTAAAAGGATGGACTATTATTGGCCATCTATGGTGAGAGACCAGTATTAATCATGCTAAGAAGTGTCATGAGTGTCAAGTACATGGGAATCTCATCCATCAACCTCCAAATCCATTACACCCAACAATAACATCCTCGCCATTTAATGTTGGAATGTATATAATTGGACCAATTGATCCACCACCGACATCGCTTCATCCTAGTAATCGATTATTTCTTTAAGTGGGTCAAGCTACCCATTTAAAGAAGTTATGAACCGAGTGATCAACTTCTTCATGCATAATAGTCTATAGATTTGGAGTGCACGCGAATAATTTCTGATAATGGCATAGCTTTCAAAAGTGCAAAGATTTATAGATTCATCGATCAACACAAAATTGATTAGTGATACTCTTCAATATATAATCCAAGAGCAAATGGTTTGGCGGAGGCCTTCAACAAGACATTAGTCAAACTACTCAAGAAGATTCTCACAAAAAATAAGAGAGAATGACATACCAAGCTAATAGAAGCTCTATGGGCGTATCGAACTACCTACAAGATGCCGACTAAAGCCACTATTCATTAGTATTTGAACCGGCAATCTCAAGTTGAAGAAGTCTTCCTTCAGTAATCATCCAATAGCCTAATCAAGATCAAAATGCTCTGAGAATGGAGGAACTCGACGGTTTGATGAAGTTAGATTAAAGCTCATCAAAATGAAGTCTATCGAAAGCAAAGATGTCGGGACTTTTGACCATGGGTGGTCGAACATTCCAAAAAGGAGAATTGGTTCTGGTACTGAGAAGACCAATTATCCCCAATCAAAAATTTGGTGGAAAATTTGGGCCTTACTGGGAAGGCCCTTTTGTCATTGAAAAGGTATACCAAGGAGGGGCATACCAACTCATCGACTTAAAGGGTGAAAGGCCAATGCCATCAATTAATGGTCGATACTTGAAAAAAAATTATCTTGACCCATTCTCGGTACAATGAAATCCTCTGCAAGATAAGAGGCATTTTTTTTAGTATATCTATTTAGGTTGACATCGTGCTTCATGACGAGATCCCTAAATAAACATACTCCAAATGAAAAACTTTTTCATGAAAATTCCCCTATTTAGATTTTTATATATAGATGAAATCAATGTTGTATGTTAAAAATCCCCTTTAGAGTACATCAATTCAAATATAGATATATTTGTATAATTTCACCTTGAAAATTCTCCTAAATATACTTTAGAATTCCCCCTGCAAGATAGGTGATATTTTTTTAGTTTATATTAAGTTTATCTGAGTTGACATCGTGCCATAAGATGAGATCCTCAAAAATATTCTGATTCGGGTTAACATCGAGCATTATGCCGAAATCCTTGAATATATCTATAATTATCATTGTTAAGTTGTAGAGTTTTGCAGAAACAAAAAGAATTTATTTCTACACATGAAAAGATAACCCTAAATATCAAGAAATTTATTTCCCAGATTTGCCAAATTCTGGAGATTAAGTCAGAAGAACTCTCAATTTCAGAAGCTTCAATCAACTGAGTTGGAGAAACATCAACATCTACATCCTGAGGTCTAAGACACAGATGTGTTCTAAAGGTCAGACTCAACAAGCCCACAAATGGCGAGTTCGTCTCTCGATCAACAAGCGAGAAAAGGCGGAATGAGCCCTGGTTCTTCGGTCGATGAAACCACCAACCCACTACGCAAGTGAAGACTCGAGTAAGTTCTAATGATAGAACTCAACAAGCCCAAATATGGCCGAGTAGATGACACTCTCCTCACTCAACAAGCCATAAGAAAAGGCCATAGTGATAGAGCCCTTGCTCGTCAGTCTAATGATGATAGCTGTTCAATCTCAAACCAGATCCAGCTTAGTAATTATAAGCAACCAGGATCCAAGAGATCTTTTTACTTGATCGATAGATCAAGGAAATCTGAGAAAATGCTCAATTCAAGCTACCTCAAATCAATCTATATATTGCGGTGATATCTCAATTTATTCTCAAATGTTGATCAAGCTCAAAGCAGTCAAAGCCTATCTCTTTAACTCCATCAAAGAAAGCATAGGATCGAGGAAGCATAGCATACAAAGTCGATGGCGAACTAAGGAATTTTGTGATTATTGATCTCCCAAAGCATCGTTGCTAGGATAACTCATTGACCTATATAAGCGGAAGTCATCTATGTACCCTCCAACAAATCCCAAAGCGACAACGGGGTTCATGGCTGGACACTTAATAAGTCAATATGGACAAATCAGGCCGGTCCTTCATCAAGTCCGTCAAGCTTAAAGCTAGGATAGAAGGAATTTCAAATTCGATCAAGCACGGATAAACCAATTCCCTAATGGAATCATTCATCAAAATAAATAAAATAATTCCATCAAACCTGCAACGAAACTAGGGATAGGAAACTAAAATGCAAGAACATAAAGAAAGAGATCTTCAACAAAGCGGTAGAAGATGGTAAGAGCTCTTATCAATGACAAGTCGATTCTATCGTCAAGCGTCATTTATATCCACGAATAAGGCAACATACTAATGACAAATCCTGTCAAAGCTTCGTAAGCTATTGCAATCGAAGCTAAAATGATCCAAGCTCTATGGCCAGCCTAAATTGTCAATCAATTTTTAACAAACGTGACTCACTCTATGCATGAATCACATTTTTGGGGGGTATTTGTTGACCTCAACATATGTGTCATAAATCAAGACAATCCCACAAGTCAAATTCGGACTTGAAGGTGACGGCGTAAGTGAGGCTCAAAATGCGTCCGAAAATGGTCAAAATGACATCCGATCAACGAACGGACTTCTCCATGTTGATGTAAAATTGGCGGATATAAAATCAGATCAAGCTGAGTCATCAGCGCGTGCACATATATCGAGAATAGGAAGCTACGACAATGTCTGAACAACCTCCGTTCATGAAATTGATCATGTCGTTAGCTTCAAAATATCAAAATCTATTAAATGAGACTGTCCGCGCTCAATTCGGACGAGTCTGTGTAAATGTTGAGTGATTTGAAGTGACAATGCATAAATTGAGGCTGAAATGCACAGGATGTCACCGAAATCAACTCAAATGACCTCTGATCGATGAACGGACTTCGTCATCATGTTCGGAACATCGAAATTGGTCATAATATAAATATTGTACGACTTGATGATCAATCAATCAAGTGATCGAGTCGTCAACGCGTCTGCATGCATATCAAGGTTAGGAGGCATCGATGAGGATCAAACGACCTCTGTTCGTGAAATTAATCATGTTGTTGGCTTTGAAATGCCGAAATCTATCAAGTAAGACTATTCACCTCAATTCGGACGAGTCTGTACAAAAATCGAGTTGTCAAGCGGTGATCTTTGGTGAGTTGATTGGTGGTGTGAAATAAATGGCGTATCGCAAAACATCTTGCCATGCGTTGACAATTACAGAATTGATATATATATTGGTATGTTTACGGCAAATTCATATTAAAACTCTTAAATAAATTTAAATTTATTTAAAAATTCTTAAATTACTCCAGGCTCAATGATTTCCCCCTTATTTTCATTTTTCTGAAAAACTCCAAAAAAAATATAAAGAAAAAGAAAAGAAACTACCCCCACTCAGCCATACCCTCCCCATTCCATCGCACGTTTCTCTCTCCCGGCTGCAGCCCTCTCTCTCGTCGGAAACGAAAAAGATAGGTAAAAAAATCTCCTCCCCGCTCTCAATTTTCAGTCCGATCCCGCCGCCAGTGCAATCCGCGCGTCCCACTCATATCCGTTGCGCGGACCGCTGCTGCGCCCGCTCGCGCCCCGCCGCTGTTGCGCCTGCCACAGCCCGCTGAGCGTGGCCTCGTTCCACCACTCAGCCGCCCGCCGCGCTATCGGCGCCTGCTATGGGCTGCATGCCGCGGGACTGCGACCGACCTGCTCCGCCGCGGCCACTGCGCCGGCCGCCGCGCAGACCAGTTGTTTTTCTCGCCGCTTCATCAGTGCGCGCGGTTCCTGCCCTGCCGACGCGTCCTCCCGCCATCCCTTCAAACCTGATCCTGCGTTCATGCCTGACAACGCCACTGGATCTTCCTGCACTGCCTTCTACAAAACCAGCCAGCCATAACCCTTCTCATTTTCGTTTGCATATCTGGGAAGAAGAACATCATTAAGAGGTTCTTCTTTTCGGTTTTCAAGCCACACTCGCTTTAGCGTCTGTTTCGTTTTTGTCGACGTCGTTAAAAGCAATTCTACTACGATTTCCGTCGTGATCTTCTCATAACCCTTCCAATTTTACAGATCGGAGAAACGTCGTCAGCGAATTCTTCTTTCTTTACAACAACATCAAAGAAGCAACATGCTGATATATTCGACTTGTGAAGTTTAATATGTTAATACAACTTTACGTATTTATCATGCTATCATTGAAAGGATTATTTTTATTATTATTTTTTTTTATCAAAAAAGACCACAAAGGCATGTTGGTTGAAGTCTCTAAATTTTTTATGTGGTTGATAGAAACCTCTCATTTATGGAGTAAAAAAACAAAGATTTTCATTAGTCTTAGAAGTTGATAGAGAAATTCACATTTAATGTTATATCTAAAATTCTTTATCATGTCTTCTAAATAGAGTTCTTCTTTCATTATTATGCTTCAACTCAAAGCCTAAAAGCAAAACAATGCCTCTTCCATCCACAATATCTTCCCCATCTTATTTCTTCCACAATATCTTCATTCCAACTCCTGATAGTTCCTCATATTTGATCTCCTCCAACACTATAGACTTACCAATAGGCCAACTATCAAAAATAATTTTTTTAAAGTGTGAGAAATATAAACTAATAAATCCATTATTATTATTATTATTATTATTATTATTATTATTATTATTATTATTATTATTCACACATAAATTTGCATCCTCCATTTATTTGTTATAATATCAAAGTATTAGTGGGAACTCCAATAGCCAACCATTGGCAAGCATAGATTACATCATAGAAAATTACCAAGGCAAGCAAAATAGCTAAGTAGTCAGACTATAATAAAATAATTAGGTTAAAACATGTTGTACTTGAAGTAAGCTTCTTGGAAAGACATCAGTAGAAAACCCATTAAGATCTTATGAATATATATATATATATATATATACATAATTTTGTGTATAAAATTTATATAAATCATATATAAATCTTTAATATTTCATCTATAATACCTCTATATATGATATTTTAAAAATGTGAAATATATTTTGTAAAGTATAAAAAAAATATTATATATATATGTAAATATTAAATTTTAGATATCAGATATATAAATACATAATAATTATATGATATGTATATAGATCTATTCTTTTTTCTGTGACTTAATAAAAAAATAGATTTAATTAGGCCTCCCATATTTAAATTTAAAATAAAATGTTGATTTAAATAGATTTATTTTTATTAAATTACTTATTAAATCATTTATGTCTCCATCACAACCATCGAAACCCATTTTAAGAAAATGGATGGAAGTATTAAGATTTATTAATTCCTTTTGCATTATTATAAATAAATAAATACCTAAGAATATATATATATATATATATATATATATATATATATATATATATATATATATATATATATGTTATTACTACACAAATTAATAAAATATGCAAAATCAGGACATATGACGATATGTTCAAAATACCAAATACACATGCATTAATTTCAAATAATATTTAATAGCATATATAAGCTATTAAATATAATTACACAACAAAGATCAACAGCTAAATACCACACACATCAACGTAATTTAAAAATGCATCCTAAATATAAATTAATAGATAATCTTATCCAGTTACTGAGTTAATTGTACCGTATAGTTCTTAACGTCATCTCGATCATACAATTCGCATTCGACCGTTGTGATTGAATTCAATCTCAACTGCCAAAAGAGAATAATATAACAAAGATAACGTAAACTGTATCATCATATAGTTAACTTAGTAACCGGTGATGGAGAATCCAAGTCTATTATGATCGATCAAACAAGAATTAGTGGCACATCCTATTGCTGAGCATCATCGGTCACGGGCTCTATTTCAGATCAGTCAACGGAGCCTTCAACCATCTCGCCCATTGTTGAGCTCGGCGTTACTCACAAGTATCTCTTGCACTGCATTATCTTTCTCTGTCAAATGCCTTCCCTCACTACTCATAGACTTGTGATGAACAAGGATGAGTATGTAAAGGAACAAGAGTAGGACTTAATGTTAGCCATGAGTGAGGTAGCTAGAAGAAAGCTAGAAAGGAAAAGGAAGATAGTGGCAATGGAAGAAGATCCTATTCCTCCTCCTTAGCTAATGGGGAGAGAATCTGCTTCTTCCGAGGTCATAAATGCTATTTATAGAGGTTGTTGAGAGAGTTGGCATCATTTTAGACTATTATTTTAATTAAAAAAAAGCATTCCCACTTCCCAAAAATAATATAAAAACTAAAAGTTTTAGCTACAAGTGAGGATGAAAAATAATATGGGAGATAGCTAATTTAATTGACAAAGATAATAAAAATTATTATAAATAAATTTAAATTGAATTTCTTTTACATTAAATTTATGTTTTGACATTTAATTTTTTAATAAAAAATTTGTTATTTTTTTCCTCTATAATTTCCTTCTTAATTACCATGAGGGCAAAAGAATAATCATTGTAGTGTGGTTTTAAACGAAGGGGACTTTAAAGCCTTTTGCATCTCTTACCTACTACCGTTTACCTTCTCCAACTTGTTTGGACCATTTACTATTAGGAATCTCAATTTGTAACATAGGGATCAATTTACATATTTTAGTATGTTAGAATTCACAACTAAAATTTGTTTTATCTACATACAATTCATATGTATTTATATATTGAACACAAAAAAAATTTAATATTTATATAAATAATATATAATAATATATCAAAAATATCATTATAACTAATTTTCTTAAAGTGAAACATGTCTTTTCGTGCATCATAATATATATATATATATATATATATATATATATATATATATATATATATATATATATATATATATATATATATATATATATATATATATATATATAATTATCAACTTAAGGTTTTAGATATGTAAATGCATAAGAATTGTGTGGTATGCATGTAAATCTAATAATCATACTTGATATGACTTTGAAAATTTCTCAGTAAATCTAAGATAAAGTAAGCAATAAATTGATAGATCAAGCACTTAAAATATCATTGGAAACTTTGAGACATCGTTAAATTCTAAAAGCTCTCAATTATGGAGTGTTTATAGTCAATGCTCCTAATAGTTAACAAGCCAAAGATCTTACAGATTTCATTTGAGCATTCAAATACACAAAATACATCATATGATCGGGGAATCATCATATATATTATGGTTTATTATGTATTTCTGAGAAATTCCTCCAATCTATAAATAGTCATTCGTCATAATGAGGGATCAAGAGAAGAAAAATATCCTCAAAAATGAATATTGTCAACCATCGAATGTAAATTCGCCGTCGACCATGTATTAATCATCATCAATACTATTGTTGATATCATCGTAACATCGTAATATATTTAACATCGTTGTCAACATCGTAATATATATACAAAGAATTTGTTTTCTATATACAGTAATCCGGTATCGGAAGATCTTGTAAAATATACATAGTAAAGCTTTTTATATAAATTGTGATTTTCCTCTTTGAGATTTTACGTAAAAATAGTTTTATTGTTCACTATTTAAACATCGTATGTGTCTTTGGACTTTAAAGAAAATAATTTTCACTCAAATTTTAAGCGAAATAATTTTGGAAGCGATTTCATTATTTCATCTTGTATGACAACCAAGTTTTAACAAGATCAAAATATCGAGAGCATTTCAATTTTAAAATGCGAAGAATGAAGATTCATCAAACTTTGTTCCATTTAATGCAAATAAGATCACCCATGTTATCTAATTGATTACCATCCCAAGAAACAAGTTAAAGTTGGAGGATATTTCAACATTGAGAAGAGATATATGCAATTATGATTTTTCAATCATACTCATGGAAAAACAAGGCCAAGGTTAAGAACTTTGGCTACAAATATAAATGGATGTTTTAATTTATCTCTTCCATATTGTTAACGATCGAGCAAAGACTTCGACAAACAACCTAGATCAAAAAAGGTCGGGACCTACACCTCTTCCACATGTAACGCCATCGAGCATAACGACAAACAATAGATAAATGTCCTTGGTGGACTTCCTACGACCTCTTCCACAGTTAACGATCTGCAACACCGACAAATAAGGATAGGTCAAAATCTCAGATAATTTGACCTCTTCCATATTTAACGCCATGTAACACTCACAAACAATTAGTCAAAATCTCGATTAATGCAACCTTTTCCACGTGTTAACGCCATCGGGTAACAGACAAACAACCTCTATGGTCAAAATCCTGGAATTCAACCTCTTCCATAGTTGCTCTGTAACAGACAAACAATATAGATCAAAAATCTCAACGGATTCAATTGATCTCTTCCATACAAGTTGCCATTTAACACTCGACAAACAACCGGATGGGTCAAAATCGATTCAATGCAACTCTTCCACAGGTTAGCTAGTCACACTCGACAGCAACCTGGATAATAAAAAATCCATCATTCAACTCTTTCTTAATGCGCCATCGAGTCACACGACAAACAAGGATAGGTCAAAGATTAGTGACTACCATGACCATATATGGGCCTCAAGTTAACAAGCCAAAGATCTTACAATTATTTCATTTGAGCATTCAAATACACAAAATACATCATATGATCGAGGGAATCATCATGAGATTGGAGGAGTGGTTGGATTTTGCATGTATTTACAGACGCCACTCTCCATCTATAAATAGCTCTTTCCTCATATATGAGGGGAGAGCAAGAGAGGGGAGAGAGCTCTAAAGATCCTAAGCACAATGACCACTGATTGTCAACCACCGCTACCGCTTCAACCGCCAGATCTCGCCGTTGAATACTTTTGTCGGATCATCATCGACCACTATTGTTGACATCATCAACATCGTAAACATTGTCGTAACATCGGAACATCGAACATTGTCTGTACCAAGAATTTGTTTTCTATACAATTAATTGGTATCGGAAGATCTTGTACTCTAAAATAGATACATAGTGGAAGCTTTTTATTAATTTTTTTCCTCTTTTTGAGGTTTTCTACGTAAAAATTTTGGAGTTTTATTGTTCATATTTAAACATTATGTGTACTTTCAAAGAATATATGCAAATTTTCAATTCTAGAATATTTTCTACGCAACAATATTTGTAAATATTGTGATCGAAGATTAAAGTTTATATATAGAGAGAGAGAGAGAGAGAGAGAGAGAGAGAGATCGATCATTAAAGTGAGTTGAAGACTTGAAGTACATCAATTCATATGAATTAGTGGTCCTCACTTCACCGCCACTGAGCACTGACAGTTAGTGTTCTGTGAGCTTTTGGATTCATTCAAAGAGTTAATATAGTTTTGCATAAATGATAAATATAAGCTGAAAGGTCACAAATGGCTCAAAGTTGGCTGAAAGTACATAATTCATGCAATAAATAATATATATTTATATATTCATAATTTATATATTAAATAAAACTATACTAAAATATATATATATTCTAGACTCTTTTATAAGCTGTGAACAACTAGTAGTGCTTCGGGTTGATGGGCAGAGGACCCTTAAGGCTCCCACTATTCCATATTTCACCTAAAAGATAGGGATTCCCTGTCCTTCCTCACTCACCCTTCAAATATATTTATACATATATTGATAGTTTTATTTAATTGGACGGTTGGAATGAGACTTTACCAATGATTTTGGTCGACAAAATCTTCTTTGTAAATCGATTTCTCTCTCTGTGATTAAGAGAGGCCTCTCTTTTCAAGCTTGGAACCCTTTCAATGGCAGCTACTTAGTTTATGTGATCATTTCTTAAAGCGCAAAAGCTAGTCATCATAAGATTCCATGTATTTAATTAAGAGGGAAAGAGAGAGAGAGAGAGAGAGAGAGAAGTATTTATGTGCTCTTTAGTCTACATTAGCTTCTTATTCTATAATTACATCTTGTTTATCAAAAAACTTTAGTTCAAACGGTGAGTTTTAACTAATGTTCTCATTTACTAATATTAGTGGATGCAACTATTATGACTATATATCTAGGTTCTATGTAGATTTAATATTTATATTTAATCTTGTACTAAGAGTGTAAGTTAGACGGCTCATACTTAGCTTGATAAATTGCTCGCGAGCCAAGCTCGTGAGTTAACAAACCGAGCTTAAGCTAGCCCGGACTCGACTCAGTACCTCACGAGATAACTTCTTTAAAAAATATTATCATAAAATATACTTAAATACTATTAGAATTCAATAAGATAAGTATAAAATTTTTTAAAATTTTTAAATTTTATATTAGATTTATTATATCAAGTAATTTCTTATTATTATTTTTTCTAATTTATCGTTATTTTTATAATTTTATTAAAGGGTCATTTATATACATAGCATACAATTCTTATATATTTATATATCTAGCACCTAAATATTCACAATACTAAAATAACATCCAAACCTTTAGTATTATATCAAAAATAGTATCATCATTAAAAGTTTAAAATGAAACAAAATTTTTCATACATAGAAAAAATGCTATTTTTATAAATATCAAGCTTTAAGTATTAACTATGTAAATACATAAGAATTATGTGTTATGTATGTAACTTTTTCGTTATTATAGTAATTAATCTAATCAAAATCATTTTATCTTTTTCATTCTAAATGGGGTATAGCTCATGATCTATCTTAAACTAATAAAGCTCTAACTCAATTAATTAATCAAGCTGAAGCTCAAGACATGATTAACTCGTGCTTAACTCATCTTGTTTACACCCCATAACTTGTACTCACTTTAGATTTGTAGTTGATCTTGTGTCCATTCTACTTCCATATTGACCTTAAGCACACTAAATGTAAATTTAGAATAATTTTGTTTGCTTATATATATATATATATATATATATACATATACGCAATATATATTCACTTAATAGAATTAAACTATTATACATTCAAAAGTGCAATCATGACAAAGATATTATAATTCATATATAATAATTTAAGGTTAGTTTTAGCTTATTTTTATTTTATATTTTTAAAAAAGATATTTATTTAATATTGATATGGCACTAATAATATTACTAGTCGAAGCACGAATCTTGATGTTAAAAGCAAGCTGATCCAAAGTTGAAACTAGTCGAGATCAAGTACTTAAAATATTATTAGAAGCTTTGGGATATCAGTTAAATTCCTAAATAGTTCTTAAATATGGAGTGTTTATAGTCAAATCGAGAGTCTTGACGAGCCGGATCTAACAAGCCAAAGATCTTTTGATTCTGACTTCATTTGAGCATTCAAATTAACAAAATACATCACATGATCAAAGGAATCATCATGAGTCATCTGATGGAGTGGTTTTGATTTTGCATATATTTATGAAAATGTCTCCTCTCTAATCTATAAATAGTCCCTCATTCTTCACATGAGGGGAGCTGAGAGAAGAAAGAGCTCAAAACTTGAAAATCCTCCAAGCATAATCGTCGCACTCGGGTTCGACCACCTCGTTGGCCGCCACCGCCGCCGTGGCCGTCGGTAGCGCGCCGACCCTGTTTCGTCAATCTTCATTGTCGGTCGTCACCGCCGACCAATGTCGCGGCCGTCGTCCATTGCCTTGAACCAACCGTCGCTGCGGTCATTCGCTCGACCATCGTCGCCGGTCATCTCGCGCCGTCTGCCGTCACTGCGACCCGTGGTCGATGCCGGTTCCACTGCGGCTACGTTAACCTCCGTAGCCACCACCATCAATCATCATTGTCATAACCACCATCGCGGTCACCATCGCCGACCATTCGTCGTTCGCCCACCATCGTCGTGCCCATATTAGCCGCCAGCCATCTCCGCATCTCGCTCATCGTGACCGGCTTGTTCTCATCATCACCACTGCTTAACATCAACCAACCTATATGAGATGTTGCGATTGATTCTCATTAGTTCTCGTATACAATTATGTAATCTGTTATCGGAAAATTTTGTACTCAAAAGCGGATACATAGTGGAAGATTTTTTTTGGGCTAGGCGTGATTTTTCCCTCTTTTCATGGTTTTCCGTAAAAACTACGGGTTTTCTTATTAATTCTTCAAACATCGTGTGTGTCGAACTCACAAAATAGAAGTAAACTTTTACTCTACATGGTGGTTTTTTTAGCACACACAGGTTTGGCGTCGTGGGAAGAGACTCCTCAATCACAATTTCTATGAACACCCTTTTCTGATAGGCAATATACAAGAGCCTCCTCAACTCCATCTCTGAAACCAATCCTTGAACCAAAGACACCAAGCTTCTGCCTCACTTGATAGGCATGACCGTGTGAAGGTGAATCTCTCTAGAAGATCGGGTGAATGGAAGAGTCTCAAAATGAGATAATCCGTACGAGGAACACCTGACTTCGCGACAAACACATCTCCCCCAAGATCGATCGTTAGCCATGATAGGTCAAAATGCTAATGCGGGGCCTTCTCGCCATCAGACTGAAGTTCCTCCACTTCCAGACCGTGATGCTGACCTCCTTGACACTACTAGTTCTACTCATCCATCATTTGCATCTCGACTGACTGCTAATCAACCGATTATTGTTGGTAGCTTGGCACGTTCTCGTCCTGTTGACTCCACCCGTCACATTATACGTGCAGAATTACAATGCTTGGTGCGAGAAGAACTCCATTATAAAAATGAAAATCATCTTCTCTCTCGCCATGGTATCAGTCTTCACCTCGGCTATTCTTCAACATCCCATTCCGGGTTCAAGCTTCAGAGCATCGACCCTTATGATGGGGACCCATATGAACACATCGACCATTACATCATGCATCTGCGAGCTCGACACACTACTTTGCGGTCTTTCCGGTTACCCTCAAGGGCAAGCTTCGCGCAGTTCTCACTTCGAGGGGATCCATCCATACCTTTGAACTTCGCCAAGATTTTTGTAGAAAGTTCATTCAAGCGGAGGATCATTAAAGATTCTCTCATATCTCGCATTCATTAAAATGAGGGTGAATCACTTAAGAAATACTTCCAAAGGTTCTCCTTAAAGCTTCAAATACTTGGAGTTGACTATTAAGAGGAGTTTTTCTTGGAGAGCTCAGATCCCGGCCTTTTACTCATCACTAATGCGAGATACGGTCCACTCATATGCCGACTTGGTTCATCGTGTGGAAGCACAAATTTTTGCTGATGAGGCTATTAATGTCCATCGTAAACAATTTGAACAACCTACAGGAAAGTGTAAAATCACCCCAGGGAATGCAGATCGATAGTCCCATCAAAAGAAGCAACAAGGTAGTCTTGATCTCCCTCCACGACCATCACATCAACGACGTGAACCACGACCAGAAAAGGAATACACGCCACTAAACACATCTTGTGTTAATGTCTTGATGGCCATTCGAGATGAAGAGACCATTAAGCGTCCACATCCACTGAAATAAAATTCAAGAAATCAGGAGAAATATTGTCACTTCCACCGAAGTTGTGGACATACTATAGAGGCGTGTAAGCAACTTAAAGAGGAGATCGAGAGGCTCATTCAACAGGGATATAATTTGTGTAGAACCAATCAACTCAACATAACTCAAGCAGGGACAATCATCGCAACAACCTGATAGTCTTGGAGAAATTAAAGCGATTGCGGAGGTCACTACTATCTAATCAAGTCTTCATCACTACCTTTAAAGAGCCGGAGTTAAAAAAATCTTGTATTAATCATCCCATCACTTTTAATGACTCAGACTTGGAAGGAGTCTAAGTTCTGCATCAAGATCCTCTTGTCATTGGTGCGGGGTTCGGTAACCCCTGTTATGTTGTTAAGAGAATTTTGATTGATAATAGAAGTTTCGTTGATATTTTATTTTACTCCACCTTTCTTGGCATGGGCCTGGTTAAAGAAAAACTTCAACCCGTTGCAGGATCGTTATATGGGTTTGATAATCGCCTTGTATGAGTGGAGGAGACAATCACGCTTCCTGTTGTTCTCGGAGAATTTTCTCAACAAGTCACTCACTCAGTTCAATTCATAGTAGTCAAGTCAAATTCAGCATACAACGCTATCTTTAGAAGACCCCTCCAATCAATCTTTGGTGTTACCACTTCGATACCTCATCTTAAGATGAAATTTCAAAGCCCCATTGGGGTTGGAGTGGTCTGTGGAGATCAAGAAATATCACAATCATGTTACCTCAGACAAGCTCAACCACGCCCTTTGGTGACCTTCAGCATCGAGAATTTTAATGTTCGAGATAAAGAAGTACCTTAGAGGGCTTTGCATGTAAAAGACTTACTCCCTGTTTCATTATCAGATGACCAACCGTTAAGCTATGATCAAAGATCCAGAGGAAAAAATGTTCCCTAAAACTTGAAACATTGAGGTTCTCTGAAAGTGTTATATGTAATTCTTGGTGCATAAATATTGTAGCCTTTAATTTACCCCATTTATCTTTTCCTCTCCATCCCTTGTATTTTGTTAACTCTCTCTAAAAATTTATCTCATTCCTCTTGTTAAGTTATCTTATGATAATATTGTATCACCAACATTATCAAAGTAATGAGTTTATGATTTTTTCTTACAAGCTTGTTGCACATAAATGATATTCTTCATTTCAATATTCCTACTTAAGAAATGCACAACTCACATTGTGTACGTCGAGATATGATCAATCTCGAGATTTGATGGACCTCTTCCTGAACGATCGAGTAATACTCTGACAAACAACCTCGGATAGGTCAAAGATCCTCAGCGGATTCAATTCGACCTCTTCCATACAGGTTAACGTTATCGAGTAACCCTCTAACAAAAAATCTCGAATAGGTCAAAAATTCTCAGTGGATTCAATTTGACCTCTTCCATATAGGTTAATGTCATCGGGTAACACTCTGACAAATAACCTCGGATAGGTCAAAAATCCTCAGCAGATTCAATTCGACCTCTTCCATACAGGTTAACGTCATCGGGTAACACTCTGACAAATAACCTCGGATAGGTCAAAAATCCTCAGTGAATTCAATTCGACCTCTTTCATACAGGTTAATGTCATCGGGTAACACTCTGATAAACAATCTCGAATAGGTCAAAAATTCTCAGCGGATTCAATTCGACCTCTTCCATACAGGTTAACGTCATCAAGTAATACTTTGACAAACAATCTCGGATGGGTCAAAAATCCTCAGCGAATTCAATTCAACCTCTTCTATGCAAGTTAATGTCATCAAGTAACACTCGGATGGGTCAAAAATCCTAAGAGGATTCGATTATACCAATTCCATGCAAGTTAACGACATCAAGTAACATCATGGAGAATGATACTCTGAAATTATCTATCATACTTTCTGAGTTGCTCGAACGATGGTTCCTAATTGTCGTTTCCCCGCCATCTTAGCAGTTGTCAACTGTTAAACCATCCATTGAAGTTTCAAGAAATCCAATTTTCCACAAGAATAAGTATGAACTACGGGCTTTGATCACCTCCAAACCCGATTGGTCTGACGAGAACAGTTGACACCTCTTTTGAGGGAAAACCAGAGCCTCACCGTATGAACTACGGGCCTTGATCGCCTTCGAACCCGGTCGGTCTGACGAGGACAGTTGACGCCTCTTTAAAGGGAAAATTGGAGCCTCGCTGTATGAACTACGGGCTTTGATCGCATTCGAACCCTATCGGTCCGACGAGGACAGTTGATGCCTCTTTCGAGGGAAAATCGGAGCCTCGCCATATGAACTATGGACCTTGATCGCCTCTGAACCCGGTCGGTCCGACAAGGACAATTGATGTCTCCTTCGAGGGAAAACTGGAGCCTCTCCATATGAACTACGGGCTTTGATCACCTCCAAACTCGGTCAGTCAGATGAGGACAGTTGATGCCTCTTTCGAGAGAAAATTGAAGACTCTCTGTATGAGCTATGGGCCTTGATCAACAAAGTGAATGACCTTCTCTTAATAAGAAGGTTAGAACTTCGCTGACAAAAGGAAAGGAAAAATGTTTTTTTGTTTACCCAAGCCCTTGAACTTCCGCCAGATGATTTCTCATCCATTGCAGAGAAACACTAAGATCACATGGGATTTGTGTCTTCTCACTTAACCCTAGGGGTGTTTTTATAGACCCCTATATGGGCAAAAAGGTAATAAGTCAAAAAAATGGAAAAAAAACAAAAAAATATTGAAAATAGGTGAAAACAGAAAAAAATGCTCATTGGCGAGCGTTTGTGCTGCGGGGCGGCCTTCAGCAGCCAGCGACAGCGTCGCATGGACACCAGCCTTCAGCGCGTCGACACCGGCCGTAGCGCTCTCACTCGCCGCGCCAGCGCCGCGTATGCTGCCGCACCCAGCGCCGCGCTTTCTCTGACAGCTTGATTGCCCATGCCGCCAGCGCCTATGGGGCTCGCGCCATGAGCGCCGTAAGTAATCGGATGGGTCCATAACCGAAACCTCGCCAGTGCGGATCAGGACAGCTGCACCGTGATCATAATCTTGTGCTCCCATGAAGATTTATTTACTCAAAATGTATTGTTAATGAACCCACAATTTTCATTGAATAATTTGCTATTTTCAAGTATTTGACATATATATTTTTGGATGATTGAGATAATGTCATCCAAAAAAATAGGGAACTAATATAAACTAAAAATACTACTAGAAAAACGAATCTTGATGTTAAAAGCAAGCTGATCCGAAGTTGAAACTAGTCGAGATCAAGCACTTAAAATATCATTGAAAACTTTGGGATATCAGTTAAATCCTTAAATAGTTTTTAAATATGGAGTGTTTATAGTTAAATTGAGCGTCTTGACGAGCCGGATCTAACAAGCCTAAGATCTTTTGATTCTGATTTCATTTGAGCATTCAAATACACAAAATGCATCAGATGATCAAGGGAATCATCATGAGCCATCCGATGAAGTGGTTTGGATTTTACATGTATTTACAGAAATGTCTTCTCTCTAATCTATAAATAGCATCGCATTCTTCACATCGAGAGCTAAAGCTAAAAACTTGAAAATCCTCCAAGCATAATAATTACCACCACTTTCGATCGCCACCTTGGTTGTAACCTTCGGCGGGCCAGGTGTCGATCTTGTTTGTCGTCATCAATGCGTCGTTGGCCGTCGTTGGTATTGTTATGATGCGGTCTTGTCATCCATCGTTGTGTTCGGTCATCCCGCCATTCACGTGCCGTCGCCGACCTGCTGACCACCGTCGCGATTCTTCGCTGGCGACTACCACTGGCCAGTGGACCACCATCGATCATCATTGTCATCGACCATGATCTCGGTCATCCCATTACCGGTCGGTATGCGACCGTCCGCAGTCGATTCTGCTGCGCTGCGTAGTCATTGCGTCGACCACCACCATCGATCATCATTCATTCGCACCATCATCATCGCCACCATCACCGGTCGCCATCAGTCATTTATTGCGTAGTCGACATTCAGGGCATCTCCACCACCACCGTAGATCGCAGGTCGATTTGACCCTATCTTGTTCACCATCATCGTACCACTAACCTGCATAACCATGGCTATATATAGTTCTTTGTTGTCTAGAATTCTCATTGTCATCGACCTTCTCATATCTATGTATTCGTTATCGGGAAAATTTTGTACTCTGAAACAAATACATAGTGGAAGATTTTTATTGGGCTAGGCCCCATGATTTTTTCCCTCTTTTTGAGATTTTTCCACGTAAAAAATTCTGGAGTTTTCTTATTAATTCTTCAAAAATCTGTGTGTGTGCTGAACTCCGTAACAAAGCTAAGACGTAAACTTTTACCCTATCGCAACTAGTTTTCTAGCATGCAATAAATATATTTTCAATATTTTTATTTTTATTAAAATATTATTTTAATATTCTTAAAAAAATAACTGTCACTAACAAATAAATTTTATTATAAATCCAAATATAAATTAAATAAAAACACATGTTATCTGATTAGAGAGAGAGAGAATCGAATCTCAAGGATGGAGGGAGAGAAATGGAGAGAGAGAGAGAGAGAGAGAGAGAGAGAGATGAAAAAAATGCAATATAGGGCTTGATGAGCATTGTGGGCCGGTGAGGGAGGGGCCAGGAAGCAGACTTTACATAATGTCAGTGCGTTAGTAAAGAATTAATTAGTTTATGCCACTCGTGCATGCTTTTTTTGAGCACCACAGAGAGCAGGTAGGATCGCTTCAAAATGTTTACGTTCTCTGAAAGCGACAATCGTGTGAGAAAAGAAAATGTACGCTGAATGAAGTGGCTAGGTCTCGGGTGTTCTCGCCGGCGGCGCCTCTTCAGGTACACTCTGTATACAGGCCTCCCTCTCTCCCTCTCGGCTCCACCCTTTCCTCCCCCTCTCGACCTCCGAGGAGGCTGAGGTCATAACAACTTTTCTCTCTGCCCACTGTGGCTTCCTTTTTGAGAAATTTCCCTGCCCTTTCCTCCTCCTCCCAGCATCTTTGTTGCCCACTCTATCTCCAAGGCACCTTCTTCTAGTCAAGGGCTTGACTCCCGTAACTGGAAAGATCTCCTCACCTTCCAAAATGATAAGAATAAATCCCTCTCTCTCTCGTTTATGCCCTCCGATTATGTCGATGTTATGTTCTCTGAAGAGGAAGTCAACGCTGGAAAGCAAGAATGGAATTTGTCCCTAGTAGGATATGCTATTGGCAAGCGGCCCTTTTACGGTTCCTTACTTGTGGCAGTGAAGAGAAAGTGGAAGTTTAAAGGTAGCGTTGATCTGCTCACACTTGATGGTGATTTCTTTCTGTTCAAGTTTTCGTGTGTTGAGGACTTCGAACTGGTGTGGGATAATGGCCCTTGTTTCCTGAACGACAGACCTTTTATTTTTCAAAAATGGACTTGGGATTTCAGACCTTCGAAGGAGAACATTGCCGAAATTCCCCTTTGGATTAAACTGCCGAATTTCCCCCTTTGCTGTTGGAATGATCAGGGTTTTTCCAAGGTGGCCAGCAAAGTAGGGATCCCGTTAGCTGTTGACAATCTCACAGCCTCCAAATCAAGAATATCTTTTGCCCATATCTGCGTACAAATCAATACCTCCTCTCCCCTTCCTGATTCGGTCTCCCTAAATCTCAACGGCCTCAAATTTGAGCAGAAGATCCTTTATGACTGGAAACCAACGGTTTGTCCATCTTGCAATACCTTCTCACATGACACTTCTTCCTGTCCACTCTCGCTTCCTAAATTACCTGCTTCCAAGGAGAGAGGTAGGAGCAGGAGTAGGGCCCCTCCTTCTCTGGTGCACACCAGGACCCTTCTCCATAGAGCTGCTTCTATAGATATTGTGTTATTTCAGAGCCTTTAGGCAATGCTTCTTCTCAGCCTAACTCTGGAGATGCCCAAGGAACCGATACCTTCATCCCTCCATCTTCCTCCTCCATCAGTGACTTGAACCAACTGCCAGCCAATTCCCCTCCCCTCGGGGAAGAACCAGACCCCCCCTCTTCTCTACTCCACATCCCTAACATACACGAAAACTCCTATGCTTCTGCCTCCTCTTATGGAGTGTTAACTAGATTTGTAGCTACCTCCCCAAACCGTCTTGATTCCTCCATTAACCCGAATAACTCTCCTTCTCACGGAAAACTGCAGATCTCTCATCATTAAGGCCATAATCATCTTAATCTGAGGGCAAAAGGGAATCGAGAAGAAGATGGGCAAAAGCCCTTGATCTCCTCCAACTCCCAATGATCGAGGTTCTCAGGGTGTTGGAATGTGAGGTGCAAAGCCTCGTAGCGGCTGTCTTCTTATCAAGGATCACCATCTTATGTTGTGTTTATTAGAAACCAAACTGTCCTTTGACTCTTTTAATGATAAAGTCTGGGGCGCTCGTGCTAAGCTTTTCCCGGGGGAGGTAAGTTGCCACAACTTTGATAAGTCCCCAGGGGGTCGAATCTGGTTGAAATGGGACCCTACTTATATCCACTTCAGGCTTTTGATTAGCTCTTCTCAATTTATACATGGAGAGCTCTCTGTCCAGGGCTCCTCAACCTACTTAGTTACTTGGATTTATGCTTCAAATGATGCTAGAGAAAAGGCTCGTGGGATGCCACGAGATATTGCAACCTCGCTAACTCCCTTGGGCTCTTTTTGGAGACTTCAATTGAGTTCTGTTTGGCAAGGAGAAATGTGGTGGCAATCCCATTCCAATCAGCAGAACTCTGGACTTCAAAATTTGTTTTCAGGACTGTGGATTAATGGATCTCCCCAGTGCAGGTTTGTTCTACACCTGGTCAAACCAACAGTCTGATAATCCCATCTTCTCTAGAATTGACCGAGCTCTATGCAACTCACAGTGGCTAGATCAACTTCCTTCCTTCTTTTATTTTGCCTCCAACCCTCTCTCATCTGACCACTCCCCACTTACGATTCATCTGGATAAACCTCTCTTGGCTAAACCCAGGTTCATGTTTAGGAACTATTGGACTAAAAATGAAAGTCTAAAGGAGGTAGTTCACAAGATTTGGTCTGGGTTTATCCCTGGTGACCCCCTTTTTATCTTTTCTAAGAAATTGCAACTTACTAGATGGGCTCTTAAAAATATATCCCGGGAAGTGTTCCCTATCAAGCAGCAACTCTTTGATCTCAAATTAGAAATGGATTTGATGTATCAGGAGCTAGACAAAGACCCAACTAATCATATCTTGGTAAATGCCACCAATGACCTAAAGATAAATTACCACAATCTCTTGTTACAGGAGCAATCATGGGTTAGACAAAGGGCCAAGGCCCACTGGCTAACCAACTCAGATGATGATCTGAAATATCTTTATGGCTTTATTAAGGAAAGAAGGAGTGTTAATACAATCGATTCCCTCCAGACCTCCCAAGGAACCTTGACTAACCCACAAGAATTGGTAGGGGAAATTGTTAACTACTTCTCCACTCTTTTTAATTCTGGTCAGATTATCGATCTTGATACTTTTAACTATCCTACTGGAGCCATTCTCTCAACTGAGCAAATTACTGAATTGGATTCAGATTTTTCTGATGTTGAAATCATTTCAGCTCTTAAGAGTATCAATGGAAACAAAGCTCCAGGGTCCGATGGATTTAATGCTAGGTTTTTCACATTCTATTGGGATATAGTTGAGAAACATTTTCTTAGAGTTGCCCATTTCTTTTTCATATCCAGAAAATTGCCGAATATGTTTAAGCATTCTCTAATTACTCTCATACCAAAGAACAAACATTCCAATGCCCTCAAGGATTACAGACCCATCTCATTGTGTAACACCTTTTATAAGGTATTAGCCAAAGTACTAGCTAATCGGCTGAGCAAGGTTCTCCCTTCAATTGTGCATTGCTCTCAAGCGCTTTCATCAAAACAGGATATTGCGACAATGTGATGCTAGCACAAGAAATTTGTTATGACTATAACTCCCCAAGACAGGAGATTTATTGCTAAACTTGACCTAAGAAAAGCATTTGATTTGGTTAATCAATTTATATTGAGGAGGCTTATAAAGGTTTTCCATCTATCTTCATTCAGTGTATTGAGGCATGCATAACAAATGTTCCCTTTTCCATTATTAACAATGGGGAAATCAAAGGATTCTTTCACTCATCCAATGGGCTTGAGGTTGTCCTCTATCTCCTTTTTTTATTTTTGCGGTTATGGACTCCTTCTCCTGCTTACTTGAAAGAGAAGTTCTGCTCCAGCGGTTCACTCCTCTATACTCTGGGTCATGTGCGATTTCTCACTTACTCTTTGCGGATGATCTCATTGTAGTTGGAAAAGCTGACTCCTCCACTGTGGCCTCTCTTAAAGATGTACTTGATCATTTATCTATTTCAACTGGTCTCTCTGTCAATCATGATAAGTCTCTTATTTGCTTTTCCAAGAGTGTCAAATATGCCTCTCAATTCAATGAAACCTTACAGGTAAGCCGATCACAGTTCCCCTTTAACTACTTGGGCATTCCTATCGTGGCAGGCCCCCTTAGAGTCATTCATTTTAACTCATTAATGGATAAAATTTATAAGTGGCTTACTGGGTGGAAGAGTAAGCTTCTTTTCCTTGGAGGGTGGTTTCAACTCATTCGATCCTCAATTAACGGGCTTCTCTCATATTGGTTCCGATCAGTGGCTTGTCCTAAAGGTGTCCTCAAAAAGCTTAATTCGATATCTTCAAATTTTCTATTTCATAGTGGAGAAAGCAAGAAATTGCACACTATTTCATGGAACACTACAACACTTCCAAGGGATCGAGTGCGGTCTCACATCTTGCTCCACCTTGTACACCATAAATAAAGTTAAGTTTCTAGGGAGGTTACTTAATGGTTACTCTACCTCTTGTTCTTGGTTCTTAAATAAATATGGCTCCCTTTGGAGCAAATTCTCTACCCAGATGTCCATTCATTGGAAAGACCTAAGAACTTTGGGCTAGATTGAGAGGCAGTCTTCAACTTAAGGTGGGCTGTAATTCCTCCTTCTCTCTTTTCTTTGACCCGTGGTGTGAGGGTCTTTCTCTTTTTGAACTTTTGGGTCAGAATTGCTTTGCAATTTTTAATTTGCCTTTCTATTCTAAGCTAAAGGCAGTGATTAAGGAAGGGAGCTGGATTCACCCAGACGAGCTGAAATATCTATTTCCTGACTGTTTTAATAGTATAAATAAAGTTCAGATCTGGAATGATTTTGACATTGCGATTTGGGGAAAAACCAAGGAACACAACTCCAACTCGATCAAGAACATGATTTTTCAGCACCTTCCTATAGTAAGTTGGCATGAGGACGTCTGGTTTAAAGGTATGGCTTTGAACCAAGCCTTGTATTGTTGGAAGGCTCTCTTAGGGGACCTTAAAACTCTTGATCGCTCTCGTAAGGGTTTAGGTAGTATTTCCAAATGCTATTTTGCAATGAGGCTCAAGAGAATCATGCTCATCTGCTTTTGAATGCACCTTTTCTATGTCTCTTATTAAAAATTACTCCCTAATGGTTCTTTTCTTCTCTTAAATATGCCTTTGGCTCAAGTGTTGAGTACTTTCATAACATTTGACTCTAAGGTCCTTAGGTTTTGTTGCTTGGTGACGGCAATGTATCATTTATGGAAGGAGAGGAATAGAAGATTTCATTTGCAGGATGAATCATCCCTTTCCAAGCTCCTATCTTCAATTAGAACTCAGATCGGTTTCAAATTAAGGCGATGGAAATTCAAATCATCTTGGCGAGATCCAGTGCTTTTCTTGAGAATATGCGAATATTAACTTCCTATCTATGTACCCCAATTGGCTGCTTTCATATGGTATTCCCTGGATGATGATAAAAGAGCTAATGAGCTCTGATGCTGACTTACCTCTCCCAGGCAGTTCTCCTCCTGGCGACCTCCTGCAACCTCGTCTTCTCAATGGGTTGGTTTAGTCTTATTCTCGGAGGATGGCGGAAGGATGCCGTCATTCATTCACGGGTCTTTGCTAAAGTCCGGTTTTCGTTTTGAGTCACATTGTGATGACCAATCCTCTTCGAGTCGTCTTTGTTGTAAACACCATTAATCTCCTCCTTTTGATCCTTACTTTTTCGGGTTTTGTGGCTGCGTATTTATCTCTGGACGATGATGACAAAGCCTTGTGCTTATTTTTGATGCTTAATACCATACAGACCTGCATGGATGACCTTCTCATCCATTGGATGGCGATGAGGGTAACCGCACTTAACAATTGGTTGTGCTTGGGTGGTGTACGCTTTTTAATTTTACTTCTTTTGAGTCGAGTCAGATTTCTTTGTTATAGGATTCTTTTTGTTCTTAGCATTCGGTGTTTCTCCTTTTGTTTAAGTTAACTCTGTTGTGCTTTGGTCCCTAGCTATTAGTGGGTTAGGTTTCCAGGTGACATTTCTATTCCCTAGCTTTTGCTTTTCCTTCTTGTAATTTTTATGTAACTTCTTTTACTTATTGGAATGAATTGGGTGAAAGCCCTTATATTTTCCAAAAAAAAAAGTACACGGGTAGGTACGTTATAACACCTAGCTTCATTACGTAGGAGCTCTTTGATTACCTGCATTTGAAATATAATGTAAAAGAAATACATTATAAAATGAATTTATTTTACAAATTCATGACTTTCTTTTTTTCTGTTTAGTTGAAAAAATATAATATAAAGTAATCTGAAGGTTTTAATATCCGAGATCGACCGCCACGTGGCGGCGGTGGGGTGGTGGCGCAGATGGGTGGTCGGCCAGGTGGTGTCCTGAGGGCTGGGGCGGGGTGAGGTGGTCGTGGTGGGCGGGCGACGACGGCGGCACCGCCGATCACTTTATATTTGGGTTGTATTTGAATTCCAAAATACAATTCACCAATAAATTCCAAATACACCGAAAATAGTCTTTCTAATGTATTTGGAATACATTACATTACATTAGAAATTTACTTTACTTACAACCAAATATCCAAAAAGTTAAAATGCATGCATTTGAAATGCAGGGCACTCCAAATAACGAACCAAAAAAGAAAATTACTCGAAAAAATGAATAAAAACTTATCCCCAATTAAATAGAATGAAATTCAAGAAATTTATAAAATATTTTGTAATTTTATGGGTATTATGATATATGATATGTTCTTTGTGAGTATTTTCAAAATAATTATAATATTTTTGGGATGAATTAATCTAAAGTTGTAGGGAGGATCAAAAATTAATTTTCACTAAAATAACTTTTAAAAAAAATTTAAGTTCAAATTAATATTAAATTTTAAGTTTATATTGATTTGATTATCATTAATTGGGATGTGGTTGCTAAATTAATGGATTTGATTGTTAATGTTTTGGATGTTTTTACTTGAATGATGAATCGAGTTGTTTAAAGATTAAAATTTTAGTAAAATAATTATAGATAATATTCTGAATTTGAATAATTAGAATCATTATTTTATATAATCAAATTCGTTATTATAGTAATTATATGATTCATAATTATTATGATTTACTATTATTGTTTTTATCTTCCTATCAAAAGGGCGCCTATAATTATAACCCTTAGCATTATAATAAATTTTTTATGATCGCATAAGTATCTATCTTATGTGATCTTATGATTTCTCCCTTTTTTATCTAATTATCATTTTGAATTACGATATTTAAGAGTTCCAAATTGCTCAAAATCAATATAATGAAAAGAGTTTTAGAAAATATATGAAGATAAAATAAATTTATCTTGTCAGGATATCATATCAAATCATCAAGAAGGTTTGTCGGAAGCGTACCTGAATCCATGGAAGAGCTAATGTGGGATTTTGGCTTTTTCACTTCTAAAGGGTTGTTCTTGAGAGAGTGAGAGAGTGAGAGAGTGAACCTTCTTTTCACCCAAGATGGGATGTGATGAAAAATAAGAACCAACTCCTTAGAATGGGGATCATGACCCTATTTATACTTGAGTATATTTTATTTTATTTCATCTCATCATTAAAATAAAATAAAAAATATCAAATCTCTATACATGATAATTCTATACAAAATTAATAAGGTGGCTCAAAAATCTAAAATTAATTAATCTTTATTTGATCATAAAATTAATAGGCTTAAAAACAAGATATCACATAATGAATAATTAAATTTATGTGTGAGCCCACATTCAAAATTCTCAATAATCTCCCACTTGGGTCACATATATTGCTTAACAATTATACATTATTAAATACTTTAAGAGCTCAATATTTGCTATCTTCAAATAAGCATCTTTAGAATCGATCCATTTATAATATTGACTAGAATCAAGTGATCTTTGTTATAATTTTTTCGATAATAAGACACATCTGTGATCACTAAATCAATATAATTAACGACATTGATCAAGTATGGATGTGTAGCATGAAAATTTCATATAATGTGATCATATATCATGTCAATTTCTAACTGGTCCTATATTATAGCTCAAAAGACTTATAAATATAGTTTCAATTATTTATGCTAAACTGTAATTGAAACTACATAACTTTATTTCAGAGTTTTTAACTATAAGATAATAACAATATTTTATTCTAATCAAAATATATTTATAATCATTGAACATCATAAGAAACTTTCACTATGTTAGCATATCATCAAAATAATTCACTCCCATACGAGTCACATGCTCATAAAATATTTTAGGTGGTAAACCTTTTGTAAGTGGATCCACAATAATAAAGTTTGTACTAATATATTCAATAAATACTTAAGAACTCTGAACTCTTTCTTTTACAACAAGAAAATTAATGTCAATATACTTTAATTTTGACAAACTCCTGTTGTTCTTTGAGTACAACTCAACAGCTCTATTATCACAATTTATTTTTAATGGTTTCTCTATTCTATCAAAAATATTTAGTCCAATGATAAAATTTTGCAGTCATATTCCTTGAGTTGATTCCTCATAACAAGCTATAAATTCTGCTTCATAATGGAAGAAACTATAAGTGATTGTTTAGCACTTTCCAAGATATAGCTCCTCCAGCTAATAAGAAAATATAACTTGAAGTGGATCTTCTACTATCGATGCAACCAGCAAAATCAAAATCGGAGTACCCCACGATCTCCAAATGATCTGATCTCCTATATGTGAGCATAAAGTCTCTTATTCTCTTCAGATACCGTATAACCCGTTTTACTGCTTTTCAATGATCCATTCCTGGGTTACATAAATATCTATCTCGCATTCCAATAATGTACGTAATATCTGGACGCGTACAAACTTGAGCATACATAAGACTCCCTACTGCAGATGCATAAGGGATCTTTTCCATCTCTTTCCTTTCAAGTTCATTTCTTAGACATTGAAGCAAACTGAATTTATCACCTTTAACAATGGATGTATCTGCTGGTGCACAATTATTCATGGAAAATCTACTATGCATTTTATCGATATATTTCATTTGTGGGAGTATACCGCGAGAACGATCTCGATGAATTTATATACCCAACACAAAAGATGTATTCTGATGATCTTTAATTTCAAATTTATTTGAAAGAAATTTCTTTATTTCATGCAAAAGGCCTATTGCGAGAATATATCATCAACATATACTATGAAGATGAATTTACTCCCACTGATTTTGTCATAAATGCATTGATCAATAGTATTTTCTTTAAAACCAAATGAAGTAATCACTTGATTAAATTTTTTATACCATTGACGGGAAGCTTGCCTTAAACCATAGATGGATTTTTTTTAAATTTGCATAACAAGTGTTTTGAATCTGAAGATTGAAAATTTGCTGGTTGCACCATATATCTAGTTTCTTCAATGTCGTCATTAAGAAATGCAGTCTTTATATCCATTTGATGTAATTCTAAATCATAATAAGCTAATAATATCATAATGACTCTAAAAGAGTCTTTCGAAAAAAATGGAGAGAATGTCTCTTTATAATCAATGCCTTTATTTTGAGTAAAACTTTTAGCGACTAGACGTGTTTTATATCTTTCGACATTGCCTTTTGAATCTCGTTAGATTTTAAAAATACATTTACAACCAATGGGTTTTACAGAATTAGGCAATGTGACAAAATCCCAAACATCATTGTCTTTTATTGATTTCATCTCATTCTCAATGGCTTCTATCCATTTATGGGAGTTCATATTATTTTTGACTTGACTAAAAGAGATTAGATAATTTTTCAATCCAATGTCAAACTCATATTTTGGAGACACACAATATAATCATCTGAAATTGCTGATCTCCTCTCCCTAGTGGATTTTCTTAATGACACTTCAATTTGAGGTTGTTGTGATTCCTTAGTATGAGTGGGAGTTAACTCAAAAATATTTTGATTATCTGTATTTACAACTTGAATAAAATCAAGTAAAATAATGTGATCATTTTATGTTGTAACTGTAGAAAGAATAATAAATTGCTCTTCAAATATAAAATTCCTAGGTTTATTACTCCCATCATATTCAACTTCCTCAATAAATTTAGCATTGCCCGTCTTGAAAAAATGATTTATTTGAAGAGTCATAAAACTTAAAACCCTTCGACTTTTCTGAGTATCCAACAAAAGAACAGCTAATAATTCTTGAGTCCAACTTTCTTTCATTAGGCATATATGGTCTAGCTTGAGCTGGACATCCCCATACATGAAGATGCCTAATACTAGGCTTCTTCTCAATCCATAATTCATATGGGATTTTAGTTACTTTACTTGGAACTATTAAGGATGTAAACCGTAGTCTTTAAAGCTTCTCCCAAAGTGATTATAATAAGGAAGAATGATTTATCATACTAATCATATCAATTTTAGTCTCTACACTATTTTGACTTGAAGTCCCTAGCATGGTGTATTGAGGAACGATGTGACATTATGCTAAATATTTGGCATATATCGTTGTTCACTGATCCATCATATCGCCATAGTACTCACCACCACGATTTGATAACTTTTATTTTCTTTCCAAGTTGATTTCAACTGACCTCAAAAATTTTTGAATACGTCCAGTGATCGTGACTTCTCATAAATCAAGTGTAAGTACCCATAACGAGAATAATTGTCTATGAAAGTAATAAAATATTGTTGACCATTCTAAGTAGTTGTGGAGAATGGATCACAAATATCAATATGAATTAATTCTAAGATGCTTAAACTCCTAGTAACACCAATTTTCTTGATATTTGTTTGTTTTCCCTTGATACATACTATACAAAATTTATTATCTAAAAAATCAAGGGAATCAAGAATTCTTTCCAACACAAGTCTTTCAATTCTTTGTTTAGAAATATATCCTAAATGCTTGTGCCATAACATATATGAATTCACATTTATTAATTTTCACTTTGTATCAAAATTACTTGTATGCAAAGTTTCATTAATTTGTGAAGCAGAAATATCTAATTTATATAGATTATCAATCAAAGAACTAGTACCAATAATATTTGAATATTGAAAGAGATAAAATTTTCTATTTCCAAATGAACAAGAATAACCAGATTTGTCCAAACATGAAATATAAATTAAATTTTGTCTAGACGGTACACAAAAAATCTCATGTAAATTCAAAATACGACCAGATTCTATATGTAATCTATATAAGCATATTACTTCAACAGGAGCTTTATTGGAATTTTCCACATAGATGAATCTTTCAAAGATCGTTGACATTGCCTCCTTAGACAACCCATTTTTCTGAGCTAATTTGCATACTTAGGAGACAATCCTTCTTCACATGACAGCCTTTCTTGTAAAATAAGTAACAACATTATCTTGTTTATGTTGCACCTTATGTCGAAGTCCATTTGTCCAACACCTTTGCATCATTTTCTCTTTAATAATGTCATGAGAGGAAGTAAGTGAGCACTTTTATTTGTCATATTTAAATCTCTTCCGCTCACATTGAGCAATGAGCTCATTAAGAGTATATTTTTTCCTTTTGAGTATTATAACTTATCTTAAAAAGATTAAATTGTGTAGGAAGAGAGATCAAAACTAAGTACACAAGAATGATATCAGATATCTCTAATTTTAGTGCTCTCAGTCTAGTGACAAAATTAGATATCTTCATAATGTACTCTCTTATGTTTCCATTGCCTTTATACCGCATTGAAATGAGTTTACTAAGAATTGTACTCACTTCGACCTTTGAGAACTATCAAAATAATTTGCTATTTGGCTTAGAAACATTTTAGCACATTCCTCTTCAGGCATTGCACCTCTTATGATTTATGGAATAAAATATTTCATGATCATAAGACTCATGTGATTAGAACACTCCCACCTTTCAAAGTTAGCCCTTTGTTCAATAGTACTTTCTACAATAAGGGTGGGAGGACACTCAGTCTGGATCGCATAGTCAATACCTATACACCCAAGAATAATGGTGATATGCTCTTTCCATTTCTTAAAGTTAGTGTCATTGAGCACTGTAGTGTTATTCAAATTAGCAAATATAGAAGAAACATTAATTGAAAAATAATAATAAATAATACTCACAATTAACAACATTTTTATTTATTTATGCATATATAATATAAACAAAAATATCAACAAAATACATGCTTGAAATGATATGTTCAATAAGATTGGCACATATAAGATACTATGGTGAAAATATTTTTATATCTTTGCCTTCATCTATTCCCTTTCAGAAAAAGGATAGGATAAATAAAAATAGAGATATAAAATGCCTTGTTGGGATGCCATACAGATCTGCAGATATTCTTATTAAGGTGATCGGGTATGACATTGAGGAGAGGTGTACTATCTCGAAAGATAGAAGTCACCACCCTACAATAGACCTAATCACCTCAATGAGGACTCCTAAGGACTATGGGTCTTCAGAATGTACAAAAGATTATTCCCCTACTTTATATGAAAAAGTATAGCAGGGCTTATTTTAAACCGAGTTCGTTAAGTTCCCTATAGGGGCAAGCTCCCATAGTTAATTACATCTTAAGGAACCAGATTCCTTAGGAATACTCTCGATTAAGGTAAATGATCATTATCTCCAAAGATTTTGAAAAGGTAGGACTATCAATTGATTGGTTTATTATTAGAAAGCCAAGTGAGATCGATCAAGAAGAGAGAGTTCTTATCGAAGCCAAATGAAAACAAGTAGGGGATGCTTAAGATACTAGGAAGCCTAATAAGCACCACAGACTACCCTATGATTGGGCTTTACATTTTTGAAATTGAATTAATATGTTTGAGTTGAACTTTTATTAGAATGCTAGGGCTTATAGTTCTGTGACATAAGGTCACAAAATGCCTAAGAGGTGAGAATTTATGCTCAGAAAAAAGGAAGTAGCAACCTCGAACCTAAATCTAGATTTTAGGAGGGCCAAAAGCATGACCTAAATCTAAGGAAAAAATTAGTATTCGGTTCACCTACACAAGAGAGGATATACCACCCGACTGTTGGACATACAATCGGCTAAGGGTGATTTCCAACTAACTCCTCCTACGATTTTAAAAATATGTAGGCAAGTCATATGTTTATGCAAGATAGTTATTATTTATTTAGAATGAGAATAAGTCCTTAAACACACCCCTAAAGATATTAGGTCATGAGGGCATGAATTCATGACTTAAATCTAATGCAAATTTTTTATATGTTTTATTTTCATTTGGACAATCATTTGACTGCATATGATTCTTTATGCCTAATGTATGAGAAATTAGATTATGGGCCAAAATCAGCTAGATAAGGAGATGTGTTTCCACCATGGCTCTCACAGGTCAAGCCAAGTTCTTTGGCAAAGGTGGAAGCCCTCCAATCAAGAGTGAAATAATATGCTTTTATCCATTAAGTTAGAAAAGAAAGTATACATCCAGCTAAGAGGTTGCTAATTCTTTTATCTTGATTTTAACTTAGGTTTTAAGTGAGGTTATGAGTTGTTTATTTTAAATTTTGAGTTGATTAATTTGATAGAAGAATTTTTTTCTAAGAGCTTAATCATTATCCATGCTGTACATCAAGAAAGGAAGAAATTAGGAAAAACATTTCATTTCTAATGCACAAGCTAAACAAAAAATCAAATATTTTATAAAGCTAACACAAAACAATCAAAGGTCATTTGTGGTCGGGCACCACCGCACAAACCCAAAAACAAATTGGGTGGCCGAGCTCTACCCTCATACAACGCGGATTACAAATGAATCAATTACAATTAAGCAAGGAATTCATGTTATGGGGGTCTTCATTCTTCATTTCTTCTTTCTTCTTTCTTCTTTCTTCTTTCTTCTTTGGTTCCTCCTTTTGGATGGTTGGAATGTGTTTGTTCTAAAGGCTTCACATGATACATAAGATAAAATCTTATGACCAATGCTCATCCTAATCCCCCATGACAATCATTCCAAAATCGTAAATATAAAGTTACAGGAAAAGAAAAAGTAAATCTAACTAACACTTGCAAAATAGAGATTAGCTAAACAAACCATAAAAATCCAAAGCATGTATATTGGACTTAGCATCCCACACATGAGCAACCAAATCCATCTAGCCTATTTAGATTATGCATAGGGGTATAAGCACCTACATAGCAAAAGTAATTATTTTTTTAATATTACAACGCCCCTTAAGTACAATCCCCTGTAGAAAATAATGATTAGACTAAACATCCTACCATTCATTCCACACACATTCGCCCAAAAATCCATACTAAATTATTACATCACAAAATAAAAGTAAACATCAAACCATGCACCGCTCTAACCTAAAGCTAGAAATGATGGCTTAGTCTAATGTGTGTGCCATTTAAAGCTTGTGTGGTATGCTTAGCTATGGCTTTAAGGTTTAAATTTCTAAGTATAAAAAATGTTCAACTTAGAGGGTGGTTTCATTTAAGTTATTTAATTGATTTAGGTTGATTTTATTTAATGATTTGTTTAGGTTCTAATAAACCTACAAATAATTACTAAGTTGTAAAGAGAAGAAAAAGATTAAGTAAAGTAAAATTCTAAAGTAGATTCATTTTGATTTTGTTTAGTTAATATTTTCTTATGTGTTTTAGTTAATCCTAAGTTTAGAATAACTCTAAACAAACCTATTCAAATGAAAAGATATTTTAAGATTAAGTAAAATAATATCACATAACACATACCACTTCATTTCTTTTTCAACATATATAACATGCATATGAATAAATCCTAAGCATATCTATACATACAAATAAAAATGTTTAGCACACATTATGATGAATGCTAAGAAATGTTACTTAACAAATTTTGGATTATTTATAATGCATGATTTTCATTAAGTAGAAAAGGGTTATTCTGTTATCCTTTATTCATATGCACATGTGTATGTATGAAAGGCATAAGTGAGCACGCCATTGACATTAATGTATAAGACCTACTTAGGGGTACATAAAGCCTCGCAACCCTAGGGTTGTCTAAACTCATATACCAATTTTCTTAAATACATACGTGCAAAAGAGATAAATGGAAAAGAAAGATGCAAAGTTTATGTTTATTTAATTTTGGTTTGTTTATGTAATTTATGTGTGTAAATGTAAAGATCCTTCTTAAGTTATAACATGGAAGATGATAAGAGTATATTTTAAGCAAGTGTTATATTCTTTTAAAAGAACTATATACTTAGCAAATCTTATTCAAACCATGTTAAGAGGAAAGAAAGGAAGCAAACATAAGACGCATTTTTATATTCACATGCATGTTTATAAATAAAGTATAAGTAGCATACCTTTCAGTTTTGATATTTGATTTATAAGTTTTCAAATAAATTTAGATTTAATGGTAATAATGTCAGTCATATTTTTTTACTTTAGCCAACCCATGCAATTTGACATAAAGAAAATATTCCATTTTTAATTTGATTTTTAAAAGGGATAGTTGTATGATGTTCATATGACATATATATTTAGCATGCTAAGAAAGAAATAAAGTGATGAAATAAATATAAACTCATTCACCCTAATTAATTTCTAAAGACAATCCTATGAAATAGGAAAGTTCAAAGTGAATCAAAGTTTGTTTAATGTGATTTTTGTTTTGAATTTGCTTTATGTTTGATTTAGGAAATGTGAAAGAATGTTTGATGGTCCTAACCCATTTTTCCCATATGTGAGTTAATTTAGTTTGTTCTTAGGATCATTAGGTGACTTTTATATTTTGTTTAGGTTAAAGTGTGAATTAAGTGTGTTAATCACCCCTTACCTATACTACCTTAGCATACTTAACCAAATAATTATGAGCCAAAGGATGACATAAAATCATAGATGGAATTTAAATTAGTAATGCACATACGAAAGAAAGGGGCTTAATGTAATTGGCTCATGATTAATGATTAATTAAGCTAAAGGGTTTAATTTAAGTAATTTCATAACCCTTCCCACACATGTGAGTTGGATTTTGATTTTCTTAATGTACTTAGGTTATTAAACACCTAAGCACCTACCCAAGAGGAATTAGTTAAGTTCTAGAAGTTTTTAGAATTTTATCAAATTAATTAGGTAGGTAATTAGTGGATTAATACTTAATTAAATTTGGATTAAGGAAGAAAGAGAATTTAAGGAATAACTTAAGAAAATATCCAAAAATTATTATCTAAACCTCCTGTTCATTTAAACAAACCTTAATTAACTCAATCAAGGGATTAAACCACTGACACACTTAATTAGCTTAATTATATTAAGGGAGTAATTAAGAATGAATCCAACAATTATCCTAATTAAACTATTAATAAATTCTAAGAAAATTAGGGGAGGAAGAAGTCATCCCACTAAATATACATGAAAAGTTTGAGATTAATTAATGAATAATCAAAAGTTAATTGGCCTAATTATATTCCCAATAAAACCCAAATTCAAAAAATAACACTATTCAAAATCTATCAAAATCAATTTTATAATATTCTACATTCAATTATCTTTCATATGCAATTTATTTCATATTTTTTTGATTTTTCTACACTTATATATGAAATTTAGAAGTTTCCATGATTTGTTCTTAATTAAATAGCCTAATTAAGTGGTTAATCCTCATTTGCCACGTGGAGGTCGACGCAAGTGCGCTTTCCTCGTAGATAGAGAGGCCACTTAAGTTATCACATCATAGCGTCGCGTCAGCAACTGCGCTACGCTCTTTCTCCCCATTCATCCGATCAGAAATCAGACGGCTGAGATCAAGCACGCGGTTCTTAAGGGTTAAAATGATGGATCTACGTATCATTATCATGGTCATCATCCAAAATGCACAGATGGATGGCCCATGATCTATCCCTGATCCCCTGCAGGAGATGGCCACCATCCATCTTCTAGGGGAAGATCCAAGCTCGATTGAGTTGAGATTGAATCCAAATTCAACACACACCATCTAAGAGTAAGGGGAACACATGCAATGACTAACTTTGCTTGGGGTGAAACTGCACTTCACAAAGGACCACACCATGGCTAATTTAAGCTTGATTTAATGGCATACCTCACCGGAGGCTATCACCGATGCTCGATTCTCTTGAAGTAGCTTCGTCTAGTGGAGACAAAGCCTTGTTGAAGTTTTGAGGTGTTGAAATAAGATGGATCTTCCTGTGGACCAAGTTCATTATCAAGTGGGCTCGGCCTTGTTAAAGAGTACTCCTCCCTTGCTTGGAGAACTTATGTGAAGGCTTGGGTGACTCGATTGAGTTCCACGATGGAGCTTGCAAAGTGAATTGGATTGGTTTGGAGTATTAAGTGAGATGGATTAGTGCGGGAGCTCCCCTATTTTAAGGCTAAGAAAACTGAGAAATGGGAAATTCGAACTCACTCTAGAAAGCTTGGGGAGACTTGGAAATGGTTCCTCTGGCTTCTTTAAGCTCAATCGAATTGGAGACAGTTGAATTGAAATAAAATTAGGGGGAGTATATCTCCCACAATGACCATCTTGAGATGCCATTTTGATCAATTGACCTCATGTAATGGGTTGTTAGGACGTTTAGTGTTTGCATTTGGGTCAGTTTGGCCAGAGAAGGGTAGTGGAGAAGTTGCACATGTGGAAAATGAGAGGAAGAATGATCTCCATGTGCTTATTTCCATGGAATGGTCGTTTGACCTTGAATGGGTTACTGACACAAACCCAATGGGTTAGGTGCACCACACTCACTAGTGTATACTTGGTCCACTAAGAGGGTGTCAAGTGGTCATGGAGAGGATTTGACCAAATTTTAAGTGAATATGGCCAAAATTTACCCTTTGACCTAGGGGTAAAATGATCATTTGGCTTGGATTTCATTTTGAATATATTTGGTATGATTCAAAAATGGGTTTGGCCAAGTTTCAATAAATTTAAATTTGATTTGATATGATTTGGCTCATGTTGACCCATTTAGGTCAAAATGGGTTAACTTGGGTCAAGTTGACCAATTGGTCAAAGCAAACCAAGGGTTCAAGTTCATATGACCATTTGAAATGTGTTGGTATCATTGGTTTGGTTCAATTCGATTTATATTTGAATTTGATTCATTTGATTTCATTTAGGTCAAATAGGTCAAGTTGACTAATTTGACCCATTTGACCTATTTAGGTCATGGGTTGGTTTATGTCCGGTTGGTCATTTGAAATGGATTGGTATCTTTGTTTCCAATCATTTTGGTTTATATGTGATTTGGCTCAATTTGACCCAGGTCAAGTTGGGTTCATGGTTAATTGAGCTAGGTTGGAGTTGAGAGGCTTTGGTCAAGTTCAACAATCATTTTGGAATGAACTTGATCTATTGGTTTCAATCAATTTGACTTAGATTAAGTTTTGGCACATTTTGACTTTTTAGGTCAAGTTGGGTCAACTTGGGTCAAGTGGCCAATTGGGCTAGGTTAGGCTCAAATGATGACTTTGTCAAGTTCAAACATTGATCATGAATGACTTTTGATCAAGGGTTTCAATCAATTTGACCTGCTAGATTTTAGTTTAGGTTTCATGGCTAAGTTTTGACTTGGTCAACCCTTAGGTTTGACTTGGTTTGACCTAATTTGAGTGATTGATCATCTCATGATGATTGTTGCTTACAATGTGAGGCTTAGGTGCTTAGTTCAATCCAATCTGGTTAGGAATAAAATTTGGCTCATAAGGGTACTTTAGGTCACATTGGGTCAAGTGAGCCTAAGTGGGTCAAATGGCTTGTTCAAAGCTTGATTTGAATTTGATTGAACACACATGGACTTATGATTCAAATATAAATCCATTTGTAAGTGATTTGAAGTCAAATGGGTCTTGATCCACTTGACAATTTCAAGTTCAAAGAGTGAACCTGAGTTTGACTTGGGTTTGATTTTTGAATTAATTTTTGATTTGATTATTGAATTTTATATTTATATTTGGATTCATGATTGTAGGATTGATTGAATCATGAAGAAAAATCAAGAGCTTGGCTTTATTTGAGTTTGATTTGGCTAAGTTCAAGAATTTGACTTGAAAGGCTTAGGTTGGATTTTGGTTAAACTTGAGCTTCATTTTTGAATTGATTTTTGATTTGATGATTGAAGTTTATGTTAATATTTGGATTCATGATTGTAGGATTGATTGAATCATGAAGAAAAATCAAGAGTTTGGCTTGATTTGAGTTTGATTTGGCTAAGTTCAAGAATTTGACTTGAAAGGCTTAGGTTGGATTTTGGTTAAACTTGAGCTTGATTTTCGAATTAATTTTTAATTTGATGATTGAAGTTTATGTTTATATTTGGATTCATGATTGTAGGATTGATTGAATCATGAAGAAAATCAAGAGTTTGACTTGATATGAGTTTGATTTGGCTAAGTTCAAGAATTTGACTTGAAAGGCTTATGTTGAATTTTGTGAATTTGGACTTGAGTTTTGAATTTCTTTTTTATTATTTAAATTTATATTTCATTTATATTTGTGAATATAAATGAGAATATAAATGGAAAAAAAATTCTTTGAATTTGAATTTATTTAGATTTGATTTGAGCTAAGTCCATGAGAGGGAAAAAATGACTTAGAAATATTTTGGAATTTGGAATTCAATCATGGGCTTCAATCATGAGTTTCAATCATTTGGAATTGATTCATGATTTGAAAAATTCATTGATTTGGTTCAAGTTTAGAGTTTAGAGTTGGAGTTGATATGAGTTTGGAGTTTTGGCTTGGAAGAAGGAAGTGAGGATTTGAAGCTAAGGAAAATTTTCTTAACACCCCTAAGGCATGACATGTTCCTATGACTAACTCTTCTAAGTTTTTAGAGCTAGGTTGAGTGTCCACCTAATCACCGGATGTTTCTTAAGACTGAGGAACTCTTAAAGTCTAAGAGAAGTCATATGTCTAAGATGGAAGGGTTGAGAGCTCATTCTAAAATTGAGGTCAACAAATGGCTCTAGGTGTGGTGACTGACAAGGAACATCGTGATAGTGTTGATCGAAACGATCAACAACACCGAACGATCATAAGCACTAACAGAAATAGTTTACTTCTAACTCAAGGTGTAGAAAAAATCTAGAGCTTAGTGCAATGTGACTCTACTCATGTCTAGGACATAAGAGAGGGAAGGAGGAATCCACTAATGTTAGAGTATGTGAACCTTCCACTAGGGAAGATGTGGAGAAAAATCTCTATATGGTTGCTTTCAAATATATGGTGAAAGAGGGCAAGAATATAAAAATTCATCTTTTTGGGACGCCACGCAGATTCACGGATGTACTTATTCAGGTGATCGGGTACGTCATCAAGGAATAGTGTATTATCTCGAAAGATAAGTCGCATCTTTAATGACCTAATCACCTCAATAAGGACTCCTAAGGATGATGGGTATATGTACCATAGATTCTTCCCTAATTTATATATGAAAAGTAAATGGTTTCATTTAAACCGAAGTTCTCTACAGGGCAAGCCCCATAAATTACATCTAAAGGACGAGATCCCTTGGAATACTCCGATTAAGGTAAAAAGGCCTTCAAAGATTTCAACAGGAAAGGACTATCAATCGATTAGTTCATTTTTGAAGGTCAAATAAGATCGATCAAAGAGAGGGAGTTATTATCGATGTCAAAAGAAAGATAAGTAAGTGATGCCCACGATGCTAGGAAACCTAACGAGCATCTCAAACTATCCTGTGGTTGGACTTTACATTGTTGAAATTGATTTAGTTAGTTTGAGTTGCATTTTTCATTAGAAATTTAGGACTTATGATTCCTTAACACAAGATTAAGGAAATGCCTAAGAGGTGAGGAATTATGCTTATGGCCAAAGGAGAAGAAATCTTAGAACCTAAATCTAGGCTTTGACAAGGCCAAAAGTTCAACATAAATCTAAGAAAAAATTGATATTTGGTTTGCTCCACAAGAGAGAGAACAAACCACTGACTACTGTGACTTACAACAAGGGGTAGCAAAATAGCTCCTCTTACGATTTTAAATACATGTAGGCAAGTCTTATTCTTATGCAAGATAGTAATATTTATTTAGAGACTAAGTACTTAACTCACTCACTAAAGAGACTAGATCATGTAAGGACATGTTTCAAATGATCTAAATTTAATGCAATTAAAATTTCATTTTATTTTCATTTTTGGACAATTATTTTGACTCATCCTAATAGCATTCATATGCCTAATGCATAAGAAATAAAGTTATTGGCCAAAATGAGCGAGAAGGGAGGAGGTGTGTTTCCACCATGGCTCTTAAAGGTCAAGTTTCTCTAGCAAATGTGAAAGCCTCTAATCAAGAGTGAAATAAGATGCATTTGTGCATGATATTGTAAAGAAATACTCATCTAGCTAAGAGTTGCTAATTCATTTATCTTGATTTTAAACCTGTTTTAGGTGAGATTTTGAGTTCTTTTTTAATTTTGATCAAGTTGGGAAAAGATTTATTTTTTTTTTAAGAGCCTACTCACATCCAGCTATACATAAAGCAAAGAAGAAACTAGGAAAATATATCACTTAATGCAAAAAGCTAAACAAATCATCAATCAATTTATAAAGCTAATCGTAAAAGAATAAAAGATCATTGGTTGGATACCACCACACAAACTTGAAAATAATAAATTGTAGCAAATTTACCCTTATACAACCCAAATTATAAATGAATTAAATTACAATTAAGCAAATAATTCATTGTTATGGGGGTCTTCAAGCTTCACTTCTTTCTTCTTTCTTCTTCTTTTCTTCTTTCTCCTTTGGTTCTTTTTTTTGGATGGTTGGAAGGTGGATGCTCCAAGGCTTCACATGATACATAAGATAAGATCTTATGACCAATGCTCATCCTAATCCCCATAACAGTCATTCCAAAATCTTAATTGCACAAATTTATATGAAAAGGAAAAGAATAAAAATCTAACTAACACTTTCAAAATAGAGATTAGCTAAAATAAACCACACAAATTCTAAGTATGTATATTAGACTTATCACCCCACACAAAGGTTACTAAGTCCATCTAGTCTATTGGATTATGCTTGTATACACTAGCAAGCATTTATATGTATTCAATATAAGGGTTTCAATATATTCAATATATCCAAGGATGACCGACTCTAGTTTATATATAAACAAATTTGGAATTAAATAAAAAATCATTTAAATTATAATTTTCTTCTAATTAATTAAATACTTATAAAATATAGATAAAAATATGCGGAGATCATTAAAAATATGCCTATTTATAAAATTTTCATTAAAATAAATTAAATTAACAAATTAATATATTTATGTAATTTGAGATAAAACTTTAAGAATTTAATACAATATTGATCGGAGGAATGAGAGGCTTTATATAAGCATGAGAAGGTTGGAGTAGCTTCAATGATAGATATTATTGGAATCTAAATATAACCAAGTCAAGAAAATACTTTAAAAAAATAATTACATGTATGTCCGCTTAGACTTAACATTATACCCAAACGATTAGCCATATTTGACGCAAGTAGTCGCATTAAACGAAATAATTATATATATATATATCTAAATATTTTTAAATATATTTAAATTACTAATTACATTTTAAACCATACTTATTTTAAAATTTTGCTTAATTAGATTTTGTCGAGTTATATTCTATTTGATAAATTTTGATTAGATACATATTTAAATATTTATATTATGAGAAAATAAATATTTATAATTTAGATAATACTTTTAAGCTGATTTTGTATTCCTAATATGTATTAAGAGATGGTGCAGCGACGGCATAATCATTTATTTAGGGGTTGTTTGTTTTTTGTTTTTTGTTTTTAAGTTTAGAGTGTTTTTTATGTGGTATTATTTTTTGTTTTTGAAAATAAAAAAATATTATTTTTAAAAACTCTCAAAATAAATTTTATTTTAAGCAAAACATATATAAAATAAAATAATAAATAATAAATAATAAATAAAAGTAATCTCAAATGGCCCCTTATTTATTTATTTACATTTTTTCTATAATGTGATTGTGGATAACTCTGTGCTTAGTAGCAAATGGCTAACTTAAAAATTAACACAAAAAGAGAAATGTTAACAATAAGATTAATTATTATACTAAAATATAAATTTGATATATCTCTTTAAAATTTATAAACCAAGCACAAATCTAACCTTATCCCCTTTGAGGGAAGTAGCTAATCTAACTTTATCAAGTTAAAGTATATATACAATCAAATTAATTGACTCAGTGAGAAGAGTCCAACAACACTAAAATTTAATCAAATCGATAAATGATCTTCAAATGAGTCCATAAGTCCAAAAGCTAAATATGAAAACTTCAAAATATAGCCTAGATGATCAAATGACTTTCAAATTTGACGAGAGTGAAAGTGGACAAATCCAACGATAAGATCACTCAAATCAAGATCGCTCGAATGGTCAAATCACCAAAAAAATTTATTTATGATCAAATGAATCGATAAACATCGTCCGATTGAATGTTTTAGAATTTTGTCTATAATGATCAAAATGCCTTTCTCAGAATCTTATAAATAGTTGAGTGAGAGCTAGAGGTTCGAAGATCGTTATCACTAGTGTTGCTGTCGAATGCTATCTATTATCGTCCGTAATAGCCACCAACAATTATCACAGTCCAACCATCAATGTATAGTTGTTATAACTTGATTAATTCACATCATTGATTTCAATTTATAATCTTGTAATCCCTTTATCAAAAAAACTTAAACTTTGTATTTCAAACGATATAGGAGCATTTTTTTACAATGTGAGATTTTTCCCATCTTTCTGGGATTTTTTCACATAAAAATTCAGAAATTTTTTACTCTATTTTTAATTATCTGTGTGTGTACTGGATTTTCATACAAAACTAAGATATGAAATTTTCTTCTATTAATATTTATTTTGTGGCACGCAACAAGACTTAAAAATAATGCTAACAATAATAATCTACTAAAAAAAATATTTCATAATATGTATTAAGAGATGGTGTAGACGGCAGAATCATTTATTTTTTTACATTTTTCTATAATGGCATGTGGTAACTCTGCGTTTAGTGGCAAATGGCAAACTTAAAATCAACGCAAAAAAAAATGTTAATAATAAGATTAATTATAATACTAAAATATAAACTTAATCAATATAATCTTATTTAAAATAGCAATAATAATAACCTAGACCCTCAAAAAATATTTTAAATAGGACAAAACTATGATATATTAAATATTTTTATCACGTAAAATAATATAAGCTACATATTCAAACAATTATATTCATCAAAATCAAATTTCCAGATAACTCGATAAAAAAAAATAACAAACAACGAAACTAACACAAAAAAATTATATATATATATATATATATGACTCAAAAAACTCTACTAATCGACATAAGAATCTTGATGTTAATTGCGATCCAAATAAAACCTACGAAATCAAGCTCTTAAAATATCCTTGAAACTTTGGGATATCGTTAAATCCCTAAATAGCTCTCAAATATGAAGTGTTTATAGTCAATAGCATCTCCATTTGCCCAAGCCAAATATCTTATAATTTTTCATTTGAGCATTCAAATGCACAAAATACATTATGATCAAAGGGATCATTTTGAGCCGTCAGGAAGTGGAGTGGTACGGGTTTTGCATGTATTCTGATACGACACTCCTCCATCTATAATATCATTCCTCATACGAGTATGAGAAGAGGAGGCTACAAAGAGAGAGAGCTCAAAAGATCCTCCAAGCACAATCGCACCACTGACGTTAACCACCGCCGGCAGCCAATACGATCCGCTGAGCCAATTTATGCCACGGCCATCATCACCGACTACTATCGACATATCATCGCCAACATCGTCAACATCGTCGTAACATTGTTTGTTACTATAAACATTGTCTTTCTCATATATAACCAGTAATCTCTGTGATCGGAAGATCTTGTACCAAAATACATATGGCTTTTTAATAAGCAGAGTGGTTTTTAATTCTTTCAGATTTTTATTAAAATTCTAGTTTTATTTCACACTTTTTATACGTGTATAAATATTTCACACGTTTTAAGGCTAAAACTTTTACTCTACCAAAACCAAATTTTCAAACACGCAACATATATATAAAAATATATATATATATATATATATATATATATATATATATATATATATATATATTTTTTTTGAATAATAATAATAATAATAGATTCCTACGATCAACATGAAGAAAAATAATTCACATTTTTATTTTATTTTAATTACTTTAATTTTTTTGGTTATTTTTTTAAAAAAAAATTTAAAATAGGCCTAATCATTTGACAACTAGACTTATTTTATTTTTTTTCATACCTAAGTATCTAATTAAAATTTTAATTATACTGATTTTAAAATTGTAGCCTTTTTCTTTCACGGACAAAATATTGAAAAACCTTTAATAATTTTTTTTTTATAATCCACATATCAACAATACAGTATATATATAACATAACTTTCGATGAATTATAACATAATACAATCATTTCTTCTCAAAATTAATTAAAAAAATGAGAAACTCAGCCTTACTTTCTCTTCTCTTCTCGTTCTGCTATTCCAAGCCTTCTAATGCAGCTAAACTGCTGAAATATATTCAATCTCCTAAGCCTTTAAGGATTACAAGAGATAATCGCTGGAATGCTATAAAAATAATCATAAATTGCCAGTATATATTAGTCCTGAGGAAGGGCAAATGGAAGCTGATAAGGTAGAGAAGTTGTCAGGGCAGCCAGAAGATGTGAAATTTGATCAATATGCAGGATATGTTACTGTTGATCCAGTCAAAGGAAGGGGCTCTCTTCTACTATTTTGTTGAGGCGCCTCGAGATCGTAGCCCAAAGCCCTTAATCTTGTGGCTTAATTTTTTTTTTTTTGGAAAAAATTTGAGGGCCGAAGCCCAATTATATTCCAAAATGTTGTTTACAAAGTTACAAAAGTTAAACAATTGATGGACATAATAGTAGACTGAACAAAAAAGAGGCAAGCATAATTATTTTCTGCAGCATTACATAATTTGAATCAAAAACAGAAGTAAATAGATTGCTTAACAAATGGACTCAGAGCCGCAAAACTCATCATAAATAGATGATCAGACAAGCACAACAATTTCAGCAACTAGCAGGGGCGCCTTTTCAGAAAATTGTCTCTCACGGTAGTCATAACCGCCTTCCAAACGATTCCTTAAGGAACCAGCCTAACGACTGAAAAAGACACCCAACCAAGAGAGGGAACTGTGGTTGCAGAAATGATCGTCCAGGTGAGGGAGACATAAAGATTAGTAGCAATCAGATAGTTTGTGCTTGGAATAAAACTCATCATCGTCCAATATATAGAAATCAAAAACCGGCCGCAAACAGAAGGAAATCTCGAGAGCATCAGAATTCCATAGAGCAACAATTGCAGCAACATCCAGAAAAAAAAAACAGCAAAGCTACAATAGCGTAAATCCGTGAGAACAGATAGAGGCAATCGAAGCTCTCAACCAATCGAAGGACCAAAGTTATGGAGATTTATAACCTCTCCATTTTAGCAGCAGCTCTTGAACATAACTAGGCCAAGTTGATTTAATTTTCCAGTTTAGCATTTTAGCAGTAACTCTATCTCTAACCATAGATATCAAAGAGAAAAAAGTTTGAGAAGAAGAAGAGTATACTCAATTGTTCCTTTCTCTCCATAATGTATAAACAAGCACAGCAATGATAAGGGAAGTGTAGCGGCAACACTTATGCTCAAATCATCAATGAAATTTAATACCGTGAAGAGAGGATTGGAGAAGTAAGAAGTTTCCTTATGAATAAGAGCTCTAACCATTTTCATAGATACCAGACATTCAAAAAATAAATGATTGTGTGATTCCAAAACTGAGTGACAAAAATAACAATAAATCGTAGCGCCAATCCCTTTTTTTCCAGCAAATCTAAGGTTTTCAGCCCATATTTAAAAGTCATCCAACAATAAAGAGCATAATTAATGGCATAACCCTTAAACCATATTCCTTTAGTCCAATCCAAGGTTGGATGAGACTCAAAGACAGCCTCTCTAAACTCTTTAGAGGAAGGAGAATTGCAATTATACCAACATATTAGATCCTCGCCAGCCACAATAGGAGTTTCTAAAATCATTTGAGCACACTTGGGATTAGAGACCTTGAAAGTAGAAGGGAGAAACCAGTTTCCATCATGGAATAATGAATGTACTTTCATATTAGGAGAGAGGTTAAGAGATATAAGACCATTTGCACCCAACCAATTGCATAGAGAGGTACCTTTGCACCATGGATCATAGAATAAGGAGAAGGAATTACCAGCTCCAACTTTGAAAACCAATTTTGTTTTGAATTTTTCAGCAACCTTTATAACAGATTTCCAAAGTGGAGAAACCCGAAGAATACTAGGATTCCACAAAGAAATGTATTTTGCTAAGCACCATTTAGCAAAAATTGATTCCCCCAAACATATTTTCCACATAATTTTTAGTTTGCTAATAGTATTCAGAGAAGATGCAGAAAGTAACCCTATACCACCTTTATCCTTAGAAAGAGTGGTACGCTCCCAAGAGATCGTATGAAGCTTCTTAGCCTCACCAGAGTGATAGAAGAATCTAGCTGTAAAGGTACAAATTTTCTTAATAATGCCATCAGGAATAGCCATAGAACGAAACCAGTATGAAAGGTAGCTGTTGATAGATGATCTAATGAGTTGTAATCTTCCACCAAAAGAGAGAAATTTGCTTTTCCAACCAGCCATCCACACATGAAGTCTATCAAAAAGTGGAGTGAAATGAGCCAACTTGATAGGTCCTTTGATTAGAGGTAATCCCAAATATTTGAAGGGGAATGTTCCCAATTGAATGCCCAAAATTTGGTGAAGGTCATCTTCCCTTTTACTGGAAAGGCAAATAGAGGATTTTGAAAAGTTAACATCAAGACCCATATAAGTTTTAAGCGATTGAAGTATGGATTTAAAAGTGGAGAGTGTGGAGGTATTGACATTTCCCATCACAAGAAGATCATCTGCAAACAGCAAGTGAGAGGCATGCTGGCCAGCAATGGTAATAGGATTATAGAGCCCATTATTGATTTCCTTTTCTAATAGACAAGAGAAAGTATCCATGGCAATGGTAAAGAGAAAGGGGGATAGTGGACAACCCTGCCTAAGACCATTAGAAGAGGAAAAGTATCCAAAAATATTTCCATTAAACACAATGGAGAAGGGAACATCTGAAATGCATGCTTCCACCCAAGAAGAAAACCTCTTAGGAAAACCCTTCTCTAGTAATCTATGAATCAATGATTTCCTATTGATTTTATCAAAAGCTTTCTTCAAATCTATTTTTGCAAGAAAATATGAGCTTTTAGAGTGATTGGAAAACTCATATCTCATAAGCCATAGCCGATTATCGAATATCTCTTCCTTGAATAAATGCATTGAGCTTGATGTATAATAGTTGGTAGGAACTTTTCATTCTAGTAGCAAGAATTTTGCAACTACCTTGTAAAAAGTATTGCATAAGGAGATAGGACGGTAATCTTCAATTCTATTAGAATGTTTCACCTTTGGAATGAGAGTAAGTAGTGTATGCTTGAAGCAATTTGGTAACCTGGAGTTCTTAAAAAAGAAATAAACAGCATTGAGAAAGGACTTGCCAGTGAATTCCCAAGATTCAGTAAAGAACTTAGAGTTAAAACCATCCGGACCCGGAGATTTATTCTTACTAATGCTTTTAAGGGCAGTAATAATTTCCTGATCAGTAACATCAGCTTCTAGATCAGCTCCATTAGTCGAAGAAAGATAGCATCCAGTGGGAATGTTCTGAACTGGAATGATAAGTGAATCGCTACAATTAAAAAGATTTTCATAGTACTTACAAAATACCTCAGATATATCCTTATGATTGGAGAAAACACCCTCATCAGTTTGCACTTCTCTAATCAAGTTGTGACTTTTCCTTTCTTTGATAGAGAAATAAAGAAATTTTAAATCATCATCAGAGTGACTTAACCAGTGAGCCTTTGCTCTTTGTTTGGTCCAAAGAGATTCTTTTATGATGAGCTCCGTATATCTATTTTTAATCTCTTTAGCTTCTTGAATCAAATAAGGGTTATAAGGATCTCTTTCCAAATTTTCTAGCATATTTGTTTGCTCTGATTTCACTGTATCTATTTGAAGCTGTAAGGAAGAAACCTCCTTATATCTACCCTTCATCAAAAATTTGGCATGCTTAAGCTTTTTAGAGAGGACATAGAATGGATCTCCTTGAATGTATGTGCCCCAGACATCCTTAATGTCATCTTTAAATCTTGGATTTAGAACCCAATAGTTCCTAAAAAGAAAACAGTGAGAAGCATTTGAGGGAGGGTGAAGAAGAGTTATCAGAGGTGAGTGATTCGATGATCGAGGGGGAAGAGCTTTATAGTATGAAGTTGGATAAGCCTCAATCCAGTAAGAATTACAAAATACACAATTTTGAGTAGATAGGATTATCCAACCGCTGATTAAACCAAGTATAGATAAACCATAGTCAAGTCTAGCCAACCACAGTCATTAATATATTCTTTGAATTCCATAAAGCTGTTTAAGGAGATAATGTTACCTCCTTTTTTGTCCTTACTAGTCAAAGGGCAATTGAAATCTCCCAAGATAATCCAAGGGGTATTGATAGAATCAGAAATATCCTTTATGGAGGACCACAAAGAGGATCTAACACCAAGATCATTGTTCCGATAAATGCTTGTTAGAAGAAATGTGAACAAGAACCCTACCATGAATAAATTGATGAGACTTGTTTAACAGCTCAAAATTCAGCTTGTCTGATTGCCATTTGATCCAAATCCGACCCCCTAGAGCACAATCAAAGTTGTTGACACTAGCTTCAGAGTTAAACAATTTATAATTGTGAAGGAGGATTGTTGAGAGGGATAGAATTAACTTTGTCTCCAAGAGACAAAGGAGGTCAAGATAAAATCTTGATAAGTCTTCTACACCAAATCCTTCCAAATGAAGATAAGCCTAACATTTCAACCACCAAGAAATACTTGATTCATTGAGAGGAGTTTGTGGGTTTCTTACCCTTTTTTTTATTACCTTTTTGGGGGGGTCGGATTAGGTTGAGAAGAAGAAGCACTAGAACCACCGTCCAAGAGGTTGTTTTCCAAGGACTTAGATCCTTTAGAATTACTCTGAAGGGAGGAATTTTGTCCAGGTGAAACTGCAGCCGATCGAGTAACCACTCCTACAGAGTTTTGGAAGCCACCAGGTTCAGCAACTAGATTGTCATCACTGTCCTTTGAGAATGGAAGGACTTCATTTCCAGTGGAGTCCTCTTGTGGTGGGGAGAGGATCAAGGTTGATTAAGATCATAGTATTGGAAGGAGAGGGAGGCCAAGAAGCAAAGGGATAGTAAGGTTGGTTACAGTCTGATTTTGAATGTCGAGGGGATGAGTGGTTAAGGGAGGGTGAGCAAGAACCCAGGTTTGACCAGCACAGTGCCTTTGAGGGGCACGACTTCTACCACGACCTGGGAGGAGAGAGGAAGACGATTAAGAGGACAATTACATTGGTGTGAAGGTATTACAAGTTGCACAAACCAAGGTTTCAAATCACGATTTAAACTTTTTCCCATTCAAATTGATTGGAATGGAATCGGGAAGAGAGGAAGTAGTGTTGATTTGGACACAATGTAATGTAATATGATTTAAAGTTAGATTATCCACCGCCAAAGGAATTCCAATCCTACTTGCTTGGAAAACCATTCATTCCAAAGAACAAGGGGAAATTGGATAATTTTATCCAAATCGGAAGCTCTGTAATAGCTTCATTAGAAGGCCGAAAATCCCAAGTCCACCTTTGAAATACAAACGATCGGCCATTCAAAAAATAGGGTCCATGATTCCACACCATATCGAAGTCCTCTTGACAATTAAATTTAAAGAGAAAATAATCGCCCTCGAAGGTAAGAAGATCGAGCGTACCTTTGAAGATTCATTTTTTTTAATGCAATAGGAACCGTAGTAGGGTCGCTACCAATTGAATGGCCATAAGGGAAAGGTGCCACTCGCTTCCCAGAGAGATCTTCTTAGTAAAATCCACTTCCTGATCCGGAATGTAGATAAGGGGAAGGATTGGACCACTTGTGCAAGAAGTAAATCTTTCCATATACTCTTTGACCCTAGATTGGGAGGAGAGGGGGGACTGTGGAGGGAAGTGGCCAGGGAGGGAAGGATGCTAAAGGAAGCCATCCCCAAACGAAATGACTTGAGCCGAGGCCGAAGAAGGCTTGAAAACTAACACCTGTAGAGAGCCGAGGAGAGTAACAGGGAGGGAGGATGAGAGGACGGCAGAAGAGGGCTAAGGGAAGCCCTAGAGAGAACTTTCATCGGGAGGTAGTGAACTTTGCTTTTTATTTTTTTTTATTTTTTGTTTGTTTGTTTTGTTTTGTTTTGTTTCCACTTTGTTCATTAAGTCAAACTCTGGCTACCATTTTATGGTTATCATTTAGAATACATATATGATAGCTTTCTGATTATTTTATATTCAAGAAAATAACTATAGCTGCATTTGGCCATCATCTCTCTAGTTATTGAAAAACCTTTAATAATTTTTTTTTTATAATCCACATATCAACAATACAGTATATATATAACATAACTTTCGATGAATTATAACATAATACAATCATTTCTTCTCAAAATTAATTAAAAAATGAGAAACCTTACTTTCTCTTCTCTCTCGCTCGCTATTCCAAGCTTCTAATGCAGCTAAACTGCTGAAATTTATTCAATCTCCTAAGCCTTTAAGGATTACAAGAGATAATCGCTGGAATGCTTACAAAATGAGCATATATCCCCAATTTTTTTATTTAAATATTTGACTATGGGAGCTTACAAAATTCCCTACATTTATCATCATGTTCATGAAGAGGATCAAAAGCAATCCCTATGTCCAACTATGCTCCCTTCTTTTTATATAATTGTAATAAGAAAAAGATGATGATGATGGCTTGATAAATATACTAATCTAATTAAATAAAGATAATAAGTGTGTGCATTTCATAAACCTATTAAAATGAAGGAGAATTTACCTACATACCACCTAAAATATTGCTATTTTCTTATCTAATATCTAAAACTTTAATATTACATACATATATATATATATATATATCTCACTGAAAATTCTATAATACATCAAATCTACCATCCTCCAATAACTTTGTTAACTCTTTGATCAAAATACTTCAACACTTGCTGTAACTGAAGCACCACATCTCGGTGCAAGTTGTTGCTACCCGAAAAATAGGAAAAAAAAACGCAATGGGTCTGAAGAGAGAAAGACAAAGGAAAACAAGAGAGGCAACTAATGGACTCGAGCGACGCCTTCTTCGCAAGCTTTTCCCGATCAAAATCATAGTTTTATGAGGCTTTAGGATTAATATATTGCATTCCATCATATAGATCCTCAAATTCTTATGGTTAAGATTAGATTATTAGGTTATTTTTGTTATAATTTATATATTAATTCATAATTTCATTATATATAATTTGTGACAATTCATGAAGGTATTTTAGGGGTTTTGTTTTTGAATATAGTATCACGCATAAGCGTGGCTCATCGAATTCATATTATATAAGTGGGATCATGAGCTTATTTAACAGATATGCTCCAATAACAACTCTTCACATAACCCGACCAAGTATATCGATACTACCGTATTACAACAGCCTAAGCTAGTGTCAATTGCATCTAATGGCTACCCCTATTAATTAAATTATGTGGTATCATATAATCTATGAACTTAAACTAACTTCACAACGCTATTATTCCAATTTCTCCCTTTCATTTCTCAAATTTGATTTTATACAATCTAAATTTGATTATTGCTTCTCCATAAAAGAAATAGACACTTCTTTCATAGACTATCAATTATGGTTATGAGACCATTAAACTCCTCCATCAATTCAGTGAAATTCCTTCTTCACACTTGCTAAAACCTCAACGATTTGAGCCCCTTAAAATTCTTGCTTGACCTTGATAGTATTAACCTCTCTATTTTGTTGAGGCGCCTCGAGATCGTAGCCCAAAGCCCTTGATCTTGTGGCTTAATGGAGGTAGTGAAACTTTGCTTTTTATTTTTTTATTTTTATTTTTTTGTTTGTTTGTTTTGTTTTGTTTTGTTTTGATTTTGTTCATTAAGTCAAACTCTGGCTACCATTTTATGGTTGCCATTTAGGATACCTATATGATAGCTTTCTCATAATTTTATATTTAAGAAAATAACTATAGCTGCATTTGGCCATCATCTCTCTAGTTATTTTTTAAAAGTTTGTGAAGAAAAGTTATTTTTAGAATCAGAGCTATTAAAATATGATGGCTCTCAGGAAATTATTCTTTGATTTTTTTTAAAAAAAAATATTTATAATATAACCTCATCTTATGATATATGTATATCATTCATGATAAATTTTTATTTATAACTATATCTGCTTTTAAATTAATTTTCCCAAAGTATCTTTAAAAAAATTATTTCTTCCCCAAATGGACCCTCCGTTTGGTTGATAAGGGATTTAAAATTTATTGATAAGGTCATCAATTTGAATTCCACTTACACCATAACATAACCTCATCTTATGAACTTAAGTGAGAAAAAAAACTCTTACAACTCTTTTAAGATTGTTATAGGGAACTTATGTTATTGAAAGTTGATGAGAACATAGCTCAAGTGCCAAGACACTAATATCAATACTCCGATTGTTATTCGAAAAATAACTTTCGATACGATAACTTACTGACCAAGGAGATTTTACGAGATTATTGATAGCATCGCAAGGAATAATTGGAGCAAGTTTGTCTTGAGAAGAAGATGATGAGACGATCATATCAATGTTGTATTGAACAAAATGAGCAACTCATATTAGGTCAAGAGGAATTTGGGTTAATTGTCTTTTGAATTGATTTCATTAATGCTCTAAATGCAGGGCCTGGGTGTTCTTCTCTTGGATATGATGCAATTCAGGAATTGGGGCCATTCAGAGTTAATAGTGATGGAAAAACTCTTTATGTGAATGAGGGTGTTTGGAATAATGGTGAGTATGAAATATATTAATTTAATTATGTTGATATATAGGATAATTATTTAATAAAGTTTTTTGCCTTTTTTTTTTTGCTAAACTTAAGAATCAAACTAAATAAAATAAATAAATAAGTAATTAATTAATTAATATAAATTATTTTAAAAAGTTTGGGAAATTATATTAATTGTTGAGTTATTTGACTCCATAACACATGACTTTTTGTTCTACTATTAACATATATTAGTTTTTTATGATTGCTGATAATTTTAAATAGGGGCATTTACATAGATACCACAAAATTATTATATATATATATATATATATATATATATATATATATATATATATATATATATATATATATATATATATATATATATATATATATATATATAAAAGTAGTTTAATATTTATATACATAACACTCAACTATTTAATATTATATGTATGAAAATCACAAATATTTAAGGAAGTGGTAATTTCTCTTATAGGAGATGAACAGATTAGTCATTTACCCCTTCTAAAAATTATTTTTACCCTTTACTTTTGCTCTAATATGTAAATTTATCCATATTGAGAAGAGAGGTTAGTTTCTCCACTGTTTCTTTCCGTTTTAAAAGTGATACATCTTTTCATATATAGGCAAAGTATTAGAAATAAAACTACTAAACTTTTGGTGTTAGATGTATAAATATAAAAAAAATAATGCATGTTAATCTTCATTTTTACTAAGTTCAAGAAAACTAATTATAATTGATATATAATACAAAATTCTTTTCTTTTTATGACTTTGTTTTTTTCATCATAAAAGTCGCAAATCTGATCTTCCTCGAATCGCCGGCCGGTGTCGGCTTCTCCTACACAAACACTAGCTCAGACTTCCAAAATGCTGGCGACAAGAGCACCACCGACGACACCTACTCCTTCTTGATCAACTGGTTAGAGAGATTTCCTCAGTACAAGAATAGAGATTTCTTCATAACTGGTGAGGGCTATGCCGGCCATTTCATCCCTGAACTTGCCAGCCTCATCATTAAGAACAATGCAGCCAAAAAGAGCACAATCATCCAACTAAAACGCATTGTTGTAAGTAAAGTTCATCAACTTAACATTTAAGTATCAAAATTTCGAGCATAAACGAGTCGAGTTGGAGCGAGCTTGCAGTATGGTGAATTCATTTTGCTCAAATTTTCATTTGTTGGAAAGTAGCTGGTCTTTAAACTTGTTTGAATCATTCAAATTTGAGCCAAAGAAGACGTGCATATTTCAAACTATTGAAAATAAATAAAGAAATATCAAAAAATGAGCCGAACATGATCGAATAAGACTATTTTTTTGTTCATCTCTTAAGTAAATGATATCGAAATAACTGTTAAATATCGACTCGTTTAAAGAATGAATCGAACACGAGATTTTTACTGAATCGAACATGAGCTGTTCATGAACAAATAGTTTTTCTAATATCCCTAATCAAAACGCTACTAACAAAGGTAGATTTCATAGATGGGGAATGCTTATGTAGATGCAGATTCACTTCTGAATATGATTTATAATTACTTGTGGACTCATGCCTTGATAGCTGATGAAACCTATAACAACATTCAATCAAACTGCAATTTTTCCTCATCTTTCAATGGTACTGCTTGTAATGAGGCTATTGATGAAGCTGTAAATGAGGTTGGAAATATTGATAGATATGATATTTACGCTCCTATCTGCAGTGGATCTTCTTCAAATATAAAGCCTGTTAAGTTCTTAACTTTTCTTCAAAATTTTTCAAATTTTGATATCCTAATATTAAAAATACAAATTAAATAAAAAAAATTTAATTTTGATTATGATAGTCAGTTCAACCAGATCCTTGTCCTTATGACTATGTTAAAACCTATCTGAATCTTCCAGATGTTCATTTATCATATCCTTGGACTGCTTGCAGGTAATTTTGTAAAAGTAAATTTTTATTCAAATTAAATCTTTAAATTTATTTAATATCATTTTTAATGTCATAAATTTTTGTTACACAGTATAATTAAAGGTGGAATGATTCATCTGACACATGACTTCCAACTATTCAGGAACTAATTAACAGTGGTATGAGAGTGTGGTTTTACAGGTTTTTTTTTTTAAAAAAAACCTCATTTACATTACTTTCAATATTTTTATCTCTGCTATCAATTATATCAACTTGATTACAATTTTTTTTTTTACAGTGGGGATCAAGATTCAATCGTGCCGGTGACTTCGACCAGGTATTCGATCGAAATACTAAAGCTCACAGTTGAATCACAATGGAAGGCATGGTATACTAATGATAAGGTGAAATATACAATTTTTATTATCTATAATATTCAATTATAATGTAAAGTGTATGAAGTAATTATTTTAATGAAATACTTACTTTGTATTATGATAGGTGGGAGGATATGTGATTGGTTATAAGGGACTAACATTAGCTACAGTGAGGGGAGCAGGACATTTTATGCCAAGTTATCAGCCTGAAAGAGCACTGACTATGTTCTCAGCTTTTCATAAAGGAGGATTCTTTGAAAGCTTTGTTTGATCAGTTATCTTCCTGTGTTTTAGTTCACTGTGGAAAGTATTTACTCAAAGCTCATGTGTTGGAGTGCTTGTATTGTACTATTGTGGTTTAAAATTGCAATAAATTATGAAAAAATTTGAAGACATATGTCCACACACACACATACATACATATATATATATAAAATGTGAGAATATGAACAAAAATATAATTAAAATGTTGCTTTTAGATGAAGAATAAATAATACTAAGATATATATATATATATATATATATATATATATATATATATATATATATATATATATATATATATACATATATATATATATATATTTAAAAATGATATGCAATAAATCATAAACAGTAGACTAAAACTATGATTTTAAAAACTCCTCTTCTCAAGAAAAAAAAATTTTCTTACACATTTAGCTATATTTCTAATAGTTTATATTTATGTGAAAAATATATTTCTTCAACATGCTTTCTTAAATAGATCTCAAGAGATGTAGCAAGCTTGGCCACTGAGTATTCTTCTCTCGCAGTATGTGAATGATTTGATGTGTCTTGAAATGGGCAAGAAAGACTTTACCAAGTGGAGATATGTTCATGTGGGTCAGCCGCCCCATCATAGGAATCAATGCTCGGAAGCTTGAAACCCACGGGAATAGGATGTTGAAGAATAATTTTAGCTAAAGGTGAGGATTCCTCATACCCCGCATCTCCACCACCAAACCGTTGCGTGCTAGAAAATCAGTTACGATAGAGTGAAATTTTACGCCTTAGCCTTGTTGTGAAATCCAGCACACACACATGTATTTAAAGAGTGAACAAGAAAACTCTAGAAATTTTAACGTGAAAAATCTCGAAAAGAGGGAAAAAACCACAGGACCTAGCACAATAAAAAGCTTCCACTATATATTTATTTTGGAGTACAAGTTTTTAACGGGATTACATAATTGTATATGAGAAGGGCTGACAATATTAATCCCAAAATCACAACAACAACTATATAGTCAGTCATGCCTAGTGATAGCAGATTATGGTGAATAGTGGAGAACCAATCGACGATGAAGGTCGCCATGATGGTGAGCGAGATTGACGATGGCAAGGATCGGCGGCCGACGCGTACTGCATGACAACCTGGTGGCACGATTGCTTTTCAAGCTTTATCTCTCATCTCTCTTGCTTGGCCTCCCCTCATATGAAGACTGAGGGGTTATTTATAGATTGGAGGAGTGGTGTATCTGTAAATACATGCAAAATCCAAACCACTCCTCTCTATTGGACGGCTCAAAATGATTCCTTTGATCATTTGATGTATTTTAAGTATTTGAAAGCCCAAATGAAGTCATAATTATGAGATCTTGGGCTCGTTAGATCCGGCTCGTCGAGACGCTCGATTTGACTATAAACACTCAATGTTTTAAAGTTATTTAGGGATTTAACTGACATCCTAGAATTTCCAAGGATATTTTAAGTGCTTGATCTCAACCAGCCAACTTGATCTTTTAGCAAATCAAGATTCATGCTCGACTAGTAGTATTTTAAGTGTCATATCTGTTTTCTATTTTGGATGACATTATCTCAATCATCCAAAAATATATATGTCAAATACTTGAAAATAACAAATTCTCAATGAAATTTGAGAGTCCATTAACCACATTTTGAGACAGATCTTCATGGGAGCACAAGATTATGACAACGGAAGCACGCGGGCATGTGTGTGTGGCGCAGTGCAAAATTGAGGTTACTGGACCCATCCGAACGAACCAGACCGCTGAGTGCTGAGGCGGGCCATGCGCAGGATCGCCAGCGGTGCGCATGAGCATATGCGGCGCAGGGAGCCTGCGGGCCACCGGGCTGGTCGGTCGCTGGCCAGCTGGCAACGGGAGGGTCGGCGGGCTCAGAGCGGTGGCTGGGCGGGTGTCTGAGGGTCAGCCGAGGGTCATGCTTCTGGGATCGCGCATGGCCGCGCTGGTCATGCAGAGAACGCCAGCTGGAGGGGCCACGACACGCGGGCGCCAGCACAAGATACCCTGCGAAATGTCTGCTTTTGGCCCATTTTCACCCGCTTTTGAGCTTTTGCGCGATGATTTTGATATTTTTCCCTAGGTCTATAAAACCCTCTATAGGAGAAGGCACCTTTCTCTTCGAGAAGGTCGCTTGGAGATATCAAGACCCGTAGTTCATGGCAAGACTCCGCCTCGAAGAGGCGTTAACCGACGACCGACCGGGTTCGAGAAATCAAGACCCGTAGTTCATACCGAATGCTCCGCCTCGAAAGAGGTGTCAACTAACCTCGTCGGATCGACCGGGTTTGGAGGCAATCAAGGACCATAGTTCATACGCGCGCTTTTCCCTCAAAGAGGCGAATCGACCTCCGACACCGGTTCGGAGGCGGTCAAGACCCGTAGTTCATACGACAAGGCTCCAATTTTCTCAAAGAGGTGTCAATCGACTGGTTTGACCCACCGCTGAGGCGCGCCCGTAGTTCATACGGCTCCAGCTCGAAGAGCGACCGACATCGGACCGACCGGGTTCGGCGATCAAGACCTAGGCTCCGCTTTTCCGAGGTGTCAACTAACCTCGGACACCGGTTCGGAGGCATCGGACCGTAGCCCGGTTCAAGGCTCCGCTTTCTCTCGAAAGAGGTGTCAACCGACCGCCGAACCGACCCAGTCCACATAAGCGATATTGATGACGGAGGTCCGCCGAAGTCTGATGACCGACCATGAAGTGACCGAGATGGTACGCCAGCGCGATGATGGTGACGCGAGTGCCGAATATGGCGGCGGTGATGGCGATGGTGGCTACGACGGGTGAACCGCAACTACAATACCATGATGGTGGCGACAGCCCAGAAGTCGCTGGGATGACCAGCGACGATGGTGGTGACCGGTGGAGATTGCCGGCGATGGTTAGCGGCGACGCATGGTGACGATGGGGTGGCCCGCAGTAATCAGCGATGAGAGGTGGAGATCGGCGCCTGGGATGACCGACGACGATGGTGGTGACCGGCGGAGATTACCGGCGATGGTAGGCGGTTTTTCTTTGACCTATCTGAGGTTGTTTGTAAGAGTGTGACTTAATGACGTTAACCTGTATGGAAGAGGTTGAATTGAATCCGCTGAGAATTTTTGACCTATATGAGGTTGTTTGTTAGAGTGTTACCCGATGACATTAAATGGAAGAGAATGGAATCCAGGATTTTTGACCTATCCGAGGTTGTTTGTCAGAGTCTTTGCTCGATGACGTTAACGGCGGAAGAGAATTGAATCCGAGATTTTGACCCATCCGGTTACAGTGTTACCACGACGCGTTAACTTGTATGGAAGATGTTGAATTGAATCCGCTAAGGATTTTTGACCTATCCGGTTGTTTGTCAGAGTGTGAATCGATGACGCAACGTGGAAGAGGTTGAATTGAATCTCCGAGATTTTGACATATCCAGGTTATTGTGAGGTTACCCATGACGCAACTGTATGGAAGAGGTAATTGAATCCGCCAAGGATTTTAACCTATCGAGGTTGTTTGTCAGTGTTACGATGTTAACCTGTGGAAGAGGTTGAATTGAACTTGAGAATTTTGACATGCGAGGTCGGTGTTACCCATGACGTTAACCTGTATGGAAGAGATTGAATCAACTGAGGATTTTGACCTATCGAGGTTGGTGTTATCCGTGACGTTAACTGTATGGAAGAGGTCGAATTGAATCCGCTAAATTTTTCCTAAGGGTTGTTTGTCGTGGTGTTATCTGGCGATGCTAACCGTATGGAAGAGATCAATTGAATCCGCTAAGGATTTTTGACCTATCCGAGATTGTTTGTCAGAGTATTACCCGATGACGTTAACCTGTGTGAAAAAGGTCATAAGAAGTCCACCAAGGACCTTTTAACATATCCTAGTTGTTCGCCGAAGTCTTCTGACGCGTTAACTCATGGAGTAGGTGCAAGTTTTGATCTATCCGGTTGTTGTTTGTCGAGTCTTTGCTCATGACGCAACTCATGGAAGAGATCAATTGAATGAAGATTTTGACCCATCCGAGGTTGTTTGTCAAAGTATTATGACGCTTAACCCGTATGGAAGAGGTTGAATGGAATCGCCGAGGATTTTGACCTATCCGGTGGTTGTTTGAGTCTTTACGATGATGTTAACCCGTATGGAAGAGATCAAAATCCGAGGATTTTGACCCATCCGAGGTTGTTTTTGTCAAAGTATTACTGACGCTAACTATGGAAGAGGTCGAATCAAAACATCCGTTTGTAGTTGTAGCCAAAGTTGCTCCTTAACCTTGGTCTTTTTCATTGGTATTGCTGACTTGCTTCTCTAACTGATAATCAATTAGATATCCAAAATATTGATTTGGATAATCTTTTGAGATTAAGAGTTGCCCCCAGTTTCTGACAAAATTTGAAGGAACGAAGTTTGACGAATCTTCATTATTCGCTCGCGCTCTTTAAAAGCTTGAAATGCTCCACCTCGATGGTGATTTTGATCTTATTGGAAACTTGGTCGTCATACAAGATGAAATAATGGGAATCAATTTCCCATGCACGCTAAACTATTGCGCTAGAAAACCGGGGTAGAGTGAAAGCGCCTTAGCCTTGAAATCCAAAGACACACACAGTATTTAAAGAACAAGAAAACTCTAGAAATTTTAAGTGGAAAATCTCAAAAGAGGGAAAAATCACAGCCAAAAAAAGCTTCCACTATATATTTATTTTGAGTATAAGTTTTCCGATAACGGATTACATAATCAGTATATGAGAAGGGCGATAATGAATCCCAACCGACAACAAGTATATAGTCACGCTGTGCTTAGTGGTAGCAGAGATGATGGTGAACAAGTGAATAGTCACTAACGATGAAGGTCGTCATGATGGTGACCGACGGATTGACGATGGCAAGGATCGGGCGGCAGATCGGTGGCGGTGGTGACAATCGTGTGGTGGCACGACAGGTTGGAGGATTTTCAAGCTTTAGAGCTCTCCTCTCTGCTTGACCTCCCCTCATATGAAGAAGGAGCTATTTATAGATTGAGGAGTGGTGTATCAAATACATGCAAAATCCAACCACTCTCTATCTGGACTGGCTCAAAACGCATTCCTTTGATCATTTGATGTATTTTAAGTATTTGAAAGCTCAAATGAAGTCATAATTATGAGATCTTGGCTCGTTAGATCCTACTGCCGACGCCGATTTGACTATAAACACTCAATGTTTGAGAGTTATTTAGGATTTAACTGACATCCCAGAGTTTTCAAGGATATTTTAAGTGCTTGATCTCGACCAGTTTCAACTTCGGATCAGCTTGCTTTTAGCATCAAGATTCGTGCTTCGACTAGTAGTATTTTAAGTGTTATATCAATACTTATAATTAAAATTTATAATAGTGCCCAACTTATAAATTGTGTGATTATAATTAAAATTTCTTCTACTAAATTTTGATATACTATAGAAAATTATCCTCTACATCTTGATAGTATAGGTATAGTATAACCAATTACCCATATTTAAAATAATAATAATTTTATTTTATGTCAAATAAAAATAAGATAATGTATAACAACTCTTCTTATAAAATTAAATTAAGAAAAAAAATATTAAATTCAATGCTCATGCAACTATGCACTATGCCATACATATAGTTGCCTGCCATTAATAGCTTGTTTTTTGCTGCAATTTATCAAAATTTTTATTCATCCAAATATATAAATCATGGAATAAGATATAAAATGATATATTTATTGTAAATGATTAGAAATGTTTTAAATTATTTAACGTGAAATCGTACTACACTTTAATAATAATTTACTAATATTGAAGGGCTAATTTAATAATAATCTTTGCTAATTTTATATTATTAAGAGACTATGACACCTAAAAGAGAGGATGAATTGAGTATTTTAGATGAATTTTAAATTAAAATTTAATTTTAAAACTTTGTAAAAAAATGTTTGTTATAAAATATATAAGATTGTTTAAAAAGAAAGAGCAAAGAAATAACCAAATCAAAAGTAGCAAAGTAAAAATTGGATGCACATAAATTGTTTACATGGTTTGGCTAAAACTCATAAATCAGCTTACATTCATGCATAGTTATCCTGACTAGGAATTCACTAATCAAATGAGATTATAACTAATCTCTCATACTTTTCTATACTAGGCAAGTTCAACCCCAATAAGTACATTACTATACCAGACAAGTATAACTCCAATACATATTTTTAATACTAGGCAAGTACTCAACAACATACTTTCATACACGAAAAAGTACAGCCTCAAATAAATTAGTACAAGAAAAAAGAAAATACAAGAATAAAATTTATCTATCTAATTTTTAAATAATTGTGCTCATAAGCCCAAATAAAATAATATTAAGACAAATAAGAAAGATCGCTCAATATGTATAGATTTCTTTTTTATTTTAAAAATATCAATGATATGATCTTTATATGAAGTACTTGAAATAAATGATTTTTTGAAAACATTTTCACAAGGTGAAATAATGATTTGAAAATATGAATTTAAAACAACTTTAACACAATGTGCTAGGATAAAAATAAATTTTAAAAAATTTGTATAAAGTAAACTACAAATATCATGAATATGTAAACTATAAAAATAATATTTGTAAAAGTCTTAAAGATGTGATCTCATCAAAATCAAAACACAATTTAGTGACAAGAAAAAAAATATTCAAATCACTTAAAAATGATTGAAAAGAACTTTAGAAAACTCACCAATGTTAATAGCAATTCATTTCAATCACACCAATATATCAAAAATTATATTGATTGAAGAACTTGAAACAATCTTACAAGTCTCTTTGATGAATGAAGATGTAAGCACAAGACTTTTCAATTTGTAAAGTATATATAGCCAAAGTATGAAGAAGTGCATTAATGCTTGTTCATATTTATTCAAATTAATAAAAGAAAAATAAGCTTGAATATTTTTTGAAAACTTGAAGTTTAAATGAACTAAATATGAATATGATCTTATTCGGTTGTTTATGCTTATGAACAACCATGAACTCGATTTATGTAAGTTAGTAGTTGGATTGATGCATTCATATTGCTCAAATTTTCATTTGTTCGAAATTTGCTTGTCTTCAAACTTGTTTGAATCATTCAAATTTGAGCCGTAGAAGACGTGCATATTTTAAACTATTGAAAATAAATAAATAAAGATAAAAAATTGAGCCGAACACGATTGAATAAGATAATTTTTGTTCAGCTCTTAAGTAAATGATCTCAAATAACTGTTAAATATCATCTCGTTTAAAGAATGAATCAACATGTTCATGAACAAAGAGTTTTTCTAATATCCCCAATCAAAATGCTACTAACAAAGGTTGATTTCAGATGGGGAATGCTTATGTCGACCAAGATGCAAATTTGAAAGCGAATTATAATTACTTGTGGACTCATGCCTTGATAGCTGATGAAACCTATAACAACATTCAATCAAACTGCAATTTTTCCTCATCTGACATTGCGCAGATGAGGCTATTATGCACTGAAAATGAGGTTGGAAATATTGATAGATATGATATTTATGCTCCTATCTCAGTGGATCTTCTTCAAATATAAAGCTGTTAAGTTCTTAACTTCTCTTATAAATTCTTCAAATTTTGATTTCATAATATTAAAAATACAAATTAAATTAAAAAAAATTTGTTTTGATTATGAGTCAACCAGATCCTTGTGCTTCGACTATGTTAAAACCTATCAATCTTCAGAGGTGAAAGCACTCCATGTAAATGTTCATTTATCATATCCTTGACGCTTGCGTAATTTTGTAAAATTAAATTTTATTCAAATTAAATTTATACATTTATTTAATATCATTTTTAATGTCATAATTTTTTTTACACAGTACAATGATTGAAAGGTGGAATGATTCACCTGTCACAGTGCTTCCAACTATTCAGGAACTAATTGGCAGCGGTCTGAGAGTGTGATTTTACAGGTTTTTCTTAACTCATTTACATCATTTTAAATATTTTTTTCTCTTTTTCAATTATATCAACTTGACTCTCTCTCTCTCTCTCTCTCTCTGTGGGGATCAAGATTCAGTTGTGTCAGTGACTTCGACCAGGTATTCGATCGAAATGCTAAAGCTTCCAGTTGAATCACAGTGGAAGGCATGGTATACTAATGATCAGGTGAAATATATGAATTTTTTTATTCTATAATATTCAATTATGATTTATTTTTTTGTGAAATAATTATATTAATGAAATATTTACTTTGTATTATGATAGGTGGGAGGATATGTGATTGGTCATAAGGGACTGACATTAGCTGTTGAGGGGAGCTGACATTTGGTGCCAAGCTATCACCGAAGAGCAATCGACTATGTTCTCAGCTTTTCTTAAAGGAGAATTCTGAGAAAGCTTTGTTTGATCAGTTATCTTCCTGTGTTTTAGTTCACTGTGGAAAGTATTTACTCAAAGCTCATGTGTTCAAGCGCTTTTATTGTGGTCGAAATTGGAGTAAATTATGAAATATTTTGAAGATATATTTTCATGAAGCAAGATATAGTGATATTATTACCATTTATCTTATGGGACCATATATATGGATTGATCATGAGTGTTTAAGAAGTTAGAAATAACCTTCAAGAATGAGTTATTGAATCATGAAGCTAAGACCATAGTTTTTAATTTTTAAAAAATGAAATGAAAGAGACGAGTCTTCTTAAGTTTAGTAGAAATATGAATGAGTAACTCTACCAATTTGTTCTTAATCCGAATCTTACTCGTAAGATTTAACAAAGAAAGGATATAGAGTTAGAAAGAGAATGAGAATGGTTTAGTATATTTATGAGTGGGCATAAGATTTAAGTTCTAATGATTAAGTTAACTAGCTGTGGTGAGTTGTCAAATTGATGAGTCAATGAGTTGGCAACTCGATGAGCCAACTCGTCGACTCGATGAGTTCCTAAATTTATACTTGAGTTAGCTTGGTTCAAATCTAGGCCATATACCACATTTGGGTGAACATAATTGGCATCCTTGACTTGAATAAGTGAGATTAAATCAATATGAAGGTTTCATTTAGTTGTCTATAAATAGAAAAACATCTTGAAAGCATGTGAGCCTTTATATTTAGTTCGATATCAAATAGTCAAATTTTTTGTTGGTCTTAGCTTCATGATTTGTGCAGGGAGATAACTACTTGAAACAAATGAAAATGCTATTAAAAAAACTTTTATTTAGTGTGAGGGAGATATAGCCATAAAAGCTATATTTGGATCCTCATCTTCTTCAAATGCATATATGCATTAAGATTGGTGTAACATCTATTCATAAATGGATATAAATCTATGGCTTTGTTTTTCTGTGTGTATCAGTTATTTAATTTTTGTGAATCTAATGTAATATAGTCACTATTAATATATTATTTAAAAATATGTTAAGTACTTTAAAAATTGTGAAAATATGATAAAAAAATGTATTTAACAAGTTGCTTTTTTGATAAAGTAATAAAAATAATACTAAAATTCACTACTGAACTATATGCTATTTTAAATAATATATAATAAATCATAAAGACTCAAAATTATGATTTTAAAGAAACTCCTCTAATCGAGGGACTATAGATCTTTTTACATATTTAGCTATATTTTTAAATAATTTATAATTATAACTCAAATTTATAATAGTGCCAACCTTTAAATTGTGTGATTATAACTGAAATTTTATTTAATTTATAATAATTTAATGGATAATTTAAATAGATAATTTAATAATGATTTATGCTAATCTCTAATAATTAATTAATTGATATATTTAAAACAAATTTTATAGTTAAACATCATAAGAATAAGTTTGAGAAGCCATTACAATGAGGTTGCTGGCCAGCAATAAGCTACGAGCTATCTAGCAGTTGTCATGCATTTATATATATATATATATATATATATATATATATATATATATATATATATATATATATATATATATATATATATATATATATATATATATATAATATATATATGAGAGAGAGAGAAAATATTTATTTGTATTATCTACTTACTAAATCACTCTCCTTAAAGAAGGGTGAACAGAAAATCTCTCCAAGAAACATGAAGTGGAAAAGAAGCTATAAATTTTTATTCTCGAGTTCTATAGAAGTGCAATATGAGAAGTAAACAAAGCTTAATTATATTGCTTTCACATATGAATATCAAATTAAGAAGCATCCCATCATTAAACACTTTAACTTTTAATTTTATGCATTTGTCATACAACTTGATTAAGAAAGTTATTTAAAGAATGACATTATTCATAAGTAAAACCCATCGAGATACATATTGGCATTAAAAAAGCAATCTATTATCACTATATGAGAAAATGTATTATAAAAAGGAGATAGATAGAGTTGGAGTATGTGATGTCTCAAGATCAAATGATAAATTACTTTACTAAATCACTCAAATAAGAACTTTTGTAAAGTTATGATGCATTATTTGAGTAATAAACTAAATTTTAAGGGTGGGTATTAACAAAACTTGATTTACTTATAATCTCTAGATCTTTTTGAATTTAGTAGAAATCTAAAATTCTAATTTAATTGATAAAACATTTCGTTTATGAGATAGATGATATATTTGTTGACCTCCACATATGTGTCATAAATCAAGATAAGCCCACAAGTCAAATTGAAGACTTGGGACGGTGCAAGTGAGGCTCAAAATATACGGGCGTCCACGAAAATGGTGAAGCGACCTCCGATCGACAGGACTTTACTTTGCCATCGTTGAATCGAAATTGATATAAATATTGCACTACTTGATGATCAACCGATCAAGCGAGTCATCAGCCTGCGCATATCGAAGTCAAGTGCGGCGATGTGAGCGACCTCCGTTCATGAAATTGATTATGTTAGCTTCGAAATATCGAAATCTATCAAATGAGACTATCCGCTCAATTCGGACGAGTATGTGGAAATGTCGAGTGATTTGAAGTGGCGTGACAAATCGAAATAAAATGCAGCGTCGCGAAATCAACTCAAATGATCTCTGATCGATGAACGGACTTTTCCATCGTGTTCGAAATGTCGAAATTGGTTAGAATATAAATATTTCACGACTTGATGATCAATCGATCAAGTGATCGAGTCGTCAATGCGTATGCATGCATATCGAGGTCGAGGCCGGCGAGGATCAAAGCGACCTCCGTTGGAAATTGATCATTGGCTTGACGCCTAAATATATCAAGTAAGACTATTCGCACTCAATTCGGACAAATCTGTGCGAAAATTGAGCGGTCGAAAGCGGCGACGCGCATTTTGAGTTGAAATTGACCCAATTTGACGTCGACTTGAACTAAATGGCCTCCGATCAAGCGGATTAGCCATTAATTTTTAGAATAATTATATATATATATATGTATATATATGTATATCACATTAAAACCCTTTAATAAATTTAAATTTATTTAAAATTCTAAATTACCTTGCTCAACCGTTCCTCTATTTTCGGTTTTAAAATTGCAAAAAAAGAAAATAAAAGGAAAAAAACTACCCTCCTCATTCTCTCCCACGTTTCTCTCTCCCTCATGACCCTCTCTCGTCATTAAGCGAAAAGATGGGTAAAAATCTCCTCCCGCTCTCAATTTTCCGTCAGATCCCTCCGGCGAATCCGCATCCAGCGTACCGCCTTCGCCATTGCCGCAGACATGCATTTTGCCGCTCGGCAGCCCTCCGCCAGCTGCACCCGCTCAGCCACCGCCCGCCGTTCCGGCCTCCACCAGCCGTTCCAGCGTGCCGGACCATTCCGGGGTGTCCACACCCGTGCGCAGCCGTCGCCTCAGCGGCCCTCGATGTTGCGGCCACCGCGTCTCCGCCTCCGTGACGCCGCCAGGCGTGCCCCACGGGCCACTCGCGTTCCGCGCAAACCCGCCCAGCCACTGCCGCCATTTCCGCGCGCTTCTCACGCCTCGGCCGATCGATCCACAGCCCCGGTGGCGCGTCGACCCAGCCTCAGCCTTCAGCATCCGCATTCCTTGGGCCGACCCGCCCGGATCCTCTGACCCACTATTACCTTCCTGACCCAAAACCGCCGACTACAACCCTTTCGTTTTAGCCCGAACCGAAGAAATCGTCAGTGAATTTTTCTTCATTTTTTATCGCACCCTTTAGCCATCCATTTTACTTTTGTCGAGGGAAGAACATTATCAATAAGTGAATTCTTTTTTGATTTCCGTGCACTCCCCATAACCCTTCAATTTTTTGCATAATGGAAGAACATCGTCTAGGTGAATTCTTCTTTCGATTTTTTGTGATTCCTTTTAGCCTTCTTACCGCGCCATAATCGAGGGAAGAACATCGTCAAGAGGCAAATTCTTCTTTCGATTTTTCGCACTCCTTGCCTTACATTCCAATCACATACTAACCCATTCCTTTCAGAGCATTGCTGCAGAAAAATGAGTCGAATATGTGGGATCGTGAATGTATATATATATATATATATATATATATATATATATATATATATATATATATATATATATATATATATATATATATATATATATATATATATATATCGTTTATTTCAGTTTGAAGACCTCTGCAGAGGGACATGAGATGAAAAATAGTTGTGGTGTGTGACACCACTTCATGCTCAATAGGACATCAGTAGGCCAACACTTCTTTGATGTCTCCCACAGGCGACATCTTTGTCTAATTTCTAGACTTAGAAAAAAAGGGAATGAATATATATTGCATTGTATGTCTCTTATCGGTGAAGGCCTCGTGCTCAAGAGGGGCTGATGAGATAAAAAGCTCGGTGTCATGAACACTTCACTACTTCAGAGGGATGCAGTAAGCCAAAACATCCCGTCGACCTACAGGGATGACGTCGGGAGGCTGCCGAAATTGTGTCAAATCTTTTAACTTAGAAAAAGTGGGAGAGTGAAACGAGCTGATTTAAAAATGTTAAGTAGGAAAACCTGCAGTTAATTTTAAACTAAAAGCGTCAAATAAGAAAAGGGGGAGCCCTTAAAGAAAATTTTGGAAGGAATAGAACATTCATTTAAAATCTATGTGAAATTTGGGGAGGCTAATATCAAACTCACAAACTCTAATTGCAGTTCTCTATGGCTTAAATTGAATCAATAAAGTGAGTTCTCTTTTCTTGTAAAGTCCTCAAAATTAAGCAAGCTTTAATTGGAATTTGGGGGATACTAAACTCATAACAAACTTGCAATAAACTCAAAATCTAAGGATGAATCCAAATTAGGTTTAATAATTCTTATACGAATGTGCAGGTGATTACTATGCTAGCTAATAAGCATGAGTAGGGTTAAATCAATAAACACTGAAATCGTCATAACTTATCAAAAGTGCTTTAAATTGAGCATAATTAAGTGGGAGAATTACAAAACTCAACAAGTAAACTAAGTGCAAATAATGTTTAAACTACAATCTAAATCAAAATGTCTTATTCGCCACCGGATCTGCAACCCTTTTTTGTACAAGTAGACAGAATGCGATACTAAATCAAAATCTACAAAAATCATAGAACTTCCTTTGATCGAATTAAGAAATTTTATTCTAATTATGATTTTCAAAATCAATAATTTCATTAATTAGATGAAATTAGCTAAGCTATAAATTCCTGTATGTGCTCGGACATAGAAATTTAAAGTGCAAATTTTAATGTTTGAAAAGGCTGTGCAGGCTAAAGTTGGAATTAAATAAAAATACAAAATCAATCTCAAAATTCAAACATAAAATTACTTAAAATTACAATACACCCGCATGAGCCCCGACACTATGTTGAATTGTGAAATTCAAGTGTCTGAGGATGCTGCGTGGGTTGCTTCCCAGTTTAGTCTTAGGACTGGATCCGGGTTTACAAAACCTAAAAACCTATAATAAGAGTTTCAAATCGCTGAAATATTTGAAAGCGATTACGTGGTGATAGTAAATCTAATCATTTGTTAGCACTAAGCGAGTTGATAGGATCTAAAGCTCTTAAACATATTCAAATTAATCAATTTTTCAACTCAAATCAAATAGCGATAAAACTACTTAAATGGAATTCTATCATTAAAACTTAAATCAAACTCAATCCATCCACCTTCCAATTGTTTATGGGTGACAAATTAAGAAAACTCTGCTCACAAAGGAGCCAATGTCAAATCAAGTGTTACTATGTTCATTCTCAATTAATCTCTTATCGATGGGGCGTGGACGAGTCCTCGGCGCTGCTTGGCTAGTAGACTCCACAGATGAAGTAGTCACGACCAAAGTCCTCTGATCGTGTGGTTTGGCCAGCCCGACTCCATTATATTATGATCACGATCGTAGACCATATATTCCCCAATGGATCTGCCTTTTGAGTTGTGAATCATAGGATGTACTTGACAGGGCAAATAACCCTTTATCAGCTAATGTAGACTTAAGCCTATCTCCTTAGACAAATACCACCCAAGGTCTACAAGAATTTCTTGGACGACGTAACCCATGTGTTGCGATAAGGATCCCTTATTAGGTTGGGTCCCTCCTCGACTTAGACTAGAGACCACGCGCCCAAGATGGCGGAACCATGAGATCTAGATGGGCATCATCATTCCCCAACAATCGGTTTAGCTAAAATGATGAATTTCATATCTTAAATTCTAAAACTCTATCTTTCTACGCTACACATTAAGCGATCTAATGACTAGCCTTAATCGAAAGTTCTCTCTCACTTATTGAGAGGGGTAATTAACTATAGGGGCTTGCTTTATAGAAACACAGAACAGATCTAAAGTCCTCACCAAATGAGGGCAAAATCTCAGGTAGTGTCTTATCTACTATCTCATATGCCTTAAAATTACAGAGCACTTTAAGTCACACTCTCCTCAATTCAATATCAAATAAATTATCGAGAGGTCGGTGGTGAATTTTCAGAGCCCACAGATTTCTGGCTACTCCACTGGGGACAAGATTCTATTTCCATCTTTGGCTAGTCATATATGTGCTATAGTAGCAATAAAATTTTTGAAAATTCAAAATAACAAAATGTTGATTTAAGTGTGTAATAAATTCAATATGATGCTCTTTGTAAAATGAATCATTGATTGGGTATATCTTTATTACACCATTATTTTGTTACGTAATCTCGCATCTTGAAAGTATGGGGTGAAATAATAATTGCTAATTACTAATCCCCATCTTTCACTTTTGAAATGGATCTAGCACACCTTTCACCATTCAACTAGGTCATGGTGTGAATATCTTGTATCTTTGTCATCAACCGGTGATGTCGGCTACCATTCAATTTGGTAGCTTGAATTTTTCTATCGTGGTTGCAACTCACGAAGTACCCACATGGTACATTGTTTGAGGCCATGCTAGAAGGCCTCAAGTTCTTTAGCCATGTGCACCAATTAGTTCAACAACCAATCGCTGTCAAGGCGTTCTCCAAACAGAGAACTTCAGTTTTCAAAAGGATTGGCCAATATGAAGCCCCCATGATGAAAATAACCGTCAATGGGCAAACTATGTCTTTAATGCCTCATGGTACAGCTGCTCCACCAATTGAACCTTTTGTACCCAGAAAGCATGATCATGAAGCCTCCTCATCAGGGAGCAAATTAACCGAAGAGGAGAAGAAGGGCAGGTGAGTCATCCTGAGCGACCTAATGAACAAATATCTTGCCGGTGAGTATTCCACCCAAAACTTTGACAATCTAAAGTGGGTAAAGAGAAATAGCTCTACTAGCAAAATAAAGCAATTCTTCTAGAACCAACCACATCAAGCTCCACCACCACAAAGGAGAGAGTCTGAAACACTATCTGCTAGTATATATAAAATTCTCAAAGTAGCTAAGAATAAAGGCCTAATGAATAGAAGATTTCAGAGGCTTGTGGTGATGGAAAATACTGAAGCTACACCAAGAAAGTTGCCATCTCTTACGGTAGCGGTGTGAGCGATGCAGCTTTGCATGGTGAGCATCGACTGACACTTGGACCTCGTGTCCAGAATCCATTAGAAGGTCCGAAAGGATAAGCAAATATATGGCCAAAACCGTAATGAAACTTTGAGTAATAGAAGAGGTGTGACATCGATACATATACTCAAATCTATCTCAAAATCAACTCATCAAAAGTGGATACCCAAAAGAAGGGATATCACTGATGAAAGATATGATGATCGACACCCTGGAGAATCCTCTAGGAGATCCCATCACCGATCAGTTTCACCCCTACAAGAAAAGGTTGATGTTGATCGTGGTCCTTTAATAGAAGAAGTAGTTGTTCCATATTGAATGATCCACGGAAACATCGATCAAAATTTTTGTGCATGAAGAAAATAATGAAGAGGATTCTATGGAAGTAGAAGTTGTCTATATAGTTAGAGATATAGATGAACTCCCCCTTCACCATCGGCTGACAATCGAACTCGGGGAACACGAACGATTTCAACATTTATGAAGAAGAGTCTTCCAGAAGCAAATAAAGGATGGATCTTGATCTTTTCTTTGAAGATGAAGAAGAAGAAGACCAGAATGAAAGAGATCATGGGTGTATTTGTTTATATGGTTGAACCGGAAATGATCGACTGGTACATCTTTTATAATCGACATCGTCATTGACAAATAACTATCTCTACAAATACACAAGGAGAAGGGCATTCAAGTTCTTCCCCTGAAAATGAGCAAGGAGCAGAACAGTAACAAGAAATAGAAGAAGAGGAAGAACCTATACTGATTGATGTCATGGTGCTAACTAGATAGCAAAGAGAAATGCAACGTTAAATGGAGGTCAAAGATAGAGAGATTGCATAGCTTGATACCAAAATAAATAATATGATGGTACAAATGAACATCATGATGAAGATGTTGCAGAAGAATATCACATCAAGTGCAGCACCTGTTTTGTCTACTAACCAACAGGCAACTAATAATACAACTTCTTTACCACCAGCCATTATGGTACCTCAAGCTTACTTACATGCTACATGAAGTGAGAAGCAGTTAACCCTACATCTCCATCGATAATTCAAAATCACAGCACACAGGCTAGCTACTCGGTAGAAACAATAATCAATGAAAAGATAAAGCGGTCATAGCCTCGAGGCGTTGAAAAGTGGTGAGTAAGTCTTACCCACTGAATATGACCAAGTGTCATACCCAAAAGGTTACTTAGTGCCAAAATTTAATACTTTCAGCGAGCTTGATAATTCAAAGTAACATCTAGCCCAATTTAAGGCTACTTGTAGTAACATAGGAAGGAACAATGCACTAATTTTTTATCAATTCATTAGTAGCCTAACCTCAGCTGCTTTTGAATGGTACGCATAATTTTTGAATGATTCAGTTAAAATATTTGCTGAATTGGAGACCATATTTGTAAAGAGGTTTTGGTGAGAAAATCATGTTGACCTTGCCTTCTAAAGGAGAAAAGATGAGTTAGTGACAAAATTCATTAGTCATTGGTGCAACCTAAGTATGAAGTGCGAGCAACAATTGTAAGAAGAACATGCGATCCAATTGCTAATGGGCAATATGCATGATAAAATGGCACCATTTCTATGCATAGTGTCAATTGCAACATTCTAGGACTTGCTCGATATAGTGGCTAAATTTGAAAAGTTGAATGTAAGTTTGAAGTCTATCTTGAGATAAAGCAAAGAGAAACAAACCTTTAGACTCAAGAAGAAATGAAATTCATGTCGCTTCCTATAGCTCAAATGGCATAAAGCGGGTGATATAAAATATGGATAAAGGAAACCAGCCGGTGTACAATGATGATAAGGATAAAAAGCCTATTTATTCTAACCCATAGCCAAAATTGGTATTATGAGGTAATGACAAACCTCAGACTTTTCCAAGTGGTGGGGAGCATCCAAAACAAGCAACAAGAGATGATGAGCAAATGCATCCATGTCTTAAGGAAAAGATGAACAAAGAATATTCCTTTAGAAAGGGAATGTGGCTAAATTATTTGACAAAGCGGTCTACTAAAATTAAAGGCACGAAGCTTATTAAGTCAATTATCCAAACTATTGTCCATATCATGATGATAGGTAATCCTATTGAATATTATTATGTCTTCAAAGATTGGCTAGAAAAGAATATGGGAGGTGAATTTACACTATCGGCGATGTTCTAGTCAATCAAAAGAGTCTACAAGGATGATTACGTCCTCTTATCATCCTAAAGACAAGAGAAATGGTTGTGAAGAATGATAACAATAGTCTCAAAAGACATGAAAATCTTTGAAGCGACTAAAAGATGTCCCTAGTGTTAAGTGGAAATCACCACTTGAAATATATTGGACTTAAGAGAGATTCTAAACCAAGTATTTGGGCTTCTCGGCATTGATAAGGCTACTTTGTCCATGAAGCAGTCTACTAAATGCAAGCCTCATAAATCAAAGAAGCTGGCAAAAAAAAAGAAGATCAAGAAGAGAACTACAACTCAAAAGATCATTAACAATCTAGATGAATATCACCTGCCGACAAGACAACCATTTAGGCTTGCAGACTTCATGCCTAAACTTCATTGTTGAATCATGAAGAAGATAATGGTGAATCTTGTCCGTAGAGACATCGAATCATCTTCGTGATGTCATATTCTTCATCGGTTACTCAAAACAACAAAATAGTCAGACAAACGACCAACCCATCACAACTCTTGTCGGGAAAAGCAAGAAGAGCACGAGGAGCTAATCGAATTTTGTTTAATGACTCAACAAGACAATAATAGTTCAAATGAAGATCTATGTTTTCACGATGGAGAGAAATCACTCATCGATATCATCACATATGACATTATGATGTTGAAAAATGAGTGTAGCCCTTTTGGCCAATCTTCGAATAAGAAGAATTTGGAAGAAACTACCTCTTGAGAAGAATCACAAGCAGATGGGTGATTCAAGTGAAGTGATAAAGTCTTACCACCTTCATCAAAGAAGGGATATGCAAATAAAGACAAAGATAAACAAATTGAAGTCACCAAAATATCATTCCAAATTCTAGAATAAAGCCTAAATCAAGCGAAGATAGATTATAATATTCTATCACATCCGAGAAAGATCCACAATTAAAATGTAGAGGCTCTCTTGATGTCAAAAGACCTCAAGAAATTTTGATATTCTCAAAGATCCGAGAGTTATGAAGCTTACTTTTAAAAAAATGCATAAGTAACATTGCAAACTCAAGATCTCCTAATAATCACATTTTCTAAGGAAGGCCTTATGTTGTGAACAGCGGATCATAATCGTCCTCTTTATGTTACTACAGAGGGTGATGGTATCTCGATTAGCCGAATATTGATTGATCTCAATTCTTCTATCAATCTTATGAGTTTAAAGGTGTTAAGAGGATTATCACTGGATATCTAACATCTTGCGAGAGATAAGTTGATGGTTCATGGTTTCAATGAAAAGGGACAAAAAACTTTGGGTTCTTTTATTCTCTTGCTCAAGTTCAATGATTTATATACAGAAGTCAAGTTTCATGTAATCTATGCCGATACATCATTTAGAGCTCTCTTGTGGCCGCATGAGTATGGCATGGTCCCATCAACTATGCATCAATTTATGAAGTGAAAGATGGAGAATATTCAAAATTTTGAAAACCTACAATCATTCTCCATCAATAAAGCAAAGATCTATGAAGATACAAAATATTTCATCCTCAAAGAGCCTAAGCTATCAGAGCCTCTTGAAGTGGTAGCTTCCACTGAACTAAAAGAAATTTTACAAAGTGAAAGAGTAAAGAGGGAAGAAAGAAGGCAATTCTGATTCTCCCTAAAGCACTCAATTTTGCACCTAAGTCAAGCAAATCAGTTCCTCATTTGGAAGTGACACGTAAGAGGGAGAAGATATCACAAACCCAGAACTTATAAGCTTTCAAGAAAGGTAGAGTGTGAAATAAGTGTTTCTGATTCAGACTATGATTTTGAATCTTTTTATGGAAATAGAGTTCAAATGGCTGCATCAAGGAGGATAGCTCACTTGGCAGAGTTAGATGACTCACTCAAAATTATACCCATCCCTCAGTAATGCTTCAAAGAAATCAGTCCACTAAAAGTTCATAATATTGAAGAATTGATAACATTCTATGTGCCGCCATGAGTGAGAGTGATAAAGAACCCATTTACAAATCAAAGTCTTAGCCTCAAGATTTTGAGCACCTACTAAACATAAAAATTTCGATGAGATAGTGTCAATAAGAATACCAATATACTATCCTAGAAGTTACAAAGAATGATGCATAAGCTAAATTCATATTGAAACTACTAAACATAGACTCAATTCTTTAACAAGATGTGAGCCAAAGAAGTCTCAAGCATCTCAAGATATAACTTTAACTAAAGGTCTAGGTTCATCCACAAATCGCCAAGATAGAGCTGTATAATATAATAGAAGCTAGATAGAAACTCTTCGGATGAAGAAGATGATTCCCATGAAATTTTTTCTTAAAAATGATGAAGAAGGAAGCCAAGTAAGACTCAAGAACTCAAGATGGACAAATAACTACTATGAATGAACTTAAAGAAGTCAAACTATGAGTGAGATGATCCCCATCCATCTTTCGTATTTTAATGAGAAATTAAGGAGCTAAAAATAATATTTTATAAATTCAAGGATGCTTTTTTGGACATATTAATGCTGCTTATCCCCTAATGTAGTAATTCATAAACTTGTTATTAAACCGTGACATATCCTATTAAACAAGCTTAAAGAATGAAATTGGAGATTGAAGAATAGGTAATTGCAAAAAACTAAAAAAGCTAATCAAATGTTCATCCTGAGAAGAAATATATGATTGATAGAAAATTATCTAGAGAAGAAGAATGGCCAAATCCATCTCTATTGACTTCGAAAATAAGGCATGCCTAAAAGATGACTTTGCCCAATATTAGAACTACTAGTGGACAACACCTCCAACCATCCGCTCATTTATATCATTTATGGACGGATGCTAGGGTACAACCAAATTAAATGGCACAAGGATGAAAAAAATATACATCGTTCAAAACTCTTATTGGCATATATTGTTACAAGGTCATGCCCTTTGGCTCAAAAAATCGGACAAATACAAAGAGATGACATGTATTTTTTATTAATTCATCAAAATGGAATGTTATATGAGACCGATGATGAAGAGCTTAGCATGGATGTAACCACTTTGTTATCTCATAAGATTACCCTCATCTCGAGAATCGATCCGCTAAAGTACTTGATGATAAGACTAGCGTTGACAGGTCGCTTAACAAGATGGACAGTATTTCTTTTACAATTCGATATCACATATGTTTCATAAAAAGCAGTGAAGGGACAAGTCTTAGTAGATTTTCTAGCTGCACATCCCATCCCTGCGGACTCTTCTCTTAATGATGATTTGCCCGATGAGCAAATTATGTTCATTCATGAAAGAGAAAAATCACAAATTTGGGAAATGTACTTTGATGGAGCCTCATCGATCAAACAAGTCCAACATCTAAATTTTCCAAGAACAGGAGCAGGAATCGACATCATCTTCATAACACAAGAAGGAGAGATAATGAGATGATCATATGGATTGATCGAGCCAAGAACTAATAATGAAGCTGAATATGAAGTATTAGTGTGTCCGGAAGAAGCTATTTTCATAGGCATTCAAAACTTGCATATTTTTGGATTCTTCTTATTATAAATCAAGTACTTGGAATCTATAAAATTAACAAGCTTGAGTTAGCTTTCTATCATAAGCGAGTTCTTGAGCTTATGAAGCATATACCAAATATCACATTAACTCGAGTCTCTCGATCCGAGAATAGTAAAAACTATTGTTTGGAAAAATTAACTAAGAAAATGATAAGTATGAATGGTGATTATGTCATGATCAGCATATTTACTCGATGAGTTCTAGAGTCAATAAAGTATCAATCCCCAGTAGGTTATTTACAACATAGATGCTACTCGTTGTTCCTCATACTCTTCAAAATCAACAAGAAGTTGTACTAAGAAGAGCTAAGAATGGCATTGCTTTAGGAAAGCAATGTGAAACCTTTGTTGTAGAAGAGTCATGTGATTGGAGGCAAGCCTTCATCGACTACTTTAAAGAAGGCAAATTACCAAGTAATAAATCACTAGCATCAAATCAAAAGAGAATGCCACGCTACTTTCTTCAATAATACTTTATATCTTAGATCCTTTGAACAAATGTGGCTATGATGCCTAGGTGTAAATGAAGCTAGCAAAGTGATGGTTGAAGTTCATGAAGGACTTTGTGGTGCACATTAGTCAGGTCCCAAGATGACAATAAAAATTAAAAGAATGGACTATTATTGGACATCTATGGTGAGAGACTGTATTAATCATGCTAAGAAGTGTCATGAGTGTCAAGTACATGGGAATCTCATCCATCAACCTCCAAATTCATTACACCCAACAATAACATCCTGGCCATTTGAATGTTGGGGTAAAGATGTAATTGGACCAATTGATCCACCATCGCCGACATCGCTTCATCCTAGCCGAATGATTATTTCTTTAAGCGATACTCCATTTAAAGAAGTTATCGACCGAAAGTGATCAACTTCTTCACGCATAATATAGTCTATAAATCTGAAGTGCCACATCAAATAATTTTTAATAATGGCATAGCTTTCAAAAGCGCAAAGATTTATAGATTCATCGATCGACTCAAAATTGATTGCTGATATTCTTCAATATATAATCCAAGAGCAAATGGTTTGGTGGAGGCCTTCAACAAGACATTAGTCAAACTACTCAAGAAGATTCTCACTAAAAATAAGAGAGAATGGCATACCAAGCTAATAAAGGCTCTATGGGCATATCAATTACCTACAAGATGCAACTAAAGCCACTATTCATTAGTATTTGAACTCAGATCTTCCGAAGTTGAGTTGCCTTCCCTTCAGTAGTCATCCAATACGCCTAATCAAGATCAAAATGTCCGTAGAATAGAGGAACTCGACGTGCTTGATGAAATTAGATTGCAAGCTCATCAAAATCTGGACGTCTATCGAGCAAAGATGTCCAGGACTTTTGACCATACGGTGTGGCCCTGAACATTCCAAAAAGGAGAATTGGTTCTGGTGCTGAGAAGACCAATTATCCCCAATCAAAAATTCGGTGGCAAATTTGATCCTAACTAGGAAGACCCTTTTGTCATTGAAAAGGTATACCAAGGAGGGGCATACCAACTCATCGACTTAAAGGGTGAAAGAGCAATGCCATCAATTAATGGTCGATACTTGAAAAAGTACTATACTTGACGACCACATTCTCGAGGTACAATAGAAATCCTCCAACAAGACAAGGGGCATTTTTTTTAGTATATCTATTTAGGTTGACATCGTGCTTCATGATGAGATCACTAAATAAACATACTCCAAATAAAGAACTTTTTTGTGAAAATTCTCCTATTACACAGGGGGTATTTTTAGATTTTTATATATAGATGAAATCAATGTTGTATGTTAAAATCCCCTTTAGAGTACATCAATTCAAATATATATATATTTGTATATTTTCATCTTAAAAATTCTCCTAAATGTACTTTAGAATTCCCCGCAAGATGGGGTATTTTTTTAGTTTATATTAAGTTTATCCGAAGTTGACATCGTACCATAAGATGAGATCCTCAAAATATTCGATTCGTTAACATCGAGCATTATGCTGAAATCCTAATATATCTATAATTATCATTGTTAAGTTGCAAAGTTTTGCAAATAAAAGAATTTATTTCTACGCATGAAAAGACAACCCTAAATATCAAGAAATTTATTTCCCATATTTGCCAAATTCTGGAGATTAAGTCAGAAGAACTCCCGATTTCAGAAGCTTCAATCAACTGAGTTGGAGAAACATCAACCTCTACATCCTTAGGTCTAAGACACGGATGGGTTCTAAAGGTCAACAAACCCACAAATGGTCGAGTTGCTGACACTCTCCTCACTCAACAAGTAGCAAGAAAAGGCGAGTGAATGAGCTCGCTCGTGATGGCAAAACCACCAACCCACTAGCTCAAGTCAAGACTCAGTAAGTTCTAAAGGTCTCAACAAGCCCAAATATGGATGAGTATGACGCTCTCCTCACTCAACAAGCCATAAGAAAAGGTCAGTGAAAGAGATTGCTCGCCGCTTTAATGACGATAGTTGTTCAATCTCAAACTAGATCTAGCTGCAGATCTAAGAGATCTTTCTACTTGATCGATAGATCAAGGAAATCTGAGAAAATGCTCAATTTAGAGCTACCTCAAATCAATCTATATATTACCCGCAGGGTGATATCTCAATTTATTCTCAAATGTTTTGATCAAGCTCAAAGCACAGATCAAAGCCTATCTCCTCTTCAAGTCTATCAAAGCAAAAAGCACATGATCGAGGAAGCAATTCCATAGTTCATACAAAGCGGTCAACTAAAGAATTTCATGGTTATTCATTAAAGCACATGTTGCTAGACGATAACTCAACATTGAATTTATATAAGGTCGAGTCATCTGTATGTACCTCCAATGAATCCATCAAAGCAAAAGCAAGGTTCATGCATGACACTTCCCGACAAGTCAATATGGACAAATCAGCCCTTCATCAAGTCCCAAGCTTAAAGCTAAGATTGAAGGAATTTCAAATCTGAAGCACGGATAAACCAATTCCTTAGTGGAATCATTCATCAAAACAAATAAAATAATTCCTCCATAAAACCCAACCAAGCATGAAACCAGGGATAGAGGAAACTCAAATCTACAAGAACATAAAAGAAAGAGATATTCAACAAAGCCATTGATAGTAGATGGTGTAAGAGCTCTTATCAATCCGACAAGTCGAGACAAATCGTCAAGCCCTCATTTAGCATATCGAATAAGGCAGATATTAATGACAAATTCAAAGCTAAGCTCAATCAAGCTAAAATGATCCAAGCTCGTGCCCCAAATTGTCAACCAAATTTTCAACAAATGTGACTCGCTCCATGCACAAATCATATTGTTGGGGCATTTGTTGACCTCAACATATGTGTCATAAATCAAGACAATCCCACAAGTCAAATTCGATGGACTCGTGACAAGGCGTAAAATGAGGCTCAAAATACTTGATCCTAAAATGGTCAAAATTATCTCCGATCAACAAACAAACTTCTCCATCATGTTCAGAATATTGAAATTGGTCAGGATATAAATATTGTACGACTTGATGATCAACCGATCAAGCGCTAGAGTCTTCAACGCACCTGCACGCATATCGAGATCAGAAAGCTATGATAATATCTGAACAACCTCCGTTCATGAAATTGATCATGTCGTTAGCTTCAAAACATCAAAATCTATCAAATGAGACTATCCGTTCAATTGGAAGAAGTGTGTAAATGTCGAGTGATTTGTGACAATGCATAAATTGATGAAATGCAATGGATGTCACCAAATCAACTCAAATGACCTCCGATCGATGAACACCACCATCATGTTTGAAACATCAAACCGGGTCAATATAAATATTGTATGACTTGATGATCAACGTGATCGAGTCAACGCCTACATGCATATCAAGGTGAGGCAGGAGGATCAAACCTCTTCATGAAATTGATCATGTTGTTGGCTTTGAAATGCTGAAATCTATCAAGTAAGACTATTCACACTCAATTTGGATGAGTCTGTACAAAAATTAAGTGGTCGAAAGCAGTGATGCGTATTTTGAGCTGAAATTGACCCAATTTCACGTCAACTTGAACAAAATGGCCTTCAATCACAAAACAGACTAAGCCATTGCATTCAGAACAACATAATTACCTTCAATTGATATATATATTGACTATGTGTGTTTACCAATGTAAAATCCACATTAAAACCCTTTAATAAATTTAAATTTATTAAAAAATTCCTAAATTACCCCCCATGCTCAACTTTTCCTATTTTCGCTTTTGAAAACTCCAAATAAAAATAAAAGAAAAGAACTGCCCCACTCACATACCCTCCCCATTCTCTCACGTTTCTCTCTGCTCTCTCTCATCGAATAAAGATAGAAAAATCTCTCCATGGTCTTAATTTTCGATCTCTATCCAGACGCTCACTCTCCTGCGCATTGCACTCATAGCTCATCCACTCGCTCCATCGCAGCTCACTGCCCTTCCTGCTTCCTCCAGTTTTTCCTGGACCGCTAAAACTTCCATGTCCCACACCCGCTGCACAGAACTGCCTCACGGCCCTATGGTTTCTCCACGGTAGAACTCCAGCTCATGCTCTCCTCCGCTGACGCACAGACCCAGACCTTACTCCATCAGTTCTGCGCACAAGCTCAGCCACCTCACTCCATGTGCTTTCTCCGCTTACTCTTTCACTCCTCCAACTGACACATGTTAACCGCTCTTGCTGACGACTCTACTCTCCCCCCATCTCTTCAAACTGACTGCTTCATTCCTTTAACCCACTGCTCGACTGTACAACCCATTGCTCGCTTCCTACAAAAACCACCCTAAGAATCTCTTTTGCACCAAATAGAAGAACATCATCAAGAGGAATTCGCTGGTTGCACTCCTTAGCCTTTTATTTTATTTTCCAATCGGGAAGAACATCGTTAAGAGGTGAATTCTTTTTCATTTCATCATTCATAACCCTTAATTTTCACTTCACAATCGGGAAGAACATCATCAAGAAGCAAATTCTTCTTTCGATTTCCAGCGTCGCATTCCTCGCTTTAGCCTTCCCACCTTCGCTTCGCCGCAAACTGGGGAAGAACATCATCAAGAGGTGAATTCTTCTTTCAATTTTCGGCGTCGCACTCCATGCCTTACATTCTCAATCGATACTTACAGCATCTTCATGGGTCGAACATCATGAATGTGATGATATATATGTGATATATATATATATATATATATATATATATATATATATATATATATATATATATATATATATATATATATATATATATATATATATATATATATATTTCTCGGTTGGAGACCTCGTTGTGCTCAAGAGGGCGATGAGATGAAAAAATAGGCTGTGGTGTCGCAAGACACCGCTCGCTATGCTCAACAGGGTGTACCGAGTAAGCCAACACTTGTTAGATGTCGCTCCCCCTAGACGAAATGCTGCCAAAATTTTGTCTAATTTCTAGACTTAGAAAAAAAAAGAGAATAAATATATATTGCATTGTATGTCTTCTTTCAGGTCTGAAGGCCTCGTCGTGCTCAAGAGGGTGCGACGAGATGAAAAACTGGTTGCGATGTCATAAGACACCACTCGCTACGCTTAAAAGGGCGTACCAAGTAAGCCAAAACACCCCGGATGCAGCCCCTTACATGGGAATGATGCTAGGAGGCTGCCAAAATTATGTCAAATCTTTTGACTTAGAAAAAATGGGAGAGTGAAATGAGCTAATTTAAGAACGCTAAGTAGGAAAACCTGTAGCTAATTTTAAACTAAAAAAATAAGAAAAAAGGGGAGCACTTAAAGCAAATTTTTGAAGGAATAGAACATTCATTTAAAATCTAAGTGAAATTTGGGGAGGCTAATATTAAACTCTCAAACTCTAATTGCAATTCTCTATGGCTTAAATTGAAGTGGAAAAGTGAGTTCACTTTTCTTGTAAAGTCCTCAAAATTAAGCAAGCTTTAATTGGAATTTGGGGGGACTAATACTAAACTCATAACAAACTTGCAATAAACTCAGATTCTAAGGATAAATCCAAATTGGGTTTAATTATTCTTATACAAATATGGAGGTGATTATTATGCTAGCTAATAAGCATGAGTAGGGCTAAATCAATAAACACTGAAATCGGCATAACTTATCAAAAGTGATTTAAATTGAGCATAATCAAGTGGGGAGAATTACAAAAACTCAACAAGTAAACTATGGGCAAATAATATTTTAAACTCTAATCTAAATCAAAATATCTTCTTCGTCACCGGATCTACAACCCTTTGTACAAGCAGACAGAAGGAGATATTAAATAAAAATCTACAAAAATTATAGAGCTTCCTTCGATCGAATTAAGGAATTTCATTCTAATTATGATTTTCAAAATCAATGATTTCATTAATTAGATGAAATTAACTAAGCTATAAATTCTTCTGACATAGAAATTTAAAGTGCAAATTTTAATGTCAAAAAGTCATACAAAGTTGGAATTAAATAAAAATATAAAATCAATCTCATAATTCAAACATAAAATTACCTAAAATTATAATACACGCATGCCCCACACTATAAATGTTGAAATTCAAGTGTTTGAAGGATGCTGTTGCTTCCATTTAGTCTTAGGATTGACCGGTTAACAAAACCTAAAAACCTATAATAAGAGTTTCAAATCAGTGAAATATCTGAGAAACTGATTATGTCACGTGACAGTAGATCTAATCCTCTGTTAGCAGCTAAATAGAGTTGACTGGATCTAAAGCTCTCAAATATATTCAAATTAATCAATTTTTTCAACTCAAATCAAATATCAATCAGAAACTACTTAAATGGAATTCTATCATTAAAAACTTAAATCAAACTCAATCTATCCACCTTCTGCAACTGTTTATCGGGTGTGACAAATTAAGAAAACTCTAGCTCACAAAGGAGCCAATGTCAAATCAAGTATTCTACTATGTTCACTCTCAATCAATCTCTTGCTAGTAAGGATGTGCCCGTGTCCTCTAACCGTGGCTTAAGAAGCTACTGATGAAGCAATCTCGACCAGTCCTCGACGGGTGGTTTGGCCAGGCTCCATTATATTACGATCACATCATATATGATGTCCAATGGCTCGCCTTTGAGTTGTGAATCATAGGGTATACTTGATAGGCAAACAACTCCGCCTAAGGTAGACTTAAGTCTCCTTAGACAAACACCACCCCGTCTACAAAGATTTCTTGACGACGTAAACCCATGTGTTGTGAGGATGATCCTTCTAGGTCGACTACCTCCTCCTGACTAAGTAGAAGGGACCACCTGATGACTAACCATGGGATCTAGATCGCACGCATCATCATTCCCCAACCATCCGGTTTAAGCTAAAATGATGAATTTCATATCTTAAATTAAAACTCCATATGTTGCTACTATACACTACATTGCTTATCTAATGACTAGCCTTAATTGAAAGTTCTCTCACTTATTGAGAGGGGTAATTAACTATAGGGCTTGCACCTTATAGGAAAACCCGGAACCAGATCTAAAGTCCTCACCAAATGAGGGTGAAATCTAAGTGTCTATCCATCACTATCTCATACGCCTTTAAGTCACACTCCTCACACTCTCAATATCAAATAAATTATCGAGAGGTGGCTGAGCCCACAATATTGTAGTTAAGTGGTATTGATTAGAGTGAAGAATTAGATGTAAAAAGCATAGTCGATGTATATTCTTGATAAGATTGAGATATGGCTTTCTACAACGACATCAAAGAAGCAACATGCGATGTATTCTTGTGAAGTTCAATATGTTAGTACAATTTTACGTATTTATCATGCTATCATTTAAAGGATTATTTTTTTTTTTTATCAAAAGAAGACTACAAAGGCATGTATTGATAAAAATATCATTGTTTATATTAACAAATTTTTTTTTAATTTTTATAATAGAAACAAGCACGCATCCACTTGCTATCACTACATAAAGAGAATGTGTTGCAAGAAAGAATATGAAGTTGAAGTAAGTGATACCTCAAGATCTAGTTATGAATATTTTATATACAAGTACAAAATATTTATTTAATGTTATGAAGCATTTTAAGAGTAATAAATCCAGTTCAAGGGATAGTTTGAACAATAAATAAATAATTAATTGATTGTTGGTTGAAGTCTCTAAATTTTTCATGTGGTTGATAGAAACCTCTCATTTATGGAGTAAAATAAAGATTTTAATTAATCTTAGAAGTTGATAGAGAAATTCACATTTAATGCTATATCTAAAATTCTTTATCATGTCTTCTAAATAGAGTTCTTCTTCCATTATTATGCTCAACTAAAAGCAAAATAATGCCTCTTCCATACACAATATTTTCCCCATCTTATTTCTTCCACAATATCTTCATTCCAACTCGATAGTTCCTCACATTTGATCTCCTCCAACACTATAGACTTACCATAGGCCAACTATCAAAAATAATTTTTTAAAAGTGTGAGAAATATAAACTAATAAATCCATTATTATTATTATTATTATTATTATTATTATTATTATTATTTTTATTATTATTATTATTATTATTATTCACACATAAATTTGCATCCTCCATTTATTTGTTATAATATCAAAGTATTAGTGGGAACTCCAATAGCCAACCATTGGCAAGCTAATACGTTCTAATTTCTGTATTTGATTTTTGCTGGAGAGAAAGGGTTCTATTCCTTGACAATTCGAGTCTGGCTTGGTTTGAGTTAGGCTTGATGAGTTGACTCACTGAGTATTGGAACCCGACTGAGTTACTAATGAGATGAGATATAGCTCAGATGCGATCTGAGCCGTTGGATATAGCGTGTTGTAACTTGGCCGTTGGATTTGATCACTCGGATCGAGTGACTATTGAGCTTGAGCCGTCGGATGCTGGATTAATTCTCGTGACCCTTGGATGTGTTTCTTGATCATACGACTCTGATGCTTTAATGGCGTGAGTGGATTGGTGTCGAGCTATGGTGATGAAGGCGAGGAGAAGACCGTCTGATCATGTGAAGAAGCGTCGGTGGATTTGATCTCGGCCTTTTGAGGAAGCTTGCGGGAGAAGCTACTCGATTCGAATTGGAACGACGTACCGGGTCTAGGAGTCATTCTTCATTTGAGGGTTTGAGAGTCAGAGGGAGAGCTCTAGAGAAAGAGGGATCCGGAGAGTGATTCGGTGGTGGAAGGAATCCGCTCGTCCTGGGAAATGCTCAGAGGAGGAAGGAGAAGACTTGAGTCAGAGGAGGAGTTTCTTGAGATAAATTTTCCATTCTTTTTTTGCTTTTCTCATCCCTATTTATAATTTTCTGATGTTCTTCTTAGATAGCTATCTTCTATGCTTCTTGTAACTAATTTCTGTATCTGGTCGTGTATTTTCTCTGTTGGTTCTTGGTCAAGGTTTTGTAATAATTTTTATTTATTTATTTTCTTTATTACTCTCTATTCTGAGGCTGTAATTTATTCTCTGTTTGATGTTATTTTTTCTCCATACTTGTGAAATCCTTTAGCCAATCCGGCCTTCTTCTATTTCTTTTGTTTCTGTTGTTGGATTGAGGATATGGGTTCATATCATTACTCCCCTCCCCCACATTGACCTTGTCCTCAAGGTCAAAATCAAAAAAAACTTCTTGCATTTCTTTCTCTGTTACCCAAGAGGTATCTATTTCTTGATCCTTCCACGTATTGACTTCTTTGATCTGTTGATCTTCCCTTAGTATAGTTCTGTGGTCCAAAACTTTGATAGGTTTAATAAGCATTTGTCCTTCTCTGAAGTGGTTTGATAATTGTGCTGGATGTATATTAGAATCTTGTCTGTATGGTTTTAATCTGGATATATGAAATACATTATGTATTCTTGCTGTTGCAGGTAATTCAATTTTATAAGCCACAGGTCCTATTTTCTGTAGTACTTTAAAAGGCCCATAATATCTCCTTTGTAATTTGGTGTATTGATCCTCAGTCACTGAAGTATGTCTATAGGGTTGTATCTTGATTAATACTAAGTCATTGACTTTTAATTGAAGCTCTCTTCTATGCTTATCAGCCATTTGTTTCATTCTGTTTTGTGCTTGTTGTAGATTGTTTTCCATTTGGTGTAGCATCTGGTCTCTCTGTTGTAACAGCCTTTCCACTTCTATGTTGGATGTTATCAATTCATTGTGAGGTATTACAGGAGGGGGAAGTCTGCCATATACAATTTGAAAAGGGGTCTTCTTTGTTGATGTGTTGATTGAAGTATTATATGAGAATTCTGCCCATGGTAGGAATTGTAACCATACCTTAGGTGTGTCCAAAACAAAGCTTCTTAGATATTGTTCTAGGATTACATTGTTACCTGTTTGTCCATCTGCGAGGGATGATAAAGCGTGTTTTAAAGTAGTCCCACTTAATCAACAATTCTTGCCAAAATTGCTCATAAACAATGGGTCTCTGCGTGACTATTCCTTGTGGAATACCATGGAGCTTAACAATGTATGTGATAAAGATCGAGCTATATAAAGCTAGAGAAAAATTGTTTGGTAGGTGAAAAATGAGCATATTTTGATAGTCTATCCACCACTAGTATGGTTGTTTTATTATGAGACTTGAGTAAACCAGTAATGAAATCCATTGATACCTCCTCCCATATGTCTTGTGGTATGGGTAATGGCTGTAGTAACCTCGGCCTCTGTGTATCATATTTGACTTGTTGACAAATAGGGCAGGTTGATACAAAATATTTAATTTCCTTTTTCATGTGTTTCCAGTAGAATTGTTAAGTAATTCTGGTCAGAGTTTTCTGGATGCCTCCATGCCCTCCTACTGGTGTTGAATGAAGCTTTCTTATGATTTTGTTTTTGAGTTTTGAATCCTTTGCTATGACAATTCTGTCTTTGAATTGAATTAACCCTTTTACAAGTCTGTATTTAGATTTCAGAAATTTTTTGTATAATTCTTGTAGTTCCCTACTAGCTTTTGTCTCCTCTGTGATTTGTTGCATAAGACTATTGTCTTGTTGAGTATATATTGATAGGTTGGATGATATTAAAAATTCTATTTGATCCTCAGTAGAGTTGTCTTCTGTTTTAAACATTTTTCTAGACAGTGCATCAGCTGCTTTGTTTGTAATGCCTGGTTTATATTCAATAGTATAATCATATCCCAGTAATTTTATCAAAAACCTTTGCTGTTCAGGTGTTTGAATTATTTGCTGCATTAGTTCTCTTATGCTTTTTTAATCAGTTCTGATAGTAAATTTATTGCCCAGCAAGTATTGTCTCCATCTTGCAACTATTTCAGTTATAGCATACAATTCTCTTACATATGTTGATGCTTTCCGTAAGGCTAGTGAAAGTTGTTTACTGAAGTAAGCAATAGGATGATTGTGTTGTATGAGAAACGACTCAATTCTTTGTACGGATGCATCTTTCAATGATAAAGGGTTGATCAAAGTTTGGATATGCTAACAATGGTACTATTGTCATTTCTTATTTTAATTTGATAAAAGCTGTTGTTGCCTCTTCTGTCCAGTGAAACTGTTGTTTGGCTAACAAAGAGGTTAGGGAAGAAACAAGCTGCATAATTTTGATAAATTTTTACGTAATAGCCAGTTAAACCCAAAAAACCTCTCAATTCTTTGACCGAAGTGGGTAACAGCCATGCTTGCACTGCTTGAATCTTTTTGGGATCCACTTATATGCCTTGTGCAGATAAAATATGGCCTAAATACTCAATTTTATCTTATACAAATGAGCATTTGGAGGGTTTAATAAACATTGAATGCTGTTTGAGTTGTTTCAGCACCTCATGGAGATGATATTGGTGTAATTCCAAGGTCTTATTGTATATGAGAATATCATCAAAAAACACAAAGACAAACTTTCTTAGGAATAGTTTAAGGATTGCATTCATCAAGGCTTGAAATGTTGATGGTGCATTTGTTAGGCCAAAGGGCATAGCCAGAAACTCATAGTGTCCTTCATGAGTTCTAAAAGGCTTTTATAAATGTCTTCCTTTGCCATTCTTATCAGTGATGACCTTAGGTCCAGGTTTAGAAATTAAGGTAGCTCCATGTAATTCATCCATGAGTTCTTGAGTTGGAATAGAAAATCTCGTATAGTGACTTTATTGAGGGCTCTGTAGTCTACACAAAACCTCTAGGTGCCATCCTTCTTTTTGATTAATAATGCTGGGGAAGAGAAAGGGCTGATACTTTCTCTGATTATGCCACTTTCCAACATTTCTTTGATTAACCTTTCAATTTCATTTTTTTGGAAATGTGGATACCTGTAATTTTTAACTCTCACAGGTTGAGTTCCAGGTTGCAGATGGATTTGATGGTCTATATTCCTTCTTGGAGGTAAGCATGTTGGGCTTTGAAATAACTCTTGGTAAGTGCTTAATATTCTTTGTATTCCTGCGGGCAAATTATTGAATTCTATTATAGAGGAATCTATTTTCTCTGTTATTTGACTCATCTGGAAGCAAGATATTATTTCTTTCTGTTGTTGTAACTTAGTGAACTGATGAAGAGAAATTCTGTCCACTGTTGCTGATGTATTTCCTTGCAGCTGTACTAATTTGTCATTAAAGTAGAATTTCATTGTCAGCTTCTTGTAATCAAATGTAAATTCACCCAACTGTTCTAACCATTGAACCCCCAAAACTATATATGCTCTTTGCATGGGTAGCAGAGTAATCGTAAAAATATTGCCTTGTAGTTGAATAGGAAGATTAGAACATATGCACGAACATTTTAAAGTTTCCCATTACCAACACTTGAAAAGGCGATCTTTGGAGTTACTTTGAAATCAATAAATTTTGCTAATTTTGATTGAATGAAATTGTGGGTGGATCCACATCAATCAAAACTTGTACTTTTTATTACCAATTAAACCTTGTAATCTCAAGGTTCTAGGATTAAAACGACGTAAATGCATTGAGGCTAATTTGAAATTCTTCTTGTAGATTTTGCAATTCGAGTTCAATTTCTTGTAAATCGTCCGATCCTCATTGATCACTGTTAGAGTAAACATTTTTGATTTGCAAATGTGTCCTCTGTGATACTTCTCATCATAATTAAAGCATAATCCCTTCTTCCTTCTTTCATCTAGTTGTGTTGGAGTCAGTTTCTGGATGGAAATGTTTTGTTTATTGAGCATCACATTGTTTTGGTTGATTCTTTGGAAGTCTTGGAGGTGTTGGCGGTAAAGGTGGTTGATAGCTTTGATTTTGTTTATTTTGTTGAGCTTGGTATGCTCAGTTTCTTGGCATTGTTAACTCATCGGTAGCTCCTCCATCGGTTTAGCTAACGGAAGGCTTGCTATAGAGGCCCAATGCTCTTACTTCCCATATCTGTCTTAAACCAGTTCGAAATACTGTAAGAATTCGTGGAATACGATGATATCGATTTGTCAATTCCTCAAACTCATTATAAAATTGTCATATTTTTCGTTGTAATTTAGCAAGTTCACCCTTAAATCTCAGATGGGCCAAATCTCAATAACTTGCTCTTTAAATTGTGTCCATGAGTGAAGGTTTATTAAGATGCATCCACGATACCGACTTAATCTTTGGTCCATCCTTACATCAATTAAGAACTTCGATCTTCGATAGGCTATAGTATTGAAAGAATTGGTGCTTTAAAAAACCTCTGGATTGTCTCCATTGAATCTTGGCATATCAACTTTCACAGGTCTATTGTTGTGTGGTGGTTGTTGTCTAGTTGAAAAGGAAATTTCAGTATGAGGAGGAGTATGATTGTTGTTGTTCTTGATGATTGCTTTCTAATTTTTCTTCAATTCGATAATCTTACGGAGACTTCATTTAATATCATGATTATTGAAGACATCTGTTCATCAGTTTTATTCAGTCTTCCTACACATTCATCTATGGTCTTTCTTTGTGTGTCTTGTACTTGTATTGATTGAGGTAGTCAACGAGAGCACCAATAATATGTTCTAATTTCTATATTTGATTTTTGCTGGAGAGAAAGGGTTATGTTCCTTGACAATTCGGGTCTGGCTTGGTTTGAGTTAGGCTTGATGAGTTGACTCACTGAGTATTGGAACCCGGCTGAGTTACTAATGAGATGAGATATAGCTTCGATCGATCGAGCCGTTGGATATAGCGTGTTGTAACTTGGCCGTTGGATCTGATCACTCGGATCGAGTGACTATTGAGCTTGAGCTTGAGCCGTCGGATGCTGGATTAATTCCCGTGACCCTTGGATGTGTTTCTTGATCATACGACTCTGATGCTTTAATGGCGTGAGTGGATTACAGGTGTCGATCAGTGCTGAGGGTGATGAAGCTGAGAGGAGAAGACCGTCTGATCATGCGAAGGAGCGTCGGTGGATCTGATCTCGGAGGTTTGAGGAAGCTTGCGGGAGAAGCTACTCGATTCGAATTGGAACGACGTACCGGGTCTAGCAGTCATTCTTCATTCGAGGGTTTGAGAGTCGGAGGAGAGCTCGGAGAAAGAGGATCGGAGGAGAGAGTCGGTGCTTCACCGGTCGTAAGGAAGGAATCCGGCTACGTCCACCATGGGAAATGCTCAGAGGAGGAAGGAGAAGACTTGAGTCAGAGGAGGAGTTTCTTGAGATAAATTTTCCATTCTCTGTTTGCTTTTCTCATCCCTATTTATAGTTTTCTGATGTTCTTCTTAGATAGCTATCTTCTATACTTCTTGTAACTAATTTACGTATGTCGTGTTTTTCTCGGTGGTTCTTGGTCAAGGTTTTGTAATAATTTTTATTTATTTATTTTCTTTATTACTCTTTCTTTGTTACGTAATTTATTCTCTGTTTGATGTTATATTTTCTCCATACTTGTGAAATCCTTTAGCCAATCCGGCCTTCTTCTATTTCTTTTGTTTCTGTTGTTGGATTGGGGATATGGGTTCATATCACAAGCATAGATTACATCATAGAAAATTACCAAGGCAAGCAAAGTAGCTAAGTAGTCAGACTATAATAAAAATAATTAGGTTAAAACATGTTGTACTTGCTAGTTGCAAGCTTCTTGGAAAGGCATCAGTAGAAAACCCACCCAAGATCTCTATGAATATATATATATTATAATTGTGTATGCAATTTATATAAATCATATATAAATCTTTAATATTTCATCTATAATATCTCTATATATGGTATTTTAAAAATGTGAAATATATTTTGTAAAGTATAAAAAAAATATTATATATATGTAAATATTAAATTTTAAGTATCACATATATATAAATACATAATAATTATATGATATGTATATATATCTATTCTTTTTTCTGTGAATTAATAAAAAAACAGATTCAATTAGGCCTCCCATATTTAAATTTAAAATAAAAGGTTGATTTAAATGGATTTATTTTTATTAAATTACTTATTAAATCATTTATGTCTCCATCACAACCATCGAAACCCATTTTAAGAAAATGGATGGAAGTATTAAGATATATTAAATTAATTCCTTTTGCATTATTATAAATAAATAAATACCTAAGAAATATATATATATATATATATATATATATATATATATATATATATATATATATATATATATATATATATATATATATATATCAGTTATTACAACACAAATTAAGGAAATATGCATAAAATCAGGACATATATCGATATGTTCAGTACACAACCAATTACACATAAAATATATTTAAAATATATTAAAATTTAATCATTTTTAAGTATACAATTATTAAAAATATCTATAAAAATACACACACATAAATATAATCATCATAAGTTATTTTAAATATTTATAAAAATAATTATCATCATAAAATATATTTTATTTTAAATAAAATATAAATAAAATAAAATAATAAATAATAAATAAAATTTGTCTCAAATGGCCCCTTAATAACTCGGGAAAAGAATGGTTGAAAATACAAATATTCGTTCAATTCGATTTCCTTAACAATCATCTCGAATGAATGATCATAAGGTTCCATTCAACCAACCAAAAAAAAAAAAAATAAAAATTACAATATAAAATAAGTAGAAATTAAATTTAATTTTGTCTCCCTTCACATTTTTCGTATATTGCCTTTTTATTCAAAAAAAAAAAAGATGACACGTGGGAGCTGGTCAAATCAAACGGCCAAGATCATCCCACATTCTCTGATACTGAACTATCCACAATCCCGCCACCACCACACATGCCTTCCACCTCAAATGGCGGATAGTCGTCGCTTCCGCCACCGCATGCTCACCGCTAAGTTAACTGACTCAAACCCAACCATCCAAACGCTAGTTTATTCGACTATTAGTTTTGATTATATTAATTATCATACCTGTTCTAAAGGCAACGGTGCTAGGGGGATTGGCGACGAAAGGAGCTCCGCTGACACATAGGCTTGTTGCCATGTGTCACCTCCCACTTGTGGCTCCATTTGGGCTGTAATCTATTCAGATTCCGGCCATCCCCGCATCGCTGGACGCCGTTAAAAATTAAGTGTTTTAAGAAGACCATGGCATATGTTGTACGAAGGACATGAAAGGATCGAGATGGAACATTGGATGGCGTGATTTGAAATGATTTAGGACCATCGGCATTATGGCGGCGTTAGGCATTCCTCTATGCGGTATACCTGTATGAAGAGAAAGAGATATCTATGTGTAGTGATTTCATTGGCATCTATTGCTATTTTCTGTCTGGAATGTGTAGCTGACTTTACCGAGAATTCCGTCGTGGATGGATCGTAGGCTGGAAGTGAGTGCTGGGAATTGCTCAGCAGTAACTTCTGCAAAATAAATGAACTCTTTTCAAATTAATATTGATCACAATTAAGATTATCAAAAAAGTTAATTAGAAATAAATATTGATGTTATGTTTCATGTTTGGCTCGTTTTAACTAAATTAAAATTACATTAAACGATATATAAATAAATACAATCATTTGTTATATGTTATTTCGATTTATAATAAAAATTATATTATATTATTATTATTTATTACTATTATTATTATTAATAATATTATTATTGTATTACTATTATTTTTATTTATTTATTTTATTATTATTATAATTATTATTATTATTATTATTATTTTTATTATTATTATTATTATTATTATATATACATACGAACACATTTACATATTACAAATACAAACATGGCTTAGTGGTTAAAACTTTTGTTATCAATTGGCTCAGTTAAATTCTCCCTCTAAAAAATTGTTGTTTAATTTTTTTTCGTTAGCTCGTTTAGTTAAATGAATTACAGATTTCTCGATATATAGCATAAACAAGTTATAATTTCGTTTATAATCACAATTAACTTAAATAAATATTTTATAGGTAAAATGTGAGTGTTTTGATATAATATGAATTTTTAGGCATATTTTAAAAAAAAATTAAATACTAGATATATATAATTAAATTTTAGTATTATGAGATATATAAAATTAATTTTTTTAATAGTTTAAAAATTATAAATCAATCACTAGATAGACCATCTCTAGTAAAAATAGATAATGGTTTAATTAAATGACAATTTTAGGGAAATAAATTTTTCTAAAAAATTTTTATTTATTTCAATTATGTAAGTTATGTTTTATAAACATTAATAAGTTTATTTGCATAAAACACAAATTTCAGTAAAAAATAGACAATGATGAAACGTAAAGCACAAATCTCGAAATAACAAAAGAATAATGATTAAATTTTATTATTTAAATTTCAGTTGTAAGGAATTTTTCACAAGATTTCTCTATCAAAACTAGCAAAATAATAATAATAATAGAAATAATAAAGAAAATATTATCCATGATGAAAAAAAATATTTTTTTAATTAAAATGCATAATTTTATACTTTAAATTATTTCAATTTGAGTGCAATCATATAAAATTTTATTTTTCATAAATTTTTAAAAAAATTAAAGAATAAATTTTTATTAAATTTAAGATTTATTTGTGATAAATGAAGCTATATGAAAAAATAATAATAAATGTGCTAAAAAAATCTATTATAGAAAGAAATTATGTTGATGATATATAATTTTTTTTTATTTTTTAAAAATTAAATTACAGCTTTTTAATTGTTATTATAGTTAATTAAATCAGATTAAAAAATATAAAATTTTTTGAGAATAAAATTTTCAAAATATAACTAAATTATATTTAAAATGTAACATTCTAAATTACACAGTTGCAATCAAAGTGAAGTAGATTACCTTTTATCACAAATGCTAAGGAATCATAAAAATTTCTATTATTGATTGGAAGGCGTGCATTAGATAGCCATGGGAGCAAATCAAAATATCTGTAAAAAATAAAATAAAATTATAATTAATTGAAGTAATATCAATTTATATTTCCTGCAAAATAAATTATAAGTAAGAGTATGTATTCCATATTAAATCAAATTAAATACATTAATAGTTAGGAAAAAATCGAATAGAATTGTAAAAAAAATTGAATTTTGATAATTCAAAGACTGAAATTAAATCATAATATAAGAAAAAAATGGAAAATCAAATTAAATAATGCATATATGACATTACATTTATTGGAAATTAGATATTCATTATTAGCATTTTTTTTATTAATCATTTTTTCAAATCTAATTAAAAATCTTGATCCAAATAACTCTTTGTTTTAAATAAAAAACCAATAATTCTTTTAATTTATTATCACATTTATCTCTAGATTACCTTAAGCGTTCCACGCAGATTTGTAGCTGTTGCTGACACATACTAATCTCTTGCTGTAGTTTCTGAAAATACAAAAGAAAAAAAAATATTGAAATTAAAAATTATTAAAAATAATATTTTATAAGGGGATTTACATACTTATCAATAACTTTTTATCTAATATCTAAATTCTTATAATTACTTTAATAATACCCTTATATTTGAATCACATCAAAATTTATGCATGAAAATATACATTTTATTTAGATAATTAATAATAATAATATTTTTATGTCATTATTATTATTATATATAAATCTCATATATATATTAGAGTGTTATATAAGTAAATATAAAAATATAAGAATTTAATGATATGGATGTAAATTTCACTATTCTATTTTATTTTTTTTCTTTCAAGTTCAGAGTTAAGATCAAAATACCTCAGCTTTTGTGTTCGCCATCCCAGCACTGAATTATGCCATATATAAGAAGTAAAATAAAGGAAATATATAAGAATGATAAAATATAAGAATATTGAGATATTAATTAAATTTATCTGAAATTAAATAATTAAATGTTATATATAAAATTTTTAAATATAATTAATCTAAAATTAAAATTTGAATAATACAATATTTATCCAATAGCATTTTTTTAAAAAAAAATTCCTTCAACTAAATATAACGAATAATCTTACTTGGATAATTGGATAGTAACTCTCTCATTGGAGCTTGTTTCTCATCAAATGCAAATATGCATTCAAAATAATTAATAATAATATACAATATATTTCAATTTTGTTAAATTAATTAAAATTTTAAGAAGAAATTTAAAATTGATGCCAACTTACTTCTTTGTGCATGTTAACTCTGCTTCAAAATTCAGGAAGTTAGAAAAAAAAGATTAGAATAGCATAAATGTCAAAATATATCTCTTTTAATAAATAAAAAATTAAATTAAATTTCATACCCTGCTCTATCATGCTCCGGGAGATTAACATATCTGCCAATAACATCTTCAATCCTGTAGAAAAAAAAAACCATTAAAATGCAATTAAATTTAATATTTCATGTAAGCTAGAAAAAATAATATATATTTATGCAAAATTATAATTTTCTTTCATAGTTAATTAAATTAATATTTTTAATAAATATAAATTATCAGGCCTTCCGATAACATCCATATGAACAAAAAATAAAATTGAACAAATTAACAGACCAATTAAAATATAAAAGAATTGCATGAAAACTATGGATCGATGATCATAAATTATATAAAGAATAAAGAAAAAAATATAATATAAAGAAGAAGCGATTGAAAATGAATCATTTGTTAATTAATTACTTTGATTTCTCCGGGAGTGATCTTGGGATGGAAGAGATATGAGAGCGATATCAATATCAGGACGGGAGAGAGCTCAGAGCTTGATGAGAGATTCGTCTCTTGAGAAAAGTCAATATTTATTTATTGTTATTCTCTTATCTATCTGACTTACCCATTTATAGTTTTTATATATCCTTCTAAGAAAGGAGGACGAGCCAATATTAGAATTATATATATATATATATATATATATATATATATATATATATATATATATATATATATATATATATATATATATATATATTGGAAGGGATCAAAGGAAAGAAATAAGTGTTGAGTTTAACACAGACGGATAGTTTAAATGTGTCTGTGAAATTTGAATGGATTACGGACTTGCGGGTAGGGCTGCGGGCTGGATTGCGTACAACGGGATGCAAGGAAGGAGGTTTGCTGGTTGGCGGCCGTGGGCTGGAGGGAAGGAGGCTGGCGGGCCGGGCCGGATGGTTTGAAGGGCTATGGCCGGCGGTTTTGCTGCAGCGGGAGAGGAGATTTCCGGTTTCGCGGCTGAAACGGCGGACCGGCGGCAGCGGGACTGGCGCAGCGGTGGGATCGCGGGACAGCGCGGGCTTGGTCCGCGGGCGGAGTCAGCGAGTCGCGGGCTGCGCCGGTCGACGGGTCGCGTTGCACGGCTGCGGAGCGGGTCGGGCGGCAGGGTCCCTCGCGGGTGCGGGCCGCAGTGGCGCGGATCGCTGGTCCGTGCAGCGGGCGCGACGGCGGTCGCGCGGGTGCGGCTGCGGTTTCGGGCCGGAACAAAGCGGATTGGAGTGACGGTGGGTCGCGGCCGCGGGACGTTGCCGGCGGCGGAAGAAGGGCCGGAACGGAGGAAAATTTAGTGGGGAGAATTTACCTATTTTTTCTTGTTTCCTTTCCGACGAGAGAGGGATGCAGAGAGAGAGAGAGAGAGAGAGAGAGGAGAGTGGCAGAGAATGAGGAGGAAAATGAGGGGGAATAGTTTTCAGTTTTTTTTTTTAATTTATTTTTTTTTTTGAAAAAAAATTAAAAATAGGGGGACGGTTGACTATACATAATAATTTAATCATTTTTTTAAAATAATTTTAAATATATTAATGTGAATTCGTGTCGATAAATGCACATAGTCAATATATATATCAATTTAAGGTAATTCGATGTTAACGATAGCGTGGTCGGTTTATGATCGGAGGCCCGTTTGGTTGACGCAAGTCAATTTCACTCAAAATATGCGTCGCTTTCGGCTCGATTTTTCACGAACTCATCCGAATTGAGTGCAAATCTCACGATAGATTTGGCGTTTGAAGCGAATGATTTGATCAATTTCGTGAGCAGTCGTTTGATCCCTCGGTCACCTCACCATATATCGCAAATGCGTTGGCGACTTGGCGCTTGATCGATTGATTATCATGTACAATATTTACATCTTGACCAATTTCGACGTTCTGAATGCGATGACGAAGTCCGTTCGTCGATCGAAGGTCATTTGAGTTGAGGTGGCGTCTTGCATTTCGACCTCGATTCGATTTAAACCACTCGACATTTGCAGACTCGTCAAATTAAGCGCTGCATATCTCATTTGATAGATTTTTTATGTTTTGAAAAAGCGACCGATCAATTTCATGAACGAATATCGTTTTATCATTGTCGCGACTTCCGACGTTGCGTCATTTATAGCTTAATCGATTGATCGTTAGATTTTGCAATATTTATATATTGATCAATTTCGATGTTTTTCGGCGGTCAGTGTTCGTCGATCGAAAGGTCGTTCACCATTTTTGATGTCAGGTCGTTTTGAGCCTCAATTTACGCTTACCTCCAAAAGTAATTTGACTTGTAGTCTTGGCTTGATTTATGACACATATGTGAAGGTCAACATTGTAGATCTTATAAGAGAGAGAGATCGTTAATGGAGGAGAAGCAGTTGTGGGGAAGGTTCGGAGCCAATGGCCAAAATTATCCCACATATGTTTTTTTTTTTGTGACGGTCAACGCCATCCATTCCTTCCACGTGTCTCCTTCCAACTAAAAACCGAGATGCCGTTAACGATTGTGTTTTCTTGACTTCCGATTTTTGTTAATTTTTTTTTTCAATTTGGGATGAAGAAGAAGAGGAGAAAACTTTTCTATTAAATTGTTGTCACTATTTGTTTCATTTTATATTGAATTAATCATGAGATTTTGTGCTTTTTTATGATATTAATTAATTTATATTGATATATCATTTTAAAATTTATAATTCAAGTATGGATTTCAAGTTAAAGTATGTATTCAATCAAATTAAACGACTCAACGAGATAAGTCTAATAATGCTATAATCGGTTTTCTTAAGAATCATCTCGAATGAATGATCATAAGGTTCCATTCAACCAACCAAAAAATAAAAAAATAAAAATTACAATATAAAATAAGTAGAAATTAAATTTAATTTTGTCTCCCACCACATTTTTCGTATATTGACTTTTTATTCAAAAAAAAAGAACAACAGCTAAATACCACACACATCAACTTAATTTACAAATACATCCTAAATATAAATTAATAGGTAATCTTATTCAGTTACTGAGTTAATTGTACCGTACAGTACTTAACCCCATCTCGATCATACAATTCACATTCGACCGTTGTGATTGAATCCAATCTCAACTGCCAAAAGAGAATAATATAACTGAGATAACGTAAACTGTATCATCATATAGTTAACTCAGTAACCGACGAAGGAGAATCCAAATCTGTTACGATCGATCGAACAAGAACATAAGCTAATTATACGTTCTCGTTGATGTCTTCTTCATGAAATTAGTGGCGGCTTGGCAGGCCCGTCGACGACGGCATCATCATCACCGCATGCTATTTTGGGCCGTGCTCAGCGAACCTTCAACCATCTCGGCTCCATTGTTGAGCTCGGCGTTACTCTCCGCTAAGCATCTCATGCACACTGCATTATCTTTCTCTGTCAAATGCCTTCCCTCACAACTCATAGACTTGTGATGAACAAGGATGAGTATGTAAAGGAGAGCAAGAGTGTAGGACTTAATGTTAGCCATGAGTGAGGTAGCTAGAAGAAAGCTAGAAAGGAAAAAGGAAGATAGTGGCAATGGAAGAAGATCCTATTCCTCCTCCTTAGCTAATGGGGGAGAGAATCTTGCTTCTTCCGAGATCATGGAAATGCCATTTATAGAGGTTGTTGAGAGAGTTGGCATCATTTTAGACTATTATTTTAATTAAAAAAATCATTCCCACTTCCCAAAAATAATATAAAAACTAAAAGTTTTAGCTAGAAGTGAGGATGAAAAATAATATGGGAGACAGCTAATTTAATTGACAAAGATCATAAAAATTATTATAAAAAAATTTAAATTGAATTTCTTTTACATTAAATTTATGTTTTGACATTTAATTTTGTAATAAAAAAATTTGAAATATTTTTGTTTTTCCTCTATAATTGCCTTCTTAATTACCATGAGGGCAAAAGAATAATCATTGTAGTGTGGTTTTAAACCAAGGGGACTTTAAAAGCCTTTTGCATCTCTTACCTACCGTTTACCTTCTCCAACTTGTTCGGACCATTTACTATTAGGAATCTCAATTTGTAACATAGGGATCAATTTACATATTTTAGTATGTTAGAGAGTAAATTCACAACTAAAATTTGTTTTATCTACATATAATTCATATGTATTTATATATTTAACATAAAAAAATATAATATTTATATAAATAATACATAAATTTTTAATATTATATCAAAAATATCATTATAACTGATATGACACTGAAAATTCTACTAGTCGAAGCACGAATCTTGATGTCGAAAGCAAGGTGATCCTAAGTTGAAACTAGTCGAGATCAAGCACTCAAAATATCATTGAAAACTTTAGGATATCAGTTAAATCCCTAAATAGTCTTAAACATGGAGTGTTTATAGTCAAATCGAGCGTCTCGACGAGCCGGATCTAATGAGCCCAAGATCTCATAATTCTGACTTCATTTGAGCAATCAAATACTTAAAATACATCAAATGATCAAAGAAATCATTTTGAGCCGTCCGATGGAGTGGAGTGGTACGGGTTTTGCTTGTATTTATAGAAACGACGCTCCTCCAATCTATAAATAGCCCCTCATTTTTCACATGAGAGGAAGCCAAGCTAAAGAGATGAGAGAGCTCTAAAGCTTGAAAATCCTCCAAGCATAATCGTGCCACCACTCGACGGTCCGCGACCCGCCGTGGCCGTCGGTCGCCAGCCGTCCATCGTCATCATCCGCGGTCCACGCCGAGCATCGTCATCTCCGGTCACCACCATTGTCACCGGTCATCCCGTGACTGCGCTAATTCGCTACCACCATTGCAGTTCGCTGCCACCAACCGCCGTTGGCCACCATTAATCATCGTTGTTAAATCAACCGCCGTCCTTGGTTATCCCTGACCGTATCGGTCCGACCGCTGCGCCAGCGCCACCATCGCCGGGCATTGCGGTCGACCGTCGTTGATCGCGCCATTACTGATCACCACCACCATCGTAGATCACCACCACCGACGTCATGGTATTGATGCTCATATCATCTACTACCACTTCTGTTACACTAACCATGGCTATATGTTGTTGCGGTTCGGGATTCCATTTGTCGCCCTTCTCGTATACAATTCTATAATCCGTTATCGGAAAATTTTGTACTAAAACATATACATGTGGAAGATTTTTTCTTGGGCTAGGCCGCGTGATTTTCCCTCTTTTGAGGTTTTCACATAAAATTCGGAGTTTTATCATTAATTCTTCAAACATTTGTGTGTGTCTTTGAACTCATAACAAAGCTAAGGCGTAAACTTTTACTCTGCATGGATTTCTAAGCAACCGGTTTGACACCGTCTGTGGGAAGAGACTCCCTCAATCACAATTTCTGTGAACACCCGCACTATAGCTAATAGGCACAATACTTGTAACAACGGAGCCTCCCACTCCAACTCCCGTCACTCTCGAAACCAATCCTTGAACCAAGGATGCCAAGCTTTTGCCTCACTTCCCCCTGATAGGCATGACCTTGTCGGTGAAGGTGCAACAGGAATCTCTCTAGAAGATTATATGCGCCGAATGGAGGAGTCTCAAAATGAGATAATCCGACTTTTACGAAACATACCACTGCGACAAACACATCTCCCCCAAGATCGATCGTTAGCCATGGGAGGTCAAAATGCTAATGCGGGGCCTTCTCGCCATCAAACTGAAGTTCCTCCACTTCCGGGCCGTGATCGCGACCACGCCACTTTTAGTTCTACTCATCCATCACTTGCAGCTCGATTGACTGCTAATCCACCGATTATTATTGATAGCTTGGCACGTTCTCGTCCTGTTGACTCCACCCGTCACGTTACACACGCGGAATTACAATGCTTGGTGTGTGAAGAACTCAATTATAAAGATGAAAATCATCTTCTCTCTCATGGTAGCTATCAAGAGTCTTCACCTCTGACTGAGGCTATTCTTCAACATCCCATTCAGGTAGGTTCAAACTTCAGAATCGACCCCTTGATGAGGCAATTGACCCATATGAACACATCGACCATTACAAGACCATCATGCATATCCAACGCTCTTGACACTTGCTGTTAGGTCTTTCCCTTTACCCAAGAAGCTCACTTGGTTCTACTCCCTTCCAAGGGGATCCATCCATACCTCATAAATTTTGTAGAGCTTCATTGCAAGCGGATCATTAAAGATTCCTCTCATCTCTCAGGCATTCGTCAAAATGAGGGTGAATCACTTAAGGAATACTTCCAAAGGTTCTCCTTAGAAGCTCACCAAATACTGGGAGTAGACCCTAAACTATTAAGAGGAGTTTTTCTTGGAGAGCTTTGTCCTGGGCCTTTTTACTCATCACTAATGCGAGATACGGTCCACTCATATGCTGACTTGGTTCATCGTATGGAAGCACAAATTTCGATCGATGAGGCTATTAATGTCCATCACAAACAATTTGAACAATCTACAGGAAAGCATAAAAGCGCCCCAGGGAATGCAGACTGACAGTCCCATCAAAAGAAGCAACAAGGCAGTCGTGATCTCCCTCCACGACCATCACATCAACGACGTGAACTACAACCAAAAAAGGAATACACTCCACTGAACACATCTCGTGTTAACATCTTGATGGCCATTCGAGATGAAGAGACCATTAAGTGGCTACATCCAATGAAACGAAAATCAAGAAATCAGGAGAAAATTATTAATTCCACCGAAGTCGTGGACATACTACAGAGGCGTGTAAGCAACTTAAAGAAGAGATCGAGAGGCTCATTCAATATGGATATCTGCGTCAATTTATGCAGAACCAATCAACTCAAGCAAACATAACTCCAATTGAAGGGCAACCAGGACAATCATCACAGAAACAACACAATAGTCGCCAAATAGTTGGAGAAATTGAAACAATTGCAGGAGGTCCACTACTATCTAATCAAGTCTTCATCGCCACCTTTAAAGAGTCGGAGTTAAAAAAATCTTGTATTAATCATCCCATCACTTTTAATGACTCAGACTTGGAAGGAGTCCAAGTTCTGCATCAAGATCCTCTTGTCATCAGTGCGGGGATCGGTTGTTAAGAGAATTTTGATTGATAATGGGAGTTCCGTTGATGTTTTATTTTACTTCACCTTTCTTGGCATGAGCCTTGTTAAGGAAAAACTTCAACCTGTTGCAGGATCATTATATGGGTTTGATAACTGCCCTGTACGAGTGGAGGGAACAATCACCTTTCCTGTTGTTCTCAAAGAATTTCCTTAACAAGTCACTCACTTAGTTCAATTCATAGTAGTCAAGTCAAATTCAGCATACAACGCTATCTTTGGAAGACCGCTCCAATGAATCTTTGGTGCTGTCACTTCGGTACCTCATCTTAAGATAAAATTTCAAACCCCCATTGGGGTTAGAGTGGTCTGTGGAGATTAACAAATAGCACAATTATGTTACCTCAGACAAACTCAAACCACGGTGACCTTGACATCAAAATTTTAATGTTGAGATAAAGTACCTGGAGAACTTTACTGTAAAAGACTTACTACGTTTCATTATCAAATGAACAACCGTTAAAGTATGATCAGATCAGGAGGAAAAATCTTTCTAAACTTGAAATGTCTAAAGTGTTATATGTAATTCTTGGTGCATAAATATTGCAGCCTTTAATTTACAACATTTATCTTTTCCTCTCCACCCCTTGTCTTTTGTTAACTCTCTCTAAAAATTTATCTCATTCCTCTTGTTAAGTTATCTTATGATAATATTGTATCACCAACATTATCAAAGTAATGAGTTTATGATTTTTTCTTACAAGCTTGCACATAAATGATCTTCTTCATTTCAATATTCTACTTAAGAAATGCACAACTCACAATGTGTCTCGGATATGATCAATCCAAGGGATTTGATCGGACCTCTTCCATACGTTAACGCCATCGAGTAACACTCGACAAACAACCTCGGATAGGTCAAAATTCTCGATTCAATTCGACCTCTTCCATACAGTTAACGCCATCGAAAGTAACACTCAAACAACCTTGGATAGGTCAAAATCCTCAGCGGATTCAATTTGACCTCTTCCATACAGGTTAACGTCATCGGGTAACACTCTGACAAACAACCTCGGATAGGTCAAAAATCTTTAACGGATTCAATTCGAGCTCTTCCATACAGGTTAACGTCATCGAGTAACACTCTGACAAACAACCTCGGATAGGTCAAAAATTCTCAACGAATTCAATTCGACCTCTTCCATGTGTTAACGCCATCTAACACTCAATAAACAACCTCGATAGTCAAAATCCTTAGCGGATTCAATTCAATCTCTTCCATACAGGTTAACGTCATCAAGTAACACTTTGACAAACAATCTCAGATGGGTCAAAAATCCTCAGCAGATTCGATTCGAACTCTTCTATGCAAGTTAATGTCATCAAGTAACACTCGGATGGATCAAAAGTCCTAAGCGAATTCGATTATACCCCTTCCATGTAAGTTAACGGCATCAAGTAACATCATGGAGAATGATACTCTGAAATTATCTATCGAACTCGAGTTGCAACGATGGTTCCTAATCGTTCCGCCATCTTAGCAGTTGTCAACTATTAAACCATCCATTGGAGTTTCAAGAAATACAATTTTCCACAAGAATAAGTATGAACTATGGGCCTTGATCACCTCCAAACCTGATCAGTTTGACGAGGACAGTTGACACCTCTTTCGAGGGAAAACCAGTCCTCATGATCGCAACTGACGATGATATAAATTGATTTCTCTTTTAGTTTGAACACCATGAATTAACCGTCGACGGTGACGCCTGACGAAGGGAAAGAATGGTACGGAGGTTTTGATCAAACCACGGGGATAGTTGACACCTTTGAGTCCCGCTGAGCTATCAACAATGACTTTTAAGACTTAGAATGGACGGTGTTGTTTTATTTACCAAACTTGAACCACCGATTTCATCCACGCGAGAAACACTAAGAGCACATGGGATTTGTGTCTTCACTTGACCCTGGGGTTTTAAAGACCCTATACAAAAGTAATAAGTCAAAATGGAAAAGAAAAATTGAAAACAAAATGCTCATCCAGATTTTTGACCACGGGCTATGGATGGCATTGCTGCGGCAGCTCGCCTCACTCCGCCTGGCTCGCCCATGTGTGCTCAATGCCCAATACCATGGGCGCACATGACCATGTGCGGCACCGCAGTCTCGCAGTGCCCATAGTGTCGATGGGTCCATAACCCAAACTCACTCACGCCGGACACATCCGCCCCACGCTTAGTGATCATAATCTTGTGCTCCCATGAAGATTTATTCACTCAAAATGTATGGTTAATGAACTCGCAAATTTCATTGAATAATTTGCTATTTTCAAGTATTTGACATATTTATTTTTGGATGATTGAGATAATGCCATCCAAAAATAGGGGGGCAACTGATATGACACTAAAAATACTACTAGTCAAAGCACAAATCTTGATGTTAAAAGCAAGATGATCCGAAGTTGAAACTAGTCAAGATTAAGCACTTAAAATATCATTGGAAACTTTGGGATATCAGTTAAATCTATAAATAGTTCTTAAATATGGAGTATTTATAGTCAAATCGAGCGTCTTGACGAGCCGGATCTAACAAGCCTAAGATCTTTTGATTCTGACTTCATTTGAGCATTCAAATACAAAAAATACATTAGATGATCAAGGGAATCATCATGAGCCATTCGATGGAATAGTTTGAATTTTGCATGTATTTACGAAAATGCCTTCTCTCTAATCTATAAATAACCCATCATTCTTCATGAGGAGCTAAATAAGAAGAGAGCTCAAAGCGAAAATGCATAATGCATTTGACGGTTGCCACACTACCAACCCAGGCCGCGCCGTACCGCCAAATACCCTCAATCGTTAATTCGCTGCCGACACCGCTAACCTTCGCCACCGTTGCCATTGCTAACCACTATCCATCATTACCATTATCGCTCAAACCATCGATCGCTATCTCCTGACTACTATGGTAAAGCCGCCGTCACCATCGGCGCTGGTTGCTGCATTTACCGCGTATCGGCCACCACGATTAATCCATGACCAATCCGCGAAGCATCCCACCAATCTACTGCCGCATACCAATAATCGCTGTCGGCCGCTGACGCTACTGCGAAGTCGGCCACCACCATTAATCATCATTGTTATCAACCACTGCTGCCGGTTACCATCGGTGACCACCAGGCTATCCTAACCACTCTAGCTGCCATTGATACATCGATCTCCGCAAGCCACTAGGTTGCGCCCCTTCTGTTCATCATCATCAACTACCACTAGCAACTTTCACAACCTAATCATGGTTATAAATACTGCATTCGATTCTCATCATACCCTTCTTATATACAATGTAATCGCATCGAAAAATTTTGTACTCAAAACATATATAGTGGAAGATTTTACTACAGCCGATGATTTTTCCCTCTTCTCGAGGTTTTCACGTAAAATTGCAATTTTCATTAATTCTTCAAACATCTCTTAACTCGTAAAGTTAAGACAAACTTTATTCTATCAGAACTAATAGAACAAATATTTTCAATATTTTTATTTTTTTATTAAAATATTATTTTAATATATAACTGTCACTAACAAATAAATTTTATTATAAATCAAAATATAAATTAAATAAAAAACACATGTTATACAATTATTAGAGAGAGAGAGAATCTGAATCTCCAAGGATGGAGGGGAAGTAATGAGAGAGAGAGAGAGAGAGAGAGAGAGACAGCACATGCAAATTTTGATGAGCATTGTGGACGGTGAGGGAGGAAGAGAGCTTTTTTACATAATGTCAGCGGCACGTTAGCAAAGAAGCAATTAACTACAGTTTATGCCACTCGCGCATGCTTTTGAGCACACAGGAAAATAGACGGGTAGGTACGTTATAACAACTAGCTTGATTAAGTAGGAGCTGTTTGATTGCCTCTATTTGAAATATACTGTAAAAAAATGTATTATAAAATAAATTCAATGTAAAAGGATTATTTTATATTATGAGAGTTTTATAAATGATTTTCTTTTTAAAAAATATAATGTTTATAAAAAATATAATGTAATAGTGATTGATGATCGCGACCGTGCGGCTAGTGGCGGTGTAATATGGTCGAGTGGTCTATTCGGCGGGTGGCTAATGGCGGCGTGGCGACGATATCGGGCGGTAAGAATGAGCGGTGACACCACCGCATCACTTTATATGTTTTGTATTTGAATTAAATCAGGACCCAAATACATCAAATGGTTTTTAAGATATTTGAAATACATTACATTACATTAAATTTACTTTACTTACAACCAAACACCCAAAAGTTAAAATACGATTAAAAAGACTCCAAATAAACCATATTGAAAATTACTTCTAAAAAAATGAATAAAAACTTATCCCCAATTCAATAGAATGAAATTCAAGAAATTTATAAAAATATTTTGTAATTTTATGAGGTATTATGATATATGATATGTTCTTTGTGAGTATTTTCAAAATAATTATAATATTTTTGGGATGAATTAATCTAAAGTTGTAGGGAGGATCAAAAATTAATTTTTACTAAAATAACTTTTAAAAAAAATTAAGTTCAAATTAATATTAAATTTTAAGTTTATATTAATTTGATTATCATTAATTGGGATGTGGTTGCTAAATTAATGGATTTGATTGTTAATGTTTTGGATGTTTTACTAATGATGATGAGTTGTTTAAACATTAAAATTTTAGTAAAATAATTATAGATCATATTCTGAATTTGAATAATTAGAATCATTATTTTATATAATCAAATTCATGATTATAGTAATTATATGATTCATAATTATTATGATTTACTATTATTGTTTTTATCTTTCTATCTAAAGGGCACCTATAATTATAACCCTTAGCATTATAATAAAATTTGTATGATCAAAGTATCTATCAATGATCATAGATTTCTCCCTTTTTAATCTAATTATCATTTTGAATTACGATATTTAAGAGTTCCAAATTTCTCAAAATCAATATAATGAAAAGAATTTTAGAAAACTTACATGAAGATAAAATAAATTTATCTGTCTGGATACGTCAAATCAAGAAGGTTTGTAAGCACTCAATCCACAAGAACATGGTATTTTGGCTTTTCACTTCTAAAGTGATGTTTTGAGAGTGAGAGAAAAGTGAACATTCTTTTCACCCAAGATGGGATGTGAAAAATAAGAACCAATTCTTAGAATGATCAATATTTATACTTGAGTATATTTTATTTTATTTCACCATCATTAAAATAAAATAAAAAATATCTAGTCTCTACACATGATAATTCCATACAAAATTAATAAGGTGCCTCAAAAATCTAAAATTAATTAATCTTTATTTAATCATAAAATTAATAGCCATAAAAATAAGATATCACATAATAAATAATTAAATTTATGTGTGAGCCCACATTCAAAATTCTCAATAATCCCTCACTTGGGCCACATATATTGCTTGACAATTATACATTATTAAATATTTTAAGAGCTCAATATTTGCTATCTTCAAATAGCATCTTTAGACAATGATTCATTTATAATATCGTAGAATCAAAGTGATCTTTTATAATTTTTCATAATCAAATATTGATAACTAAATCAATATGATTAACGACATTGATCAAGTATGTATGTGTAGCATGAAAATTTTATATAATGTGATCATATATCATATCAATTTCGAACTGGTTCTATATTATAGCTCAAAAGAGTTATAAATATAGTTTCATTTATTTATGCTAAACTCTAATTGAAACTACATAATTTTATTTCAGAGTTTTCAACTATAAGATAATAACAATACTTTATTCTAATTAGGAAAATATATTTATAATCATTGAACATCATAAGCAAACTTTCAATGTTATTTATCATCAAAGTATATAATGAAGTCACATGCTCATAAAATACTTTAGCAAAACTTTTGTAAGTGTATTCAATAATAAAGTTTGTACTAATATATTCAATAAATACTTAAGAATAACTCTTTCTTTTACAACAAGAAAATTAATGTCAATATGCTTTAATTTTGACAAACTCTGTTGTTCTTGAGTACAACTCGTATATATTATCACAATTTATTTTAATGGTTTCATTCATCAAAAATATTTAAATGATAAAATTTGCATATTCCTTGAGTTGATGCCTCATAATAAGCTATAAATTTTGCTTCATAATGGAAGAAACTATAAGTGATTGTTTAACACTTTCCAAGATATAGCTCATCCAGCTAATAAGAAAATATAACTTGAAGTGGATCTTCTACTATCGATGCAACCAACAAAATTAAAATCAGAGTACCCCACGATCTCCAAATGATCTGATCTCCTATATGTGAGCATAAAGTCTCTTGTTCTCTTCAGATACTACATAACCCATTTTACTACTTTCCAATGATCCATTCTTACATAAATATCCTAGCATTCCAACAATATAATACATCTGGACTTGCATAAACTAAATACATAAGACTCCCTCTCAGATGCATGGGATCTTTTCCATCTCTTTCCTTTCAAGTTCATTTCTTGGATATTGAAGCAAATTGAATTTATCACCTTTAATAATGGATGTATTTGCTGGTGCACAATTATTCATGGAAAATCTACTATGCATTTTATCGATATATTTCATTTGTGGGAGTATACCGTGAGAACGATCTCGATGAATTTATATACCCAAAAGATGTATTCGATGATCTTTCATTTCAAATTTATTTGAAAGAAATTTCTTTCATGCAAATATATCATTTCTTTGCAATATCATCAACATATAGTACTATGAAGATCAATTTACACCGATTTTGTCATAAATGCATTGATCAATAGTATTTTCTTTAAAACTAAATGAAGTAATCACTTGATTAAATTTCTTATACCATTGACGAAGCTTGCTTAAACCATAGATGGATTTTTAAATTTGCATATGTGTTTGAATCGAAGATTGAAAATTTATCAACACCATATATATTGTTTCTTCAATGTCTTCATTAAGAAATGCGCCTTTACATCTACTTGATGTAACTCTAAATCATAATATTAATAGTATCATAATGACTCTAAAAGAGTCTTTCAAAAGGAGAGAATGTCTCTTATAATCAATGCTTCATTAGTAAACTTAGCATAGACGTGTTTTATATCTCGACATTGCCTTTAATCTGATTTTAAAAATACATTTACAACCAATGGGTTTTGTGAATAATGACAAAATCCCAAACATCATTGTCTTTATTGATTTCATCTCATTCTCAATGGCTTCTATCCATTTATGGAGTTGATATTTTGTTTGACTTGAAAAAGATTATAATTTTACAAATCAATGTCAACTCATATTCTTGGAGACACACAATACAATCATTAAATTATTCCTCCCAGTGATTTTCTTAATGACACTTCAATTTGAGGTTGTGTGATTCCTTAGTATGAGTGGGAGTTAACTCAAAAATATTTTGATTATCTCAGATTTACAACTTGAATAAAATCAAGTAAAATAATGTGATCATTTTATGTTCTAACTGTAGAAAGAATAATAAAATGCTCTTCAAATATAAAATTCCTAGGTTTATTACTCCCATCATATTCAACTTCCTCAACAAATTTAGCATTGCCCGTTTTGAAAAAAATATTTATTTGAAGAGTCATAAAACTTAAAACCCTTGCCTTTAATCCAACAAAATAGAAATAATAGTTCTTGAGTCCAACTTTCTTTCATTAATATATGGTCAGCTTTGGACATCCATACATGAAGATGCCTAATCTTTTCTTGCCAATCCATAATTCATATTTGACTTCTTTACTTGGAACTTTATTAATGTAAATAGTCTTTAAAGCTTCTCCCAAAGTGATTATCAAAGAAGAATGATTTATCATACATCTAATCATATCAATAAGGTTCCAGTTTTGTCTCTCAACTACACTATTTTGACTTAGAGTCCCTAGCATGGTGTATTGAGGAACGATGCCACATTCTGCTAAATATTTGGTGAAAGGGCATGTACGTTGTTCACCTGATCCATCATATCTGTCATAGTACTCACCACCACAATCAGATTTGATCACTTTTATTTTCTTTCCAAGTTGATTTTCAACTTTAGCCTCAAAATTTTTTGAATATGTCCAGTGTTATAAATCTCTCTTCCGCTTGCACACATTGAGCAATGAGCTCATGAAGAGTATATTTTTCCCTTTTAGTATTATAACTTATCTTAAAAAGATTAAATTGTGTAGGAAGAGAGATCAAAACTAAGTGCATAAGAATGATATTAGACATCTCTAATTTTAGTGCTCTCAGTCTAGTGACAAAATTAGACATCTTCATAATGTACTCCCTTATATTTCTATTGCCTTTATACCGCATTGAAATGAGTTTACTAAGAATTGTATTCACTTCGACCTTTTCAGAACTATCGAAACAATTTGCTATTTGGCTTAGAAACATTTTAGCACATTCCTCTTTAGGCATTGCACCTCTTATGATTTATGGAATGAAATGTTTCATGATCATAAGACTCATGCGATTAAAACACTCCCACTTTTCAAAGTTAGTCCTTTGTTCAATAGTACTTTCTGCAGTAAAGGTGGGAGGACATTTAGTCTGAATCGCATAGTCAATATCCATACACCCAAGAACAATGGTGATATGCTCTTTCCATTTCTTAAAGTTAGTGTCATTGAGCACTGTAATGTTATTTAAATTGGCAGATATAGAAGAAACATTAATTGAAAAATAATAATAAATAATACTCACAATTAACAACATTTTTATTTCTTTATGCATATATAATGTAAACAAAAATATCAACAAAAGACATGCTTGAAATGATATCTTCAATAAGATGGGCATATATAAGATATTGTGGTGAAAATATTTTTATATCTCCGCCTTCATCTATTCCCTTTCAGAAAAAGGATAGGATAAATAAAAATAGAGATATAAAATGCCTTGTTGGGATGCCATATAGATCCGCAGATATTCTTATTAGGGTGATCGGGTATGAGATTGAGGAGAGGTGTACCATCTCAAAAGATAGAAGTCACCACCCTACAATAGACCTAAGGTCTTCAGAATGTACCAAAGATTATTCCCCTACTTTATATGGAAAAGTATATAGGCTTATTTTAAACCGGAAAGTTTTCAAGGGCAAGCCCCATAGTTAATTACACCCTAAGGAACGAGATTCCTTAAGAATACTCTCGATTAAGGTAAATGATCATTGTCTCCAAAGATTTCAAAAAGGTAGGACTATCAATCGATTGGTTTATTATTAGAAAGCCAAGTGAGATTAATTAAAAAGAGAGAGTTCTTATCGAAGCCAAATGAAAATAAGTAGGGGATGCTTAAGATACTAGGAAGCCTAATAAGCACCCCAGACTACCCTATGGATGGGCTTTACATTTTTGAAATTGAATTAATATGTTTGAGTTGAACTTTTATTAGAATACTAGGGCTTATAGTTCCGTGACATAAGGTCACAAAAATGCCTAAGAGGTGAGAATTTATGCTCAGAGCACAAAGAGAAGTAGCAACAGAACCTAAATCAGGATTTAGCGAGGGCCAAAAAGCATGACCTAAATTTAAGGCAAAATTGGTATTTGGTTTACCTCCACAAGAGAGGATAAACCACCCAACTGTTGGACTTATAATCGCCTAGGGGTGACTGCCAACTAACTCCTCCTACGATTTTAAAAATATGTAGGAAAGTCATATATTTATGCAAGATAGTAAGGTTGTTATTTATTTCGAATGAGAATAAGTCCTTAAACACACTCCTAAAGATACTAGATCATGTAGAGCATGAATTCATGACTTAAATCTAATGCAAATTTTTTATATGTTTTATTTTCATTTGGACAATCATTTTACTCAGGCTATAGGATTTTTTATGCCTAATATATAAGAAATTAGATTATGGGTCAAAATCAGCAAGATAAGGAGGTGTGTTTTCACCATGGCTCTCACAGGTCAAGCCAAGTTCTTTGGCAAAAGTGGAAGCCCTCCAATCAAGAGTGAAATAATATGCTTTTATCCATGAAGTTAGAAAAGAAAGTATACATCCAGCTAAGAGGTTGCTAATTCTTTTATCTTGATTTTAACTAAGGTTTTAAGTGAGGTTATGAGTTGTTTATTTTAAATTTTGAGTTGATTAATTTGATAGAAGATTTATTTATTTTTCTAAGAGCTTAATCGTTATCCATGCCATGCATCAAGAAAGGAAGAAATTAGGAAAAACATGTCATTTCTAATGCACAAGCTAAACAAAACATCAAATATTTTATAAAGCTAACGTAAAATAATCAAAGGTCATTTGTGGTCTGGCACCACCGCACAAACCCAAAAACAAATTGGGTGGCTGAGCTCTACCCTCATACAACGCGAATTACAAATGAATCAATTACAATTAAGTAAGGAATTCATGTTATGGGGGTCTTCATTCTTCATTTCTTCTTTCTTCTTTCTTCTTTGGTTCCTCCTTTTGGATGGTTGGAATGTGTTTGCTCCAAAGACTTCACATGATACATAAGATAAAATTTTATGACCAATGCTCATCTGAATCCCCCATAACAATCATTCCAAAATCGTAATTATAAAATTACAGGAAAAGAAAAAGTAAATCTAACTAACACTTGCAAAACAAAGATTAGCTAAACAAACCATACAAATCCCAAGCATGTATATTGGACTTAGCATCCCACACATGGGCAACCAAATCCATCTAGCCTATTTAGATTATGCATAGGGGTATAAGAACCTACATAGCAAAAACATTTATATTTTTAATATTACAACACCCCTTAAGCACAATCCCCTGCAGAAAGTAATGATTAGATTAAACATCCTACCATTCATTCTACACACATTCGCCCAAACATCCATACTAAAATATTATATCATAAAATAAAAGTAAACATCAAACCATGCACCGCTCTAACTTAAAGCCAGAAAGGATGGCTTAGTCTAATGTGTGTGCCATTTAAAGTTTGTGTGGTATGCTTAGCTATGGCTTTAAGGTTTAAATTTTCTAAGTATGAAAAATGTTCAACTTAGATGGTGGATTTATTTAAGTTATTTAATTGATTTAGGTTTATTTTATTTAATGATTTGTTTAGGTTCGAATAAACCTACAAATAATTACTAAGTTGTAAAGAGAGGAAAAAGATTAAGTAAAGTAAAATTCTAAAGTAGATTCATTTTGATTTTGTTTAGTTAATATTTTCTTATGTGTTTTAGTTAATCTTAAGTTTAGAATAACTCTAAACAAATCTATTCAAATGAAAAGACATTTTAAGATTAAGTAAAATAATATAACATAACACATACCACTTCATTTCTTTCTCAACATATATAACATGCATATGAATAAATCCTAAGCATATCTATACATACAAATAGAAATGTTTAGCACACTTTATGATGAATGCTAAGAAATATTACTTAAGAAATTTTAGATTCTTTATGATGCATAATTTTCATTAAGTAGAAAAGGGTTATTCTTATATCCTTTATTCATATGCACATGTGTATGTATGAAAGGCATAAATGAGTACGACGCCATTGTCAACACCAGGGGTGTAATGTATAAGACCTACTTAGGGCTACTTAAAGCCTCACAACCCTGGGGTTGTCCAAACTAATATACCAATTTTCTTAAATACATATGCATGTACAAAAGAGATAAATGGAAAAAGAAAGATACAAAGTTTATGTTTATTTAATTTTTGGTTTGTTTATGTAATTTATGTGTGTAAATGTAAAGATCCTTCTAAGTTATAACATGGAAGATGATAAGAGTATTTTAAGCAAGTGTTATATTCTTTAAAAAAAAATATACTCAGAAATCTTATTCAAACCATGTTAAGAAGAAAGAAAGGAAGCAAACATAAGACACATTTTATATTCATAAGCTTATAAAAGTATAAGTAGCATACCTTTCAGTTTTGATATTTGATTTATAAGTTTTCAAAATAAATTTAGATTTAATGAATAATGTCATATATTTTTTTTACTTTAGCCAACCCATGCAATTTGACATAAAGAAAATATTCCATTTTTAATTTGATTTTTAAAAGGGATAGATGCATGATTTTCATATGACATATACATTTAGCATGCTAGGAAAGAAATAAAGTGATGAAAGCAATGTAAACTCATTCACCCTAATTAATATTTAAAGACAATCCTATGAAATAAGAAAGTTCAAAGTGAATCAAAGTTTGTTTAATGTGATTTTTGTTTTGAATTTGCTTTATGTTTGATTTAGGAAATGTGAAAGAATGTTTGATGGTCCTAACCCATTTTCCCCATATGTGAGTTAATTTAGTTTGTTCTTAGGATCATTAGGTGATTTTTAGATTTTGTTTAGGTTAAAGTGTGAATTAAGTGTGTTAATAACCCCTTACCTACACCACCTTAGCATACTTAACCAAATCATTATGAGCCAACGGATGACATAAAATCATAGAAGGAATTTAAATCAACAATGCACATACGAAAGAAAGGGGCTTAATGCAATTGGCTCATGATTAATGATTAATTAAGCTAAATGATTTAATTTAAGTAATTTCATAACCCTTCCCACACATGTGAGTTGGATTTTGATTTTCTTAATGTTCTTTGGTTATTAAACACCTAAGCACCTACCCAAGAGGAATTAGTTAAGTTCTGGAAGGTTTTAGAATTTTATCAAATTAATTAGGTAGGTAATTAGTGGATTAATCCTTAATTAAATTTGGATTAAGGAAGAAAGAGGGATTTAAGGTATAACTTAAGGAAATATACAAAAATTATTCTCTAAACCATCTGTTCATTTAAACAAACCTTAATTAACTCAATCAAATGATTAAACCACTGATTACACACTTAATTAGGCTTAATTATATTAAGAGAGTAATTAAGAATGAATCTAGCAATTATCCTAATTAAACTATTAATAAATTCTAAGAAAATTAGGGGTTGGAAGAAGTCATCCCACTAAATACACATGAAAAGTTTGAGATTAATTAATGAATAATCAAAGATTAATTAGCCTAATTATATTCCCAATAAAACCCAAATTCAAAAAATAATACTATTCAAAAACTATCAAAATCAATTTTATAATATTCTACATTCAAGTATCTTTAATATGCAATTTATTTCATATTTTTTTGATTTTTCTACACTTATATATGAAATTTAGAAGTTTCCATGATTTTTTCTTAATTAAATAGCCTAATTAAGTGGTTAATCCCGTCGGTGCCACGTGGAGGCTGACGCAGCACGCGCTTTCCTCATGGCATGATAGGAGAGGCCACTTAAGTTATCACATCATAGTGTCACATCATGCTTGCGCTTTCCATCCGTCCATCGTAAATTGGACATGAGATCAAGCACGTGGTTCTTAAGGGTTAAAATGACGGTTCTACGTATCTTTATCATGGCCATCATCCAAAATGCACAGATGGATGACCCATGATCTATCCCTTATCCCCTATAGGAGATGGCCATCGTCCATCTTCTAGGGGAAGATCCAAGCTCGATTGAGCTTAGATTGAATCCAAATTCAACACACACCATCTAAGAGTAAAGGGGAACACATCCAACGACTAACTTTGCTTGGGGTGAAACTGCACTTCACAAAGGACCACACCATGTCTAATTTAAGCTTGATTTAATGGAATACCTCACTGGAGGCTATCACCGTTGCTCGATTCCCTTGAAGTAGCTTCGTCTAGTGGAGACGAAGCCTTGTTGAAGTTTGAGGTGTTGAAATTAGATGGATCTTCCTGTGCACCAAGTTCATCTTCAAGTGGGCTCGGCCTTGTTAAAGAGTACTCCTCCCTTGCTTGGAGAACTTATGCGAAGGCTTGGGTGAACTCGATTGAGTTCCGCAATGGAGCTGGCAAAGTGAATTGGATTGGTTTGGAGTATTGAGTGAGATGGATTAGTGAGGGAGCTCCCCTATTTTCAGGCTAAGAAAATTGAGAAATGGGAAATTCGAACTCACTCTAGAAAGCTTGCGGAGACTTGGAAATGTTTCCTCTGGCTTCTCTAAGCTCAATCGAATTGGAGAGAGTTGAATTGAAATAAAATTAGGGGAGTCTCCCCTAGCAATCGACGACCAGCTTAGAGATGCCATTTTGATCAATTGACCTCATGTAATGGGTTGTTAGGACGTTTAGTGTTTGCATTTGGGTCAGTTTGGCCAGAGAAGGGTAGTGGAGAAGTTGCACATGTGGAAAATGAGAGGAAGAATGATCTCCATGTGCTTATTTCCATGGGAATGGTCAGTTTTGACCTTGGAATGGGTTGGGCTGACACAAACCCAATGGGTTAGGTGCACCACACTCACTAGTGTCCACTTGGCCACTAAGAGGGTGTCAAGTGGTCATGGGGAGGATTTGACCAAATTCCAAGTGAATATGGCCAAGCCAAAATTTACCCTTTGACCTAGGGGTAAAATGATCATTTGGCTTGGATTTCAATTTGAATATATTTGGTATGATTCAAAAATGGGTTGGGCCAAGTTTCAATAAATTTAGAGTTGATTTGATATGATTTGGCTCATGTTGACCCATTTAGGTCAAAATGGGTTAACTTGGGTCAAGTTGACCAATTGGTCAAATTGGGTCAAACCAAGGGTTGGGTCAAGTTCATATGACCATTTGAAATATGTTGGCATCATTGGTTTGGTTCAGTTTGATTTATATTTGAATTTGATTCATTTGATTTCATTTAGGTCAAATAGGTCAAGTTGACCAATTTGACCCATTTGACCTATTTGGGTTAGGTCATGGGTTGGTTTATGTTTGGTTGGTCATTTGAAATGGATTGGCATCTTCGTTTCCAATCAATTTGGTTTATATTTGGATTTGTCTCAATTTGACTAGGTCAAGTTGGGTTCATGGTCAATTGAGCTAGGTTGGGTCTAGTTGGCCAATTGAGGCTTTGGTCAAGTTCAAAAATCATTTTGGAATGAACTTGATCCATTGGTTTCAATCAATTTGGCTTAGATCAAGTTTTTGCATATTTTGACTTTTTAGGTCAAGTTGGGTCAAGTTGGGTCAAGTGACCAGTTGGGCTAGGTTAGGCTCAAATGATGACTTTGTCAAGTTCAAACATTGATCATGAATGAGTTTTGATCAAGGGTTTAAATCAATTTGACCTATGTTAGATTTTGGCTAGTTTAGGTTTCAATTTGGCTAAGTTTTGACTTCATCAACCCTTAGGTTTGACTTGGTTTAACCTAATTTGAGTGATTGATCATCTCATGATGATTGTTGCTCACAATATGAGGCTTAGGTGGGCTTAGTTCAATCCAATCTGGTTAGGAATAAAATTTGGCTCATAAGGATACTTTAGGTCATTTTGGGTCAAGTGAGCCTAAGTGGGTCAAATGGCTTGGTAAAAGCTTGATTTGAATTTGATTGAACTCACACATGGACTTATGATTGAAATATAAATCCATTTGTAAGTGATTTGAAGTCAAATGGGTCTTGATCCACTTGACAATTTCAAGTTCAAAGAGTGAACCTGAGTTTGACTTGGGTTTGATTTTTGAATTGATTTTTGATTTGATCATTGAAGTTTATGTTTATATTTGGATTCATGATTGTAGGATTGATTGAATCATAAAGAAAAATCAAGAGTTTGGCTTTATTTGAGTTTGATTTGGCTAAGTTCAAGAATTTGACTTGAAAGGCTTAGGTAGGATTTTGGATAAACTTGAGCTTCAGTTTTGAATTGATTTTTGATTTGATGATTGAAGTTTATGTTTATATTTGGATTCATGATTGTAGGATTGATTGAATCATGATGAAAAATCAAGAGTTTGGCTTGATTTGGCTAAGTTCAAGAATTTGACTTGAAAGGCTTGGGTTGGATTTTTGTTAAACTTGAGCTTGATTTTTGAATTAATTTTTGATTTGATAATTGAAGTTTATGTTTATATTTGGATTCATGATTGTAAGATTGATTGAATCATGAAGAAAAATTAAGAGTTTGACTTGATATGAGTTTGATTTGGCTAAGTTCAAGAATTTGACTTGAAAGGCTTAGGTTGAATTTTGGTTGAATTTGGACTTGAGTTTTGAATTTATTTTTGGTTATTTAAATTTATATTTCATTTATATTTGTGAATATAAATGAGAATATAAATGGGTTATGAAAAAATTCTTTGAATTTGAATTTATTTAGATTTGATTTGAGCTAAGTCCATGAGAGGAATTAAAATGACTTGGAAATATTTTGGAATTTGGAATTCAATCATGGGCTTCAATCATAGGTTTCAATTATTTGGAATTGATTCATGATTTGAGAAAATCCATTGAATTGGTTCAAGGTTTGAGTTTAGAGTTGGAGTTGATATGAGTTTGGAGTTTTGTCTTGGAAGAAGGAAGTGAGGATTTGGTAAGCTATAGGGTAGGAAAATTTTCCAACACCGGGCATGACTGTCCTATGACTAACTCTTCTAAGTCTTGGGCTAGTTGAGTGTCCACCTAATCACCGTGATGTGTCTTAAGACTGAGGAACTCTTAAAGTCTAAGAGAAGTCATATGTCTAAGATGGAGGGGTTGAGAGCTCATTCTAAAAATGAGGTCAACAAATGGCGCCCAATAGGTGTGGTGTGACTGACAAGGAACCACACGTATTGGTGTTGACCGAAACGATCAACAACACTGAACAATCATAAGCACTAACAAATGGTTTACTCCTAACCCAAGGTGTAGAAGGAATCGAGCTTGCAATGTGACTCTGCTCATGTCAAGGACATAAGAGAGGGAAGGAGGAATCCACTAATGTTAGAGTATCTGAACCTTCCACTAGGGAAGATGTGGAGAAAAATCATTATATGGTCACCTTCAAATCTATGGTGAAAGAGGGCAAGAATATAAAAATTCATCTTTTTGGGACGCCATGCAGATTCGTGGATGTACTTATTCATGTGATCAGGTACGTCATCAAGGAATAGTATATTATCTTGAAAGACAAGAGTCACTACCCTTTAATGGACTTAATCACTTCAATAAGAACTCCTAAGGATGATGGGTATGTATATGTATCATAGATTCTTCCCTACTTTACATGGAAAAGTAAAGCAGGGTTTATTTTAAACCGGGTTCGTTAAGTTCCCTACAGGGGTAAGCCACCATAGTTAATTACATCCTAAGGGCCGGGATCCCTTAGGAATACTTTTGATTAAGGTAAATGATCGTTGTCTTCAAAGATTTCAATATGAAAGGACTATCAATCGATTAGTTAATTTTTGAAGGTCAAATGAGATCGATCAAAGAGAGGGAGTTATTATCGATGCCAAAAGAAAGATAAGTAGGAGATGCCCACGATGCTAAGAAACTTAACGAGCATCTCAAACTATCCTGTGGTTGGACTTTATATTTTTGAAATTGATTTAGTTTGTTTGAGTTGCATTTTTCATTAGAAATTTAGGACTTATGATTCCTTAACACAAGATTAAGGAAATGCCTAAGAGGTGAGGAATTATGCTTATGGCCCGCAAAGTGGAGAAGAAATCTTAGAACCTAAATCTAGGGAGCTTTGACAAGGGCCAAAAGTTCAACATAAATCTAAGGCAAAAATTGATATTTGGTTTGCCTCGACGAGAGAGAACAAATCACCCGACTACTTAGACTTACAACCGCTTGGGGGTGGCCGCCAACTAACTCCTCTTACGATTTTAAATACATGTAGGCAAGTCTTATGCTTTATGCAAGATAGCTAGGCTGTTATTTATTTAGAGAGAGACTAAGTACTTAACTCACTCCCTAAAGAGACTAGATCATGTAAGGACATGTTTCAAATGATCTAAATCTAATGCAATTCAAATTTCATTTTATTTTCATTTTTGGATAATTATTTTGACTCATGCTAATAGGATTCATATGCCTAATGCATGAGAAATAAAGTTATTGGCCAAAATGAGCGAGAAGGGAGGAGGTGTGTTTCCACCATGGCTCTTAAAGGTCAAGCCAAGTTTCTCTAGCAAATGTGAAAGCCCTCCAATCAAGAGTGAAATAAGATGCATTTGTGCATGATATTGTAAAGGAAATACTCATCCAATTAAGGAGTTGCTAATTCTTTTATCTTGATTTTAAACCTAAGTTTTAGGTGAGATTTTGAGTTCTTTATTTTTAATTTTGATTTGTTAAGTTGGGTAAAAGATTTATTTTTTTCTAAGAGCCTAATCCACATCCAGGCTATACATAAAGCAAAGAAGAAACTAGGAAAATATGTCACTTAATGCAAAAGCTAAACAAATCATCAATCAATTTATAAAGCTAATCGTAAAAAGAATAAGAGGCCGTTGTGGTCGGATACCACCACACAAACTCAAAAATAATAAATTGGGTAGCCCAGCTCTACCCTTATACAACCCGGATTATAAATGAATTAAATTTCAATTAAGCAAGGAATTCATTGTCATGGGGGTCTTCAAGCTTCACTTCTTTCTTCTTTTCTTCTTTTTTCTTCTTTTCTTCTTTCTCCTTTGGTTCTTTTTTTTGGATGGTTGGAAGGTGGATGCTCCAAGGCTTCACATGATACATAAGATAGGATCTTATGACCAATACTCATCCTAATCCCCATAACAATTATTTCAAAATCTTAATTGTACAAATTTATATGAAAAGGAAAAGAATAAAAATCTAACTAACACTTGCAAAATAGAGATTAGCTAAAACAAACCACACAAATCCCAAGCATGTATATTAGACTTATCACCCCACACATAGGTGACTAAGTCCACCTAGCCTATTGGATTATGCTTAGGAGTATAAGCACCTGCAAGCAAAAGCATTTATATGTATTCAATATAAGGGTTTCAATATATTCAATATATCCAAGGATGACTGACTCTAGTTTATATATAAACAAATTTGGAATTAAATAAAAAATCATTTAAATTATATTTTTCTACTAATTAATTAAATACTTATAGAATATAGATAAAAATATGTGGAGATCATTAAAAATATGCCTATTTATAAAATTTTCATCAAAATAAATTAAATTAGCAAATTCATATATTTATGCAATTTGAGATAAAACATTAAGAATTGAATACAATATTGATCAAGGGAATGAGAGGCTTTATATAAGCATGAGAAGGTTGGAGTAGCTTCAATGATAGATAATATTTGAATCTAAATATAACCAAGTTGGCAAAATACTTAAAAAAAATAATTACATGTAAGTTGTCCATTTAACGGGTGACTTCCTTGTAACATTATAAGTCGTCACAAACGGATGACTAGCCATCATATTTGGCGTGTAAGTCGTCATTAAACGACTATATATATATCTAAATATTTTTAAAGATATTTAAATTACTAATTATATTTTAAACCATACTTATTTTAAAATTTTGCTTAATAAGATTTTGTCAGAGTTATATTCTATTTGAAAAATTTTGATTAGATACATATTTAAATATTTGTATTTATGAGAAAATAAATATTTATAATTTATATAATACTTTTAAGCTGATTTTGTATTCATAATATGTATTAAGAGATGGTGTAGCGACGGCATAATCATTTATCTAGGGTTGTTTGTTTTTTATTTTTATTTTTAAGTTTAGAGTGTTTTTAATGTGGTATTATTTTTTGTTTTTGAAAATAAAGAAAATATTATTTTTAAAAACTCTCAAAATAAATTTTATTTTAAGCAAAACATATATAAAATAAAATAAAAATAATAAATAATAAATAAAAGTGATCTCAAATGGCCCCTTATTTATTTATTTACATTTTTTCTATAATGTGATTGTGGATAACTCTGTGCTTAGTAGCAAATGGCTAACTTAAAAATTAACACAAAAAGAGAAATGTTATATAAGATTTGTATAATCAAATTAATGAATTTCTAAATTAAAATTAATAACACTAAAGTCTAATCAAATCGAGCTCAAATGAGCTCCAATCAAGCCCAAAAGCTAAATATGAAAACTTCAAAATATAGCCTAGATGATCAAATGACTTTCAAATTTGACGTGCTTATAGTCGAATCAAGTGGCTCGATGAGACGAATCCAACGAGCCTAAGATCACTCAAATCGAAGATCGTTCGAATGGTCAAATCACCAAATAATTTTATTTATGATCAAATGAATCGATAAACATCGTCCGATTGAATGTTTTAGAATTTTGTCTATAATGATCAAAATGTCTCTCTCAAAATCTTATAAATAATTACATTCTTGTTACAGTTTCTGGGAGAGTTAGAACCAAACGGGAGAAAGTTGGAGAGCTAGAAGTTCAAGTTCGTTATCATGTTCAATGATCTATCTATTATCATCCGTAATAGCACCAACAATCATCCCCATGATATATAGTTGTTATAACTTGATTTAGAAATTCATATTGTTAGGATTTCTCACATATAATCCTGTAATCCCGTTATCGAAAAAATTTAAACTTTGTACTTCAAAATAGATATAGTGGAGCATTTTTACTGGGCTACGTCTGGAGATTTTTTTCTCATTTTTCTGGGATTTTTTCACATAAAAATTCAGAAATTTTTTACTCTACTTTCAACTATCTGTCTGTGTACTGAATTTCCATACAAAGCTAAGACATAAAATTTTATTCTATTAATATTTATTTTCTGGCACGCAACAAGACTTAAAAATAATGCTAACAATAATAATCTACTAAAAAAAATATTTCATAATATGTATTAAGAGATGGTGCAGCGACGGCAGAATCATTTATTTATTTACATTTTTTTCTATAATGGCATGTGGGTAACTCTGCGTTTAGTGGCACATGGCAAACTTAAAAATCAACGCAAAAAAAAATGTTAATAATAAGATTAATTATAATACTAAAATATAAACTTAATCAATATAATCTTATTTAAAAATAGTGCTAACAATAATAACCTAGACCCTAAAAAAATATTTTAAATAGGACAAAACTATGATATATTAAATATTTTTATCACGTAAAATAATATAAGCTACATATTCAAACAATTAAATTCGTCAAAATCAAATTTTCAGATAACTCGATAAAAAAAAACAACAAACAACGAAACTAACACAAAAAACTGTATATATATATATATATATATATATATATATATATATATATATATATATATATATATATATATATATATATATATATATATATATAAATATATATAATAATAATAATAATAATAATAATAATAAAAACTTAGATTTTTTTTTAATATTAATAATAATAATAGATTCCTACGATCAACATGAAGAAAAATAATTCACATTTTTATTTTATTTTAATTACTTTAATTTTTTGGTTATTTTTTTTAAAGAAATTTTAAAATAGGCCTAGTCATTTGACAACTAGACTTATTTTATTTTTTTTCATACCTAATTATCTAATTAAAATTTTAATTATACCGATTTTAAAATTTTAGCCTTTTTCTTTCACGGACAAAATATTGACCTTTAATAAATTTTTTTTTTTTATAATCCACATAACAACAATACAGTATATATATAACATAACTTTCGATGAATTATAACATAATACAATCATTTCTTCTCAAAATTAATTAAAAAAATGAGAAACTCAGCCTTACTTTCTCATCATCTCTTCTCGTTCTTTCTCCTCTCTTTCTGCTATTCCAAGCTTTCTAATGCAGCTAAACTGCTGAAATATATTCAATCTCCTAAGCCTTTAAGGATTGCAAGAGATAATCGCTGGAATGCTATAAAAATAATCATAAATTGCCAGTATATATTAGTCCTGAGGAAGGGCAAATGGAAGCTGATAAGGTAGAGAAGTTGTCAGGGCAGCCAGAAGAGGCAATTTTTTTAAAATAGGTACGGTTAAAACCGAAATTAGCTAATTGAGTATTAATAAAAAAAAATTTAGAATAGATATTGCCAATTCGGGCTTTTTCGAGCGGCGTGTATGGCGGTCTATGAAGCGATCGCCCGATGGCTCTCAAGAGCAATTCTTAGCTTCGATATCTTGAACCGGTTACTAATTGGGCGTGGCTGAACTTTTAGGGCCGATCGGCGATCGACTAGGCCTCGGTTTTCCTCGATTTCTTCCTCCAACTCGCTCTCGCTCGTAGGAGCGACCGAGTCCGACCGCAGAGCACCGTCTCACCCGGCCGCCCGGCGTAGGTCTCACCTTTGCATTGCATTTTTTTCCCGTTTACGACTTCTTCTAGGTATTTTACTATTGCTATCACTCGATCTCGTTCTAAGTCGAGAGAACATGTTAAAGATTTCAACATATAGCATAAGTTTAAGTTCCACATTCATGCCATTGTTTGGGGAGTTGATATTATTCTTATTTTATAATGCTTACGAACACAAATATCAAATATGCTTCTTTGTCTCTACCATTTTGAAATGTCATTTTCTACATTTGGATTTCTTATTTCTTTTTGCATTTCAGTTTTGTTAGGTGATGTTGCATAGGTATAACCTTGAAACTTTTATGATACAAGAAACTTATTCTACTAAAATTATCCTACTAAAGTTTCTAGTATAATATAAAACTATGATAAAAGAAAAACTGCTTTAAAAGAAAATAGTAATGGTGTTATGAATGATATTATTGGTGTTTTTAATGTTGTTCCTAATTTTTGAATGGTGTCCTCAATGTAATGTAAGTTGTAGTGATAAGCTTGTAGTGAAATTATTGTTGAAGTATTTTGGAGTAATCAAGTTTCAGCTACTATTATTTGTATTATTCCTGAAAATTTGCAAGTGGATGATTTTTTTGTTTTAGTTTCAGATTATAAGGAGATTCGTGTTGCTGAAAATCTAGAAAATGGTTTATTTTTCCTAATAAAATATTTAAAAGAAAATCTTGTTATATCTTCTTTGAATTTGGGCAAGCATGATTGTATGGAGCTTCTTGATAATGTCAGCAAAGTGTTTTTTTGCTTAATAAATTAGTTTCTACCCTTCTTTAACTATTATTTTTTATGGTACCAACTTAGTGATAATTTAAAACAGAAATTTGTCTTCTTATCAAATGGGATCTTCTCTAAATCTCTGTAATGAGAAAACTTTTTTGATGATGAATCAATGGATAATGAGACCAATTTTCAAACTATTTTTTGTGAAAATGAAAATTATAGTTTTAAAATTATCTACCAAATCTACGTAGTAATCCTTTTTTTAACTAAGTAGTTCATTTTATTAATAATTTATTTGTAATTTATAAGATTGTTGATACTTCTCATGTAGTGTATTCTTCAAAAAAAGCACTTGTGGATTTCCACTCATTATCTTAAAAATTTGATCCATTATTTATCAGCGAATACATGGCGAAACACGCCGCCAGTTAGAGCGCCACGGCGAACGGAGAGGCCGACCATTGGAGGAGCACCCGAGGTTCATCCTAGTATTGCCTCCCTGCATAGGCGGTCGGCCACCGATCGTAAGTGAATTTGTTATTTCAATGTGTTACGCTACCTTTTATTTGGGACACCTTACATTTTCTTTTGAGCACCGTGCGGGCGCATCACATTTGCTTATCTTTGAAGGGAGCCCATTACATGCACGAGATTCATCCGGTAGATGGTGACTGCCGCGTGAGTCATTCGCTTCATCATGGATCATCAGTTACTTACCGCCTTGGTTGAGAGATGGTCTCCACCATACCTTCCACCTGGCCAGGTGAGATGACGTGGCAGCTCCATGGCGTGGCGATGATTCTAGGTCTGGATTGATGGACCACTATCACCCGATTGTGATTGGCGAGGGGAAGAGATGGGACACTTGGCCTGATTGCTGCGATGATTTGTTAGGACGACACCCATTACCTGACGTGATGTATCATGACCCGATCTATCCGAATATCAGGGCGACATTCAGGATGGGCACATGCATGTATACATGCATGCGAGGTAACAGGTGGACTTTCTAGAGAGTCATATGATAGGTGAAACACGAAGACTTCTTCCGTCAGGGCTTATATTTTATTTCGATTGTTTGTTTCTTATTGCACGTCGTCGGAGGTCCACCTACAGTACCCACCACTCTTGGAGGATGGATGATTTTAGCATGATGTCTATAGGTGGAGCTCTTGGCTCATCTATATAGAGTTGCGAAGTCGATTAGACCCACCAGGCCAACATGGCAGTTGCCTACACTACTTGATTTGGGCTTGGGAGCATATTCATGTAGGTAGGCCGACTTTACATGTCCCATATCCTGCAGAGCTTGCTGGTCTGAGCGTTGGTTTGAGGTACGTGTTGTTAACTACAATTTCAAATTATGCCTCACATATTATGTTTAAAGCTGTTTTCTGTGAGTGGAATGACAAGTATGTCGACCTTTAGCGAATGTTGCATTCGAGAATGAGCTAGATGGCTTGGACACACAGGTTGAATCGCATTTAACATTGTATATCTTATTTACATTATGTTTTAACATACTTTTTATGTAGGTGATCTAGAGAGTCATGAGCGGTCGAGCAAATCTATCTGTTGTACTGAGACTCGACATTTTACCTTTGATTCATTACAACGACATAGTCATGTACATGTTAACCTTGATTATGACATAATAAATGTTTATAAGTTTTGTTTCTAAATTTTTTTTTATGTACATAGCAGTTAATGTATTTACTTAAAATACTCATCGTTGGTGCTGATTATGATATGCAGTTATTGATTTATTAGCCTATTTATGTAGCCCAAAGATTAAAGTATTGCGACCTATTAAAGTCCTTTGTTGATATTCTTCCAAAAGATTGTTTCACTAGGAATAGTACCCATGAGGTATGAAGAAGAAAGATGGCAAAAATAGAAAATGTTTAACCAAGTCTAAACTTTAACTTGCGTGTTTAATTACGCCAAGAAATTCTGGAGATAATCTGCTCAAAGAAAGTTTTTTTGTGAGATTACCGCTGATATCAATAAAATGAAACGACTTTTACCCTCCTTGTAGTTAATGGATGCCATTATACGGCCAAATGAAATTGAGCGGTCAGATGTAGGCGGCTTCGATAACGACAGGTTATTAGCGAAACGATCATAATTACGGCAGCTTTGAATATTCTGGGCGGCGCTTCTCAATTCTTAATCGCCCAATGCTTGATTATCGAAAATCGGTCCGTTTGACCTTGCAGAAAACATCATCTCTTTGGGTATTCATCAATGAACCGAGGTGCATTTGTGCTTAAGAGTTGAATTTGTTTGGATAATGATTTAAGTATATAAGAACAAAAATAGTTAGTATTTTGTATCATATCAAATTCTTTTCATACAACATTTTAGAAGCCTTGCAAGCATATTCCATCCTATCGAAGTTGGCACATTTAATTCCCAATTTGAGCACATAAACATACACTAATAACCCAATTCATTTCACAAATGGACAATAAACAAATGTTCATTATGCCGTAGTTGCAGTTAACTTGTACATGACTATGAAGTTGGTTATCAAACCAAAAAAATAAAATGTAGTACAGACATTGTCCTAAAACCAACACCATATTACTACTGCTGTCCTCAGTGCACTTGGATATGTGCGCGTCGCATGCGGGTGGTGGCCCTCTACCATCGTACCTGACAGTAAAGAATCTCAAATAAATTAATGTCAATATTGTAAAATCTTGAAAGGGAAAAACAAGCATTGTCCTATTGGAAAATATACCGTCGACTGTCAATGTTATGGGGGCACGATGACGTAGTGACGAGATATTTTGCATATGCTACAAGTTACGCTACTTGAACCCGTTTTCATCCATTGTGTTTGAATCTATTTGCATTGGTGGCGACCTTCTGAAAGTTAGGTGGGCGATTTAATCCATGCTCTTCTTCAGCGATAGATGGCCAATCGGTCGATCACGGTAGAGTATGAAATTTATTTATGTATGTGAGCTTATACAGCTGCAGAGTGTAATACTGTGACACGCACATGAGATGGTTTAACCATCAAATCCCAATCGACAATGACATGTGGGCATGGACAATGATATATGATTGTTACGCCACAATTACAAACACATAGGCCATTATCTAGTAAATCAACTCGAATGATGATGTTTGGACGTCAAAACACGCATCTCATGTGGGTTTATATTCACAGGTTCAGGGAAATGCCTAGCCTCTCTTTCAGTACGTTGTATTAGTGTGGAGAACCTCTGGGTATAAATAGACAAGTTGACTTCCTCTTGATGAGTAGCAGTGGATAATCGTTTCATGAACAAAGCTACTAAGTTGTAATAGATAGCAGTGATTAAACCCTGAATCGGTAAACCACGTGCCCGTTTCAGTACACCATTAAAACACTCAGATGCATTTGTTGTCATTGTCCTAACGCATACCACCATCGTGCACAAGGGACCATTTTACGGTCACGCTCTAAAAATTGTATCTTCTTTCACATTTTAATGTCAGCATTAAATTGTTGACGAATATCATCGGGTTACGCCATGTACATCTTTTGGCATAGAAACTCTACATCGAATTCCGGTCGACTTTTTTAAAATTCTCACGCAAATGGCAAACAAGCCTATCGCTGCCCAAGGAAAAATCTCTTTGCATCCACGTAATAGACCGTGTTTATCCAAATTATGCATAAATCCGTCTACCGGGTAACATATCATGCAGGCACAACAAAAACCACAACCACGAATCAACATTTTCTGATTCCACAACAGCAAAAGCTAAAGGAAACAACCCATTATTGCCGTCGATGCCTACGGCAGTTAATAATGTGCCACGATACTTGCCCAACAAAAATGTACCATCTAAGCTTAAAACAGTGCAACTCCATCCCGGTATTGAAGGTCAGCCCAAAAGTCTCTGAAATGTTCGTCTTGGTAGATCAGATTCTAGGTAGCGAGTAAAGTAGTACGATTGCATATAAAGGTAGAGTCTGTAAGACTCTTCCACTAAATATTGCTTTTATTGCCTTTTCTTGCATCCCATGCTTTCATATACGAAACTTTAACATTAAATTTTGACTCCATCCTACCTATAATCTCTCTAGGTTTCAAATCAATCTGGTGCCTGATCACAGGTTTGATGTAGTATCTATGAAACCGAACTCTTAATGGGATGAACTTCGCATTGACATCTATGATTTTCACCAACTTTTGATATTCTCCAAGCACCCCTAATCGTGGATGCTACAATGTAAACACCAATTCAGCCTTGTACTATAGCACATACAACCGTGTAGTTCTTACGGTTAGAGGTAAGCTGTTGAATTGTACATTATTTATTATGGACCACCCGACAATAAATTGCAAACTCGTTTACTTGCAAAACACATACCTTAATGTCATTTGGAATTTCAATTTCATCATTTAGGGCAGATTTGTCGGATGGGCCGTCAAAGTAAACATCGTTGTCCCCGGCGTAGTTTTACCGGACATACTTTCGTTTGTGGACAACATTTGACTCTCATCAACATTGCGAAATGAGTGATTTCTCGGTATATGTCTATATTCTCAGTGTTCTAACCCACGAGCGGTCATCATCACTAATACCACCTTTCGGACTCACTGCGAGCCACTACTCATAGTCGATACTCATCTCCAAGCTGCGGCACTCTGGGCATACGGTTCATCGAATGGTAGACGACATCATCCACATAACGTAAAGTTCAGCAATTATCATATTAATTGTTACAAGTTTAATCGGATAAATTATGACAATAACTACACGGGAATAAACTCGAGTGCGTTGTATCCCGGATGTTCTTGTCGCGATGAAATCTGCGTATCATTAGCGGTATATCTCTCGACCTTACCGGATCGGTGATGTGGATGCAATATTAACATCTTCCACTTGACATACAACACCAACATCGGCGGAAGCTTCGTGGTGTAACTTCACGTCATCGTATGATATGACGGTATATAAATCCGCTACTCACTGGATAACGACCTGTTAGAGTGACAGTGTGGCACTCCGGATCGATGTGCAAGCTTCTCATAATTCGTTGCTTCAATGCCAGTAAGGTGCTGTGACGCTGAACCTTAATTGGACGATTTCGACCTCCCACATAACTTGGGTGAATTTCGATACCGTTCGCCTCCATAGAAAAGTATTAGGAAACAAATTCTCTATTCATCTTGCACTAAAGTTGACTTCCAAGCTTAAATGAGAGGAAGTAGTTAAGCGTCTCAAAGCAAATACCGGAAAAAAATAAAGTTTCTATTTAAGCGGTGGAAAAAAAAAGCATAATCGGTGGGGTGAGACCCACGGCTGGCCGAAAGTTAGGGCGGGCGGTGCTCACATGGCGATCGGACCGGTCTTCTTGGAGAGCGGAGTTGGAGGAAGAAATCGAGGAAAACCGAGGCCTAGGCGATCGACCCCGCATGTCAGCGGATGCCCGATGTAGGCGGCGGTTCCATCGCTCGCCCGATGTAGGCGGCTTCAACCGATGCGGGGCTACTCTTTCAACGCGACCCGCGTCCGTCCATTCGGCCCGATAATTAGCATCTATTCTTAAATTTTTTTTTATCAATACTCAATTAGCTAATTTCGGTTTTAACCGTACCTATTTTAAAAAAATTGCCGCCAGAAGATGTGAAATTTGATCAATATGCAGGATATGTTATTGTTGATCCAGTCAAAGGAAGGGGCTCTATTCTACTATTTTGTTGAGGCGCCTCGAGATCGTAGCCCAAAGCCCTTGATCTTGAGGCTTAATGGAGGTTGTGAAACTTTGCTTTTTATTTTTTTTTATTTTTTTGTTTGTTTTGTTTTGTTTTGTTTCCACTTTGTTCATTAAGTCAAACTCTGGCTACCATTTTATGGTTGCCATTTAGGATACATATATGATAGCTTTGTCGTTATTTTATATTAAAGAAAATAACTATAGCTGCATTTGGCCATCATCTCTCTAGTTATTTTTTAAAAAGTTTGTGAAGAAAAGTTATTTTTAAGAATCAGAGTTATTAAAATATGATGGCTCTCAGAAAATTATTCTTTGAATTTTTTTAAAGAAATATTTATAACATATAGCTGCTTTTAAAAAATTAATTTTCCCAAAGTATCTTTAAAAAAAATTATTTTTTCCCCAAATGGACTCTCCGTTTGATTGATAAGGGATTTAAAAGTTGTTGATAAGGTCATCAATTTGAATTCCACCTACACCATAACATAACCTCATCTTATGAACTTAAGTGAGAAAAAAAAACTATTACAACTCTTTTAAGATTGTTATAGGGAACTTATGTTATTGAAAGTTGATGAGAACATAGCCCAAGTTAAGTGCCAAGGCACGATATCAATACTCATATTGTTATTCAAAAATAACTTGATCGATAACTTACGACCAAAGAGATTCTGAGATTATTGATAGCTGAGAATGATTTTAGCAAGTTCGTCTCGAGAAGAAGATGATGAGAAGAACTTTTCAATGTTGTAATGAATAAAATGAGCAACCTGATTAGGACAAGAGGAATTTAGGTTAATTGTGTCTTTTGAATTGATTTCATTGATGCTCTAAATGCAGGGGTGTTCTTCTCTTGGATATGGTGCAATGCAGGGGGGCCATTGAGTTAATAGTGATGGAAAAACTCTTTATGTGATTGAGGGTGCTTTGAATAATGGTGAGTATGAAATATATGAATTTACTTATGTTGTTATATAGGATAATTATTTAATAAAGTTTTTGCCTTTTTTTTTTGCTAAACTTAAGAATCAAACTAAATAAAATAAATAAATAAATAATTAATTAATATAAATTATTTCAAAAGTTTGAGAAATTATATTAATTGTTGAGTTGTTTGACCCATAACACATATGGCTTTTTTCTACTATTAACATATATTGGTTTTTTTATGATTGTTGATAATTTTAAATAGGGGCATTTACATAGATACCACAAAATTATTATATATTTATACATATTAAAAGTATTAATATTTATATACATAACACTCAACTATTTAATATTATATCAAAAGTATCACTATTATTGTCACGAGCGAAATCACAAATATTTAAGAGAGTGGTAATTCTCTTATAGGAGATGAACAGGTTAGTCATTTATTTTTTCTAAAAATTATTTTTATCGTTTACTTTTGCTCTAATATGTAAATTTACCCCTATTGAGAAGAGAGGTTAGTTTCTCTGTTGTTTATTGCCATTTTAAAAGTGATACGTCTTTTCCTATATCGGTAAAGTATTAGAAATAAAACTACTAAACTTTACGTATTAGATGTATAAATATATAAAAGTTATGCATGTAAATCTTCATTTTTACTAAGTTCAAGAATATTAATTATAATTGACATATAATACAAAATTCTTTTCTTTTTATGACTTATGTTTTTTTCTTCATAAAAGTCGCAAATGTGAGCTTCCTCGAATCGGCGGTGTCTTCTCTACACAAACACAAACTCAAACTTCAAAGAGCACCATGTAAATTTTCAAATTAGGCCTTTTAATTTAATTAGATAATTAGGCGACTTAAAAAAAATTTAAAATAGGCCTAGTCATTAATCACCGGCCGATCTTGGCCGGATGCCAGTCCACCACCGATCGCCGGGGACTTCTAAAATATTTTTTTAAAAAAAAAATTAAATTGATAGTCTTTATTTTTTGCCCATATCAGGCTCATTAGGTGTCGAATTTGGCATACTTAGTATCGTTGGAAAGATAATGAAAAATTCTACAACTTTCATGTTGACAACTTTCGACGAATCTAGCCCGGTGAGCCGCAGTTTTTGCAAATGTGTGACTTCTGAAGTTGCAAAAAATAACAATATTGATGCAGCCCTCATTTTAGGGCTATATCAGGCTCATCAGGTGTTGGATTTTGGCGTGCTTAGCATCGTTGGAAAGATAATAATAAATTCTATAACTTTTATGTTGATAACTTTTGATGAATCTTGCCCGATTTTTACAAATGTATTTTTTTTAAAAAAAAAAGATAGACAACCACCTTATTTTGGCTATATCTATCTCATTAGGTGTCGGATTTCGACATGGTTAGTATCATTGGAAAGATAATGAAAAAATTATACAACTTTCATATTGACAACTTTTGATGAATCTCGTCCTGTTAGTCGCAGTTTTTGTAAATGTAAAAAATTTGACGTTGCAAAAATTAAAAATATTACGACAACACTGTTTGTGTGGTCTTAACACAATGCTTGTTGAATACATATGTTTTTTTTATAATATTAAACATTCTAAGTGTATTAAATTTTTTAGGATGAGTCTAAATAGTTTTGAGTTAACCAAATAAAACTAAATTGATAACAAACAACACTATAATTATACAATTTGGCGAATAAGTGAACATAACAAATAAAAAAAGCATTCGACTACATGCCATAAAGCTAAAAAAAAATACAACTATCGTTGATTATTCGATGTGGTGGAATGCGCTACCAGGGGTGTAATGGGATGGTGGTCGGCGTGGCCGATCCGCAGATGATCTTTGGCGGCTCCTCCTCCACACCTTTCAGGGTTGCGAACATCCCAAGTAACATGTGGTATATCGTGAGAGATGGCAATGAGTAACCCGTAATGCATATGGCGGTGTCATATGGAATGACGGTGGACCATATGTAGGCGGGATCGATGCATTCCATGGGTTCATTTGAGACCACATTGCATCCTGATATGAATACTGGGGTGGTTGTGTAAATGTATAGGTAGACTGTCCCACCACTAGTGTATATGATGGACCCACATCCATCGATGGTGCATCACTGGCGATGCGAGTGTCTGGAAATGTCTATATCCTTGTATCTGCCGAGATATGCATATTCGCCTCGACTCCCGCTCATAATCGTCGATGGATTTCTAAAATTACGTCATCATCTCGAAATAGCGTATATCCTCGATCGAGGATGTGCTCAGGCAAAGAAAGTAAATTTATATCGGGGTTTCATTGTAACAAGGAAAGCAAATTGTAATTCCACATAGACTTACCATCGACGATCTCCGGCGCGGTGGTATGTGGGAGGGCTTCGTGCCTTGACATATAAAGTGAAGCCCAAGATCGGTACCACCTCATGTAACGGTTGATCGGGCTCCGATCATCTGCGAATCAGTCACAACTCGCGTGCCGCTCCCATGTATGTGGTGGTACTCGACCCAATCAACGTCGGCCTTTTCTCATCCATCAACACGAACGAACGATGGATCTATCGGGTCAACATCAATCATGGGAGGCATGCCGAACTGTCTGATCACACGATCAGGCAGGTACCACTCTACCCTCTTCCAACAAATCAGCGGTACTCTGGCTAGCCATATCTCTTCTCCCTGCAAACATATATCTACGATGCACATGTGGATCTGATGTCCATATGGCTCCCAGATGAGCTGCACATGTAGCATAAGTTATTCTAAAAATTTTAATCCCATGATGAGTAAACAAGTAAAAATGACAGCTATTTAGTGTACCTAACTCTGTAAAAGTCCATCCAACTCATCCCTGTGTACTCTGATACATAGACTGCGTTAGTATAACAAATACATACATTGGCGCAGAAATGACTTCAAAAAATAATGTACCAAATCAGGATGCGCTGCTCTATGTCTACCGCATAACATAGCTATGCTAGGGTACACCCCTACTGGTGGTGGACCGTAGTCCTCAACAGTGTCCTCTGGTCATTGCCTCCTACGTATAGGGGGCTTCATCGGCGGACATCTTCACGGTACCATCGAAGCAAACAACATAGTCATTTTAAAAAATATTGCATTGTAATTGAGAATACTAGTAGCTCAGTACTAAAGAAATACTTGCTGGACATAGAAGGCATAAAATAAAAATAAGCGAGAGAGATTTAAAATAATTATAAATAACTAATAACTAAAAATAAACTAATAACTAACTAACTAATAAATAAACTATAACTAATAATAATAAATAAAACTAATAAAATAACTAATAAAACTAATAACTAATAGCTAATAATAACTAAATAACTAATAATAAAACTAAACCTGATAATTAAAAGTAATAAAACTAGCTAATAAATAAAAACTAAAACTAATAATAATAATAATAACTACTAATTAACTAACTAATAAATAAATAAAAGTAAAAAAACTAAACTAATAGTAAAACTAAAATGCTATTAATAAATATATAATTTTATTTTGTATTCTCAATACAACAAAATTAAATCTTCTAATGTATTCTAAATACATCACATTATTTTATAATTTTATTTTGCACCATGTGTACTATGAACACTAAGCAAAGAAATATACACTTTCGAACAAGTACAACAGAGAAAAACTAATCAAAACAGGTTGACCAATGCACTGGTTGAAAGTAGACAATATGACATAAAACATAGGACTACTACAAGTAGACAATATGACATAAAACACTAGTCAAAACAGATGAGACACAAGTACACAATAGGACTACTACAACAATAACACAAGTACACAACATGACATCAAAAAACTAACTTAGAAAACATCACACTTTACGTGTGCGCAACGGAGGACATGTTGACCTATTATGCCCAATAGTCTTACAAACAGTACACGCCCTGGAACTTTTAGGAATGTTCTCATCCATGGTATTTTTAAATCTGCTTGTCCTTGGCCTTCCAGACTTTTGCTTAATATTAGGTGGGTTATAGTTTTCATAACTGCCTTCTGTGATGTGATCTGCCCACTCCTCCCGATCAGGTATTACATGGAACTCTCCCTAGTAGGTGCTAATATAATTTTGCAAGTTGTACCGCGAGACATCACGTGGTTTAGGTGGCGATGGCTCAAAACTGCAATCACGTGTGGACAAGGTAGGTGATAAGGCGTGGTTGTCACGTACACTTCGATCATAGTTCTCGAAACTTCAACTTTGTAGGTTGTGGCGACATCAAACACTTGATACTCGGACATGCTAATCCTGAGTTGAGGTAATCTTAGCCTCACGTTCATTAGCAATCGGTGTAGCTTTAATGAAAGCAAGTTTTCTTGTTGCCTTTCTAGAAGGTAGCCGATTCAAGATGTTTCATGAAAAGGAAACTATATTATAGTACACGTAATCGGGCTTGAATTGGTAAACCATTGCACATTTAAGCACTCAGTTAAAGCACTTTTGCATTTGTCATAGTCATAGTACTGCCGTTATCATGAGTTTGAGTCCATTATTGATCATCTCTTGAAACTAGCCCGGTCGTATATGCCTCCTTAATATTCTTAATGTGTATGTGCCTTTTGAAAATTCGGATGTCATCTGTATTTCCTGCAACGTACATTTTCTTACACATGAAGTCTACATCAGCTATGCCGAGTTATCGTACTGCTCTTTTGAAGTTCTCCCTCAAATGGCGCAGATAGAAGCGATGTGCAGCCCATGGGAAGATTTATCACGACAACAAGACATGTATATCGAGATGAGGCATAGATCACCTCGTAGACACTAATGGGATCAAGTCCTAAGAGTGCGTAGAAATCCAGACTCTATGCACTCGATTCAACTACGGCCGTGGAACAACCCATTATTTGCGTCGATCCCAACAGCATTAAGTAGAGTACCTCTGTACTTACCCAGGAGAAAAGTCCCATCAAGACACAGAACAGGGCGACAATGCCAATCTCGTATTGACGGCTTAAACAACGAGCGATCGTTGGAATCCATTGATTTAGTGGGTACTATCTTGAGCAGGCATAGATGTGCAAGCAGCGTAAGTTTTCAATGATCTATAAGATTCCTCCCAATTGCCAAAAATAGCCTTAACTACTTTTCATCGTGCATCCCAAGCCTTCATATAAGACACTCTTATATTGAACTTTGACTCTATCGACTATGATCTCCACAGCTTGGATCAAGCGAATCGGTAGGGTGGATGAAATAACTTATAAATTATGTGCATTGCACGTGTCAGCATTAAGAATTGAACTACTATGAGGAGAGCCTCTTGAACCAATTCTCCAAGTACCACCCAACCTCTTAGCGGCATGCATGTAAATGCCACAAACATGGTCTAAGCGGGTCGAGAATGGCGGTGCACATCAATAAATTTTGATTGGCTTGATATATGACATATTCAACATTGTTTATAATCGATCACACAGCGACAAATTGCAACTACTTCTTATCATGAAAGCACATACCTTCCACTAATTCATCTGGGATGCAATTCTCCTCTTTGAAGGTTGAATCATCTGATGGGCCATCAAATGCAAGGTCTTCATCCCATTCTCTGGTGGTTTAGAACTATGCATATAATCATTATTATGTATCAAATGCTCCTTAGTATGACTTGTTCTCATTGAGTAATCGACAATCAAATCTCTGACCATATGGGATGGTTCTGCTGCCCTTAAATCAGCCCGCTCCGAGTCAATATAATCATCGTCATCCTCATCACTACTGTCTCCACTAAGCATAGTTTCATATTCAACATTTATACCAGATGGTGGGTTCGCATCATTACCTTTAGGGTCACCTGGGTCACTCATATGAGTAGAGCTTGTGCCAGTAAAATAATCATTTTCTCTTGTTGCAGCCTCATACATTTCCCCTTGAGTACTTATCTGAGGAGGTGGTGTGATGTAATCAGTGGTGATTCCACCTCTTTGACAGTCGACTATGTTGCTAACCTCCCTATCTCCACATGGGAGTTCCTCAAATTCGACATACACCACAATAGTAAACATGCAACATTAATAATAGCCTCACAAACTTCATCATCGTTAATGTTACAATAAATCCCCAATAAAAAACAACCCACCGCCAATGAGAATTTTGATGGATCTAGCTTCAACGATCTCATAACTCTTTTTCGTAATTCCTCAAATTTAATCTGGAAATTTGGACTGATTTATTTCTCCCACCAATATATGTTGGAATGAACTCATCACTTATTCACCATCATAATAAAGAACAATACATAGATTCGAACTCATCACTAATAATAATAACACCGACGAAGTATTAAAAAATCATGCATTAATATATGAAAAGATGAAAAATACTTATGCATTCAAGCAATCACTCAATCCTAATATTTCAGCATAACAAATAAAATCCAACTACTGCAATGTGACAAATAAAATCCAAATACTGTAATGTGACAACAACCAATTTATGCAATGTCACACTTATAAAAGCCAATCATTCTCTTTTGCATTTATCAGATCGATATCTCAACCATGTTGTAGCAGTATTTTATAACAACCATGTACCTCCTTTGCCAAAAAAATATCACATAAAATATTCAAAGAAAACGCAAGATTTAACTTTTTTAATATGAATCACCACATATCGCTAATACAATTAAAGATCTTCATAACACCAAATTAAACTACACATACACACTTAAGCAATAAAAAAATTGCACAAAAATTGAAGTTTTCCTAAAAAAAATTGCACACAAAATGAGATCCATCACAAATTTCTTATGAATATCATAATAATTAGCTTAAACAAACCAAATAAACTCATACACCGACATTATACATTTTTTTCGCTTAGGGTTAGAAATACCTAAATCGTAAAAATAATCCTTCCAAGCTTCTTCTTCACCGACGGACTTTCTGGCGGTGATCCCCTAGGCCATGGCTCGTCCCACGGCACGAGGGTGAAGGCGACTCAGGGATCGGAAGATGAAGAAAACCCGAGAGCTTGCGCGATAGCTCGGGTTTTGGCCCTTAGATGAGCCAAACCGAGCATTAGCCTATTTTTAAAATGCCTAATTACCAAATTAAATCACTAATCATGCTTAATTTGAAAATTTCACCCCACCGATGACACCTACACCTTCTTGATCAATTGGTTAGAGAGATTTCCTCAATACAAGAATAGAGATTTCTTCATAACTGGTGAGGGCTATGCCGGCATTTCATCCTTGAACTCCCCAACCTCATCATTAGAATAATGAAGCAAAAAAAAAACACAATCATCCAACTAAAAGGCACGTAAGTAAAGTTCATCAACTTAACATTTAAGTATCAAAATTCGAAATGAGCGAAGCAAGCTTGGTGGATTCATTTTGCTCAAATCTTCATTCAAAATTTTGATATCATAATATTAAAAATACAAAAAAAATAAAAAAAATTAATTTTGATTATGATAGTTAGTTCAGCCAGATCCTTGTGCTTATGGAGAAAATATTACGCTCAGAGTCCGCACGTAGCTTTACATGCGGACTCCAATCTTGGTCCGACGTGTGTCCAGTGATTTTTTTCTCATTTTAGTGCTTAACGGCGCTGTAACTGGATGGACGGCGACCACGCCATTTATCCTAGCCCGACCCGCCCTGCTCAAAAATGGGAGAAGAAAATGAGACGACGCCATTTGACATTCTCTGAGATGACGTTTAGGGCTTTCAGCCTCCTCGATCAACTAACATCCCGCCATCGCCGTGGTTTGAACGAAGTCTTAATAACTTCCATTGAGATATTATGACTACATGAGGTATTTATAGTCGTGTTTCAACTTTAATGAATTTAGGATTTTCTGTTCTTCTCACCGCCAAGAGAACATTTTAGAACATTTGAGTTCCTTAAATGAACGAGCTGCATTTTAGTAGTTTTTAGAGATATTTTGCATGTGTACTCTCTGTACTGTCAAGATGGTACATGCCATTATTTTCAAATTTTGAACTGAAATTTTGTTTAGTATATCACATGGTAGGATGTTTGTCATGTTTCAAGATGAATCTTGTGGCACGATTAGGGATGATAGTATGTTCAACGATGGAACTAAAATTCTATGGCTTCAGGACTCTCGTACTCTCATGAGAGTAGCATTTTGGTCATTTTTTTTCCTACGCTTTTGGAGGAAATATGTTCATTGCAATCCATCGAATAATTTGAGGTCGCTTGGTTGGTTTTTTAGTATTATTTTGTATACTCTCAGACTTGAGAGTCTGATGATTTTGTAGATATTTTTTCCAGTTTCTTTGGCCTAGTTGTTCAGATTTTGTTCATTACGTTACATTGGAAGCAATTTGGTGGGATGTTTGGATGGTTTCTGGGGGATTTTTGCATATGTACTCTTTGTACTCTCAAGAGAGTACAGATGATTTTGTGGACATTTTTTTCCAATTTTTTTGGCCTGGTTGTTTAGATTATGTACATTACATTCTAATGAAAGCAATTTGGTGGCTGTTTTGTTGGTTTAGTAGTGTTATTTTGCATCTATACTCTCTTGAGAGTACAGAGCATTTTGGTCATTTTTTTTCTATTTTTTTGGCCTATTTGAAGGAAATATGTTCATTGCAATCCATCAGGAATAATTTGGAGGCTGTTTGGTTGGTTTTTTTAGTATTACTTTGCATCTGTACTCTCTGTACTATCTTGAGAGTACATATGATTTTGTGGACATTTTTTCCAATTTCTTTGGCCTGGTTGTTCAAATTATGTTAATTACATTACTTTGGAAGCAATTTGGTGGGATGTTTGGATGGTTTCTGGGGAATTTTTACATCTGTACTCTCTGTACTCTCAAGAGAGTACAGTTGATTTTGTGAATATTTTTTACAGTTTCTTTATTCTAGTTGTTCAGATTATATTCATTACATTCTAGAGGAAGCAATTTGGTGGGATGTTTGGTTGGTTTAGTAGCATTTTTGCATTCAGACTCTCTCTCAGAGAGCATTTTTGGTCATTTTTTTCTTGTTTCTTTGGCTGCAGGAAATATGTTCATCAGAATGCATCGTGAGGCTATTTGGTTGGTTTTTTAGTGTTATTTTGCATCTATACTCTTTGTACTCTCGAGAGTGATGATTGTGGACATTTTTCTAGTTTTGCCCTTATTCTGATTATGTTCATTACATTAAGCAATTTGGGATGTTTGATGGTTTCGGAGATTTTGCATTCAGATCTCTGTACTCAAGAGAGTACAGTTAATTTTGTGGACGCTTTTGCCGCTTTGTTCATATATTATGCTCATTACATTCTAGTGGAAGTAATTTGGTGAGATGTTTAGTTAGTTTAGTAGTGTTATTTTACATCTATACTCTCCTGAGAGTGAGCATTAATCATTTTTCCTATTTCATTGGCCTATTTGGAGGAAATATGTTCATTGTAATCCATGAATAATTTGGAGGTGTTTGGTTTTTTAGTGTTATTTTGTATCTGTACTCTCTATACTCTCTTGAGAGTAGAGATGATTTTATGGATATTTTTTTCAATTTCTTTGGCCTGGTTGTTTAGATTATGTTCATTACATTATATTGGAAGCAATTTGGTGGGATGTTTGGATGGTTTCTAGGAGATTTTTGCATCTGTACTCTCTGTACTCTCAAGAGAGTACAATTGATTTTGTAGACATTTTTTCCAGTTTCTTTGGCCTGGTTGTTCAGATTATGTTCATTACATTCCAATGGAAGCAATTTGGTGGGATGTTTAGTTAGTTTAGTAGTATTATTTTGTATCTATACTCTCTGTACTCTCTTGAGAGTACAGAGCATTTTGGTCATTTTTTTCCTGTTTCTTTGGCCTGTTTGGAGGAAATATGTTCATTGCAATCCATCAGGAATAATTTGGAGGCTATTTGGTTTTTTAGTATTATTTTGCATTTCTCTGTACTCTCAGTAATAATTTTGTGGACATTTTTTCCAGTTTCTTTGGCCTAGTTGTTGAGATTATGTTCATTACATTATATTGGAAGCAATTTGGTGGGATATTTCGATGGTTTTAGGATTTTCAGACTGCACTCTTAAGAGAGTACAAATGACACATTTTTCCAGCCTTTGGCTTGTTCAGATTATGTTCATTACATTCCAGGGAAGCAATTTGGTGTTTGGTTGGTTTAGTAGTGTTATTTTTCATTCAGATCTCATTCTCTCTCGAGAGTGAGCATTTTGGTCATTTTTTTCCTGTTTCTTTGGCCTATTTGGAGGAAATTTGTTCATTGCAATCCATCAGGAACAATTTGGAGACTGTTTGGTTAATTTTTTGGTGTTATTTTGCATCTGTACTCTCTGTACTCTCTTGAGAGTACAGATGATTTTATGGACATTTTTTCCAATTTTTTTGGCCCAATTGTTCAGATTTTGCTTATTACATTACATTGGAAGCAATTTGGTGGGATGTTTGGATGGTTTCTGGGGGATTTTTGTATCTGTACTCTCTGTACTCTCAAGAGAGTACAAATAATTTTTTGGACATTTTTTCCAGCTTTGGTTGTTCGAGTATGTTCATTACATTCCAAAGGAAAGCAATTTAGTGGTCGCTTTGGTTGGTTTAGTAGTTATATTTCATGTATTCTCTGACTCTCTTGAGAGTGAGCATTTTAGTTATTTTATCCTATTTTTTGGCCTGCTTTGGGAGGAAATATGTTCATTGCAATCCATCGTGAATAATTTGGAGGTCGTTAGTTTTAGTATTATTTTGCATTCAGATTCTCTGTACTCTCTTGAGAGTACAGATGATTTTGTGAATATTTTTTCTAATTTTTTTGGCCTGGTTGTTCAGATTATGTTCATTACATTACATTGAAAGTAATTTGATGAGATGTTTAGATGGTTTAGTAGTGTTATTTTGTATATGTACTCTCTGTACTCTCTTGAGAGTACAAATGCTTTTGTGGACATTTTTTCCAGTTACTTTGGCCTGGTTGTTCAAATTACTTTCATTAACTGACTTTTCATTTTGAAGTTTACAATGTCTGGGAAAAGGATAACTTCGAGTTGCAGGCCTACCACCGTTAGAATATTGTTCGATAATATTAAAGAATTTTGATGAAGTCATTGACATTTTAAAGAGGCTTCATCCGCATCAATTCATTAGACTCCAGTAATTCACTCAATAGCCATTACCTCAATCCCTTTGTTGGGAGATAGAGAAGCAAGCTTTCTTTTGGGCGGGTATTCCTTTCACCCCATGAAGTGCGAATTGTAGGGATGCCAAAGAGGGGAGAAGGTCTTATGGAAGAAATCCCCACGCAATTCGCCAAATGGACTATAAGACTATGCTTGAGCATGCGATAGCTCGTGCACACGCTTTATATTGTATATATGTTTTCCACAAATATTTTTTTTTGTATATCGCAACTATAGGGTGGCATCGAAATTGATTGCCTACGCCAATGACATAGATAAATTTGCTGAATACAACTGGGCAGAGGCCATCTAGGCTTTCCTAGTTTCACAATTTGATGGTATTACATCAAAGATTCATACCTAGAGGACACCCGGGTACATGAGTGGATTTGTCACTCTTCTTATGGTATGTTTTATATCTTCGATTATGTATTATTTGATGCATTGAAGTTAACTTACATAAATAATAATTGTAGATCTAGGCCGCTGAGCACATAAGCATCATGAGACCGCCATCTCCATTTGCAAAGCCACGTATCCTGCGATGGCCAAAAATAAAGTTTCCAGATGAAGCCTTCATTGGTTTACGAGGACACCAGGTGACATATAATAAAATCACTTAGTTCTTATAATTATGTATTTATTTATGTTGTAGTCATCGTATTTTTTTATCGGTTTAACACGTGCCGCTTTCATTCGAGGACATATCGTAAGAGGAGACCGGCTCCTTGAATCATTTCCCGCACAACATGCAATACATGTTGAGCGATGGCCCCATTCTAAGTCCACCGAAGTTCAGCCCCCATTGAATCTCCATATGTCTCTCCTCGATTCTCCCCATCTAGTGTATCTAGCCCGCCTTTCGCCCCCCACATAAGGCTTCATGGTGGAGAGGATACTTGTGTTTTCGGGACTTGAAAGATATATTATCTTCTTTCAAGCAACAATGAGAGAATGGATGGGATTGATTTGTGGGTTACCGCTATCGAGGAGGTTCTTCGGGCACGGATCCTACCATCCCTATTGAAGCTCCGTGGAGGTCACTGTGGGAGAACTCTTGAGGATAGGGGCAAGACCTACCTGGCTACCAGGAGCTTCCCCATGGAGGCCAAGGGAGTCTTCTATGGAACCACTGCCGCCTGTACTCTCTCACTCAGACTCTCAATTTATATTATATTTTAAATTCAGATCAAATGAAAAGGGGAAGCTAAAGTTGGATGCAATCTGTTTCATCTGTACTCTCTATACTCTCTGAGTTTAATTGGTGGTAATCTATATGATTACTTATATATATACGTAGCATGGAAAGTAACTCAAATGATAAATATATCCCATTTAATCAACACTTTTAATAATTATTACATAATTATAGTTAATTTATAAATAATATGATAACTTAAAAAATTTAGATGATAATATTCTGACCAAAATTCAATTATTTTGATATGAGAATACTATAAAAGTTTATTAAGAATTGATGTATTATATTTTTTAAAATAAAATCAATGGTTTCGAGATTTATCCTCTCTTAAAATATTTTTTTTATCATAGTTTAGAGAGAGTAACCTCCAAAATGAGAAAAAACATGATACATATTATGCTAAGATGAGACTAATTTTATCATTCATATGCTTGTTTTCATCCATCATGTTTATTTAAAATTAATTAAATTATACTTTTTTTAATTGAATTAAAAGATAGTGAAATAAAAAATATAGATAATAAAATTAGCCACTTCATAATACAAAATATACTGTCGATGATGCGACTTACCAATGTCTTATTCACACATATAAATTTTGAAGGTAGTGTGGAGCAAATTATATATTTGAAGATGATGAATTTTTTCAAATAATGTAATAACTGAAAGTGTCATCTGAATTAAATTAATATCATTGATAAATTTATAAATAATTACTAATCTAATATCGTCGATTCTAATATAATCATCATCACGATTTTTTTTTTTTTCATAAAATGTAGAGTACTTTATAGAGTACATATATCAAACTATGTAATGCCTCCAATGAAAATCAGCTCATTCTTGTAAGCAAGGTAGACTCATCAATCAAATAATGCAATTTGGTAAAATATGAGAGATTTAGTTGCCACAGTCTAAGAATTACAAAGTTATGTACCCTCTATACTCTCATAATCTTACTCACTCTTCAGTACTGAGCTTTCTTGGAATTTTATAATAATAAGTACATTTTAGATAAAGTCGCTCAAAAGAAGAAAGTCATTCTAACAAAGAAATGATTACCATTCAGCATGAGAAGGTCATCCTAATGTCTCGACCTCTTTCTAACCGAATCCCATAGGTGAGACTGGTGTGCGTTAAGTAAAAAAAAGTCATCTTGGAGACTCTAAAGCTTTGCGAATGATTGCTCAAAGAACACATAACTAAATGATATCATGCATTGAAATATTTTCCTGTAATAATATCCATCATCAACTTAGTGTACCCTTCAGCCGACTGACTGATTGTTGAGCTCGAGTTGAATTCTTGAGGTAGAACATCGTATCAGTTAATGATTTTTAACAGCATTGATGTGTGCTATTCTGTGCGTACCTTTGAAAAACACTCTGGCATAACAGAGAAAGGCATTGCAAGGGGAGACGAAATACGTTCTACGACACTATCAGTTTGAACTTTGGTTTCTGTAACAACAAAAATATGATGGTTTGAAGATTAGCAGTAATATTTTAAATACTACAAATTAAGAGGAAAATAGAGAATTACTCTTGGCTTTCTTGGATCTCTCCCAATATCCCTTAAGCCTGTTGGACGCTGCTTAACCGATCCTTCAAGATGTCTTTTCCCCTCTATAAAGACTTCTTCTTCTTAGTTGCTCTATCAGCTGGAAGAGAATTCCCACTTAGTATAGAGTCGACATCATCGTATAGTTTTTTTAAGGATTGAAGCATATAGTCCTCAGCTCTATTATTACCCATGCCACACTTGATATGCATATCACTAACGTGGTTCCAAAAAATAATGCCAGTAGCATTTTCATCTGTGCCTTCGACATCGCTTAATTTTCTGTATGCACTATTGATGTAAATATCCCTCTTTGCTCTTGTAGATCATCGCATGAGAAGATACTTATCTGGAATGCGCACTACATATTCCTGACTAAGAAATCTGATACAATGGACACAAAGTAATCCCATCATTTCAAATTTCTTACAAGTACAAGTTACATCTAGGATAGTCCCATCGAAATGGACAGTCCATGTTTTGGATGATTTTTTATTCTCTAAGTTTCTCACCAAATACTCCATGGGTCATCGACACTGATTCGATAGGCCTCCAACTCCATGCAAAAATTCTTCCTCAAACATAGTATACATTTCTTGTATAAAACATAGCTTATTTTAGAATTGGTGGTCTTAACAACAATCGATGGCTACACTTGAAGTCTTCGTCATGTTCATTCTGGTGCCATGTCTCCATAACCTTCTCCAACCCCAAAAAAATAATCATGAGCAAACTTGTTGTTTAGAGATTCCATGACATCGTTGTTCATTGACTCACTACGTTTCCTTCACACTGCCCATGAAGTCTTTTGTTGAATGTAGTGGACCACTTGAATCTAATTTTATAAAGCTCAGACAGCCAAGGATGATCATGCAAATTGCCTTCTTCTAGCATGGCAAACTAAGCTTCTTCAAACTCTTCCTCTAAGTCACATTTGCTCATGCATGCATAAAATAGCCCGTGTACCCTCTTATTACTATTAAAGTAGTGAACCTTGGAAGGAGCTTTCTTCGAAATATTCCATTGGCACAACCTATGACGAGTATGCGATAATACAATTTTGATAGCTCATGCCATAGCCTGATCTTGATCAGTGAATATTGTAGGTTGTCTGTCACCCATCAACCGAAGAAATGTCTGGAATAGCCATGGGAATGACTCAATCGTCTCTTCTGATAAAAAGGCTACTCCAAATAACACATTTTTCCAGTGATGATTCACTCCAACAGGAGGGGCACAAACAAGATTACATTTATTGAGTCGATAGCTTGTATCAAAAATTATCACATCACCAAAATAGTCATATTTTATTCTAGACATGCCATTGCTCCAAAAAAAATATACTAAGTAATCTAACTCATCAACTTGTACATCCCATGCAAACATCCCGTCCGCTGCTTGTCTTTCCTTGAACAGCTGTATTAATGCATTACTGTCACCATTCACAATCCTCGATCTTTTCTCTTTCTGAATAAAATTGAAAGCATATCTTTTGTGAATCCAATATTCTCTACACTGCCAACCTCCTCACTTAGATAGCTAAATGCATCAGTTGCTCTAATTTCAGCCTCTATCATTGTCTTTAACACGGAAGCCTTTTCATCGCTAGTGCATCTGTGTGATCTGAGAAAATGTAGGTCAGTAGGCTTTGTCAATGAATGATTATGACTTTCTATATGTTTTTTAACCATCCAGTTCCCGTCCAAGTCAACAGAGAATCTAATCATGGCCCGCCCTTGTATCGCTTTTGAATTTTGCTAAGCCATTTAGAGATTTCTTCGACCCTTTTCAACATAAAAATCTTTTGATTTTAATTTCTTGAGTTTGGCCAATAACTAGTATGGTCCTTCCGAACACTGAAGCCAATTTGATGTGTGTCACGATGCAGTGCATCTTATTTCATTCTGAATAGTGGTGGCAAGGAGTTTCCCCAAATTTGATTCATTAGACATCATGACTTCATCATCGCACTACTCATTGACTGCATTCACCTGCTAAGATAGCTCCATATAAATGTGACATGTAAAATAGCTCCACAAATAAACATATTCCCTCCAAACAGGCTAAAGAAAGGGAAAAAAATGAGCTAAATACAGAGAGTACAGATGCAAAAATCATCCAAACATTCCAGCAAATTACTTCCAATATAATGTAATGAACATAATCTGAACAACGCGTCCAAAGAAACTGGAAAAAATATCCATAAAATCATATGTACTCTCAAGATAGTACAGAGAGTACAGATGCAAAATAACAATAAAAAACTAACCAAACAGCCTCCAAATAAGTAAAGAAATCATCATAAATATTAATTATATCAAGTTACCCATGAGAGAAGAGTCTGAGAGAGAGAATCTGAGGGGCGTCTTCTGCGAAGGCTTCTTTTGCTTTGTATTTTTACCTTCAACATGCTCTTTAAGGGCTTCCCTGGAAGTGCTAACCTCACGATAGCACATTCTCTATGCCATAAGACCTCCCCTCTATTTGGCATCCCTATTATCACTGCAACTTCATCGAGGGTGATGCTCTTTTAGGCTTTTTTTTGCTTTCTGTAAGGCTTCTTTTGATTTGTATTTTTTACCTTCAAGATGCTCTTTAAGGGCTTCCTCACTAGAAGTGCTAACCTCACAGATAGCACATTACCTCTATTCCATAAGACCTTCTCCCCTCTGTTTGGCATCCCTAATTCTTTACGCAACATCGGGGTGAAAGGAATGCACTACCCACCCAGAAAGAAAGCTTGCTTATTTATGTCTCAACAAGTCAGGATTGAGGTCATGACTATTGAGTCTTGCTAAATTTTGTGAAGTCTAATGAATTGATGTAGATGAAGCCTCTGTAAAATGTCAATGACTTCATTACTAAAGAGTCGCAGAATGTACATAGATACATGTAAAATCCACTAGAAATCCAAACAAGCAAATTGCTTCCACCAGAATGTACTCTCAACAACCAGGCCAAAGAAACTAGACAACATGATCAAAAATCATATGTACTCTCATAAGAGTACAGAGAGTACAGATGCAAAACTAATAAATCAATCAAACGACCTCCAAATTGTGCCTAATGAATATTTCCACCAAAAAAGCAAAGAAATAGAAAAAATGACTAAAATGCTCATACCCTCGAGAGTATAGAGAACAGAGAGAGTACAGAGTACGGAGTACAGAGATAACATAAGTACGATGTATTGAAAATAATCTCAACAAATAAGAAAGGAAAATGACCAAAAATTATGTACTCAATGATGCAAAATAACACTAAAAATAACCAAATAGCCTCCAAATTATTCCTCATAGATTGTGAACATATTCCTCCAAATCACGAAGTGAAAAATAATATAAATCATCATCTGTACTCGTGAGAGTACAGAGTACATATGTCGAAACCATCCAAATATCCAACTAAATTGCTTACAATGTAATGTAATGAACATAATCTGAACAACCAGGCCAAAGAAACTAGAAAAATATCCACAAAATCATTTGTACTCTCAAGAGAGTACAGATGCAAAATAACACTAAAAAATCAACCAAACAGCCTCCAAATTATTCCTGATGGATTGCAATGAACAAATTTTCTCCAAACAGGCCAAAAAAAATAGGAAAAAAAATGTCCAAAATGCTCTGTACTCTCAAGAGAGTACAAAGAGTATAGAGTACAGTTGGAAATCTCTCATAAAGATTAACCAAGCAACCTCAAAATTGATTCTAATGGAATGTAATGACCATATTCTCTCCATCCGTGCAAAATAAACTATTTAGAAAATCATCTCATGAGTACTGAGTACAATGCAAAAAACTCTCAAAATAAGCAAAGTCATCTTGCAAAGAACTCCAAATAGTATAGGAAATATACACTAAATAAAAGAATTTCAAGGAATAACACTAAAAAATCGTAAAAAATTATACGTATACAATGGTTGAGAAAAATTACTGATGAATTTTTATTTAATACATCCTCAACTATTTCCTCAAGGCCTTCATTCTCCATCTTCATGGTTCTTTCGTAAAAAGGAAATGAGAAAATCTCTTTCTCTCTCTGAGCTCGGTTTGCAAGAAAAAATACACCCCTAAACAAATCTAGATATATATTTCTTTTAAATTCCTCGCCATTCCAACGATGCTTCTTCTCCCATTGTTTGAGGCGGCCGGGATAAACGGCGTGGGTCCGTCTGGCGTTAAGCACTAAAAAAAAAAAACCACGGACGTCGGGCGATTGAGTCCGCGTAAAAGCGTGACTCGGACGTATTTTCTCGTGCTTATGACTATGTTAAAACCTATCTCAATCTTCGAGGTGCGTAAAATCCATGTAAATGTTCATTTATCATATCCTTGGACTTCTTGCGTAATTTTGTAAAATTAAATTTTTATTCAAATTAAATCAATACATTTATTTAATATCATTTTAATGTCATAATTTTTTTACAGATAATGATTGAAAGGTGGAATGATTCACTGTCGAGTGCTTCCAACTATTTAGAACTAATTGTGAGAGTGTGGTTTTAGTTTTTCTTAACTCATTTACATCATTTTAAATATTTTTCTCTTTTTCAATTATATCAACTCTCTCTCTCTCTCTCTCTTGCGGTGGGGATCAAGATTGTGTCGGTGACTTCGACCGGTATTCAAAATGCTAAAGCTTCCAGCTTGAATCACGTGGAAGGCATGGTATACTAATGATCGTGAAATATATGAATTTTTTATTCTATAATATTCAATTATGATTTATTTTTTGTGAAATAGTTATATTAATGAAATATTTTCTTTGTATTATGATAGGTGGGAGGATATGTGATTGGTCATAAGGGGTGACATTAGCTACTGATGAGGGAGCGGGACATTTGGTGCCAAGCTATTAGCCTGAAAGAGCACTTACTATGTTCTCAGCTTTTCTTAAAGGAGAATTCTGAGAAAGCTTTGTTTGATCAGTTATCTTCCGTGTTTTAGTTCACGTGGAAAGTATTTACTCAAAGCTCATGTGTTCAAGCTTGTATTGTGGTCAAATTGGAGTAAATTATGATATATTTTCATGAAGCAAGATATAGTGATATTATTACCATTTATCTTATGGGACCATATATATGAATTGATCATGAGAGTTTAAGAAGTTAGAAGTAACCTTCAAGAATGAGTTATTGAATCATGAAGCTAAGACCATAATTTTTAATTTTTAGAAAATGAAATGAAAGAGATGAGTCTTCTTAAGTTTAGTTGAAGTATGAACCGAGTAACTCTACCAATTTGTTCTTAATCCAATCTTACTGTAAGATTTAACAAGAAAAGATAGAGAGTTAGAAAGAGAATGAGAATAATTTAGTATATTTATGAGTGGGCATAAGATTTAAGTTCTAATGACTAAGTTAACTGGTGAGTTGTCAAATTGATGAGTCGATGAGTTGGCACTCGATGAGCCAACTCGTCATTCGATGAGTTCCTAAATTTATACTCGAGTTAGCTTGGTTCAAATCTAGGCTATATACCACATTTGGGTGAACATAATTGGCATCCTTGACATGAATAAGTAAGACTAAATCAATAGAAAGGTTTCATTTAGTTGTCTATAAGTAGAAAAACATCTTGAAAGCATGTGAGACTTTATATTTAGTTCGATATCAAATAGTCAAATTTTTTGTTGGTCTTAGCTTCATGATTTGTGCAAGGAGATAACTAATTGAAAGAAATGAAAATGCTATTAAAAAAACTTTTATTTAGTGTGAGGGAGATATAGCCATAAAAGCTATATTTGGATCATCATCTTCTTCAAATGCATATATGCATTAAGATTGGTGTAACATCTATTCATAAATGAATATAAATCTATGATTTTGTTTTTGTGTGTGTTTTAGTTATTTAATTTTGGTATAGTCACTATTATATTAACATATTATTTAAAAATATGTTAACTACTTTAAAAATTGTGAAAATATGATAAAAAAAATGTATTTAACAAGTTGCTTTTTTGATAAAGTAATAAAAATAATACTAAAATTCACTACTGAACTATATATTTTAAATAATATATAATAAATCATAAAGCATGTGACTCAAAATTATGATTTTAAAGAAACTCCTCTAATCGAGGGACTATAGAGCTTTTAACATAGTTAGCTATATTTCTAAATAATTTATAATTAGAACTCAAATTTATAATAGTGCCAACCATTAAATTGTGTGATTATAACTAAAATTTTATTTAATTTATTATAATTTAATGGATAATTTAATAATGATTTATGCTAATTTCTAATAATTAATTATTTGATATATTTAAAACAAATTTTATAGTTAAACGCCATAAGAATAAGTTTGAGAAGCCATTACAATGAGGTTGCTGGCCAGCAATAAGCTACCGGCTATCTAGCAGTTGTCATGCATATATATATATATATATATATATATATATATATATATATATATATATAGAGAGAGAGAGAGAGAGAGAGAGAGGCCCAAGATGCACCAGCAAACTCAATCAATTATACGAGAAAATATTTATTTGTATTATCTACTTACTAAATCACTCTCCTTGAAGAAGGGTGAATAGAAAGTCTCTCCAAGAAACATGAAGTGGAAAAGAAGCTATAAATTTTTATTCTCGAGTTCTATAGAAGTGCAATATGAGAAGTAAACAAAGCTAAATTATATTGCTTCCACATATGAATATCAAATTAAGAAGCATCCCATCATTAAACACTTTTAACTTTTAAATTTAAGCATGTCACTATAACTTTATGCATTTGTCATACAACCTGATTAAGAAAGTTATTTAAAGAATGACATTATTCATAAGTAAAACCCATCGAGATACATATTGACATTAAAAAAGCAATCTATTATCACTATATGAGAAAATGTATTATAAAAGGAGATAGATAGAGTTGGGTATGTGATGTCTCAAGATCAAATGATAAATTACTTTACTAAATCACTCAAATAAGAACTTTTGTAAAGTTCTGATGCATTATTTGAGTAATAAACTAAATTTTAAGGGTGGGTATTAACAAAATCTCTAGATCTTTTTTGAATTTAGTAGAAATCTAAAAATCTAATTTAATTGATAAAAACATTTCTTTTATGAGATAGATGATATATTTGTTGACCTCCACATATGTGTCATAAATCAAGATAAGCCCACAAGTCAAATTCAAAAGACTTCAGAGGTGACAGTGTACAAATTGAGGCTCAAAATACTCTGGACTGAAAATGGTCGAAACGACCTCCGATCGATGAACGGACTTTGCCATCGCGTTCAGAACGTCGAAATTGATCAGTATATAAATATTACACGACTTGATGATCAACCAATCAAGCGCTCGAGTCGTCATCGCTGCCGCGCATATCAGGTCAGAAGGCTGCGATGATGTGCGGCGACCTCGTTCATGAAATTGATCATCTTTGTAAATGTGAAATCTATCAAATGAGACTTCCACAATCGGAGACGTGCGGAAATGTTGAGTGATTTGAAGTGATGCGAGATGATTTGAAATGCCGACGTCGCCGAAATCAACTCAAATGACCTCTGATCGATGAGCGGACTTCTCCGCCAGCGTTGAAATGTTGGCGGTTAGAATATAAATATTGCACGACTTAATGATCAATCGATCAAGTGATCGAGTCGTCAGCAGCGTCACACATGCATATCTCGAGGCGAGGCGAGGATCAAGCGACCTCCGTTCGAAATTGATCATGCCATTGGCTTGAACCTAAATCTATCAAGTAAGGCTATTTAGCACTCAATTGATGAGTCTGCGAAAATCGGCGTCGAAAAGGCGGCGCTCATTTTGAATTTGAAATTTTGGCGTCGACTTGAACCAAGCGACCTCCGATGAAGCATTGCCGCATTTAGAACAATGGAATTACATTGATATATATATATATATATATATATATATATATATATATATATATATATATATATATATATATATATATATATATATATATATATATATATGCATTTATCGATGCAAAATCCACATTAAAACCCTTTAATAATTTAAATTTATTTAAAAATCCCTAAATTACCCCCCATGCTCAACCGTTCCCCCTATTTTCAGTGTTCTGAAAAATTGCAAAAAAAGAAAATAAAAAGAAAAAAACTACCCCACTCATGCATACCCTGCTCATTCTCTCTCACGTTTCTCTCTCCCTGCGGTAGCCCTCTCTCTCGTCAAAAATGAAAAAGATAGGTAAAAAAATCTCCTCCCCGCTCTCAATTTTCCGTCGATCTGCATCCACTTTCCACCTGCCACTGTTGCACCCATCCGTGCCGCTAGACGCACCTCTACGAACCCTCCTCCGTGTGTTCAGCACCTCCACCGCCCGTTCCGCTGCGCTAAACCATTCCATGACCTGTACCACACCGCGTCAGCAGCGCACCCGCCATCCAGCTGCGATGTTGCAACCCGTCTCGCGTCTCCGGCTCAGCGTTCCTACCCAAGCCCATCACCACATCGTTGCCACCATTTTGCTCCGCAGCTTCTCAGCCCTCCAATGGCGATGCTAGGGTGTGCATTAGATGGTTCAAATCGAAAAACCAAACCGAACCGATGTTAATTGGTCGGTTTGATTCGGTTTTTTTATTCATTATTTGGTTTTTGGTTGAAAAATTGGGTTAATACGGTTTTATGATTTTTGGTTCGGTTTTAAGTTATTAAATTTCAATTTTACGGTTAAACCGATTTATTTCGATTATAGATTAGGTCGGGGGTCGGGGCCGTCGGGCCTTCGACTTCGAGCCTATTTTGTTCGCCTCTCGTCTCGTCTCGATTTGAGAGGCGGGTTGAGTGTTCATTCTCGACTCTTAGGATGATCGTGCGATGCCATACACTTCTTCGAGGATGGAGAGTCTCGAGTCTCGGCCAGGGCATAAGGCATTGCATTCGGTGGTTCTAGGCCTTCTGGCGATTCCAAATCTCTGACTCTGATCTTTTGGGCTTTCTCCTTTCGTCACTTTCCTATTTGCGACGCCGACTTCTCCTTCCTTTTTTATTTTTTTTGCGATCTGGGATAGCGATAGCCTACATCTACGACCTCAGTTACGTGACTTATGTCTTCACTCTTCACATTCACTCTTCCCATCTGATTTCAAATTTAAGTCTTTTTTGATTCTTTGAGGTAGCAATGTAAGAACTAAATCACATTATCTCTCCTCTCTCTCTCTCTCTCTCTCTCTCTCGCTCTACCTTTGTTGAAATTTTGTTGATGGTTTGAATGTTTGATTCACGGGGCTAGGAGAAGTGGCCGGTCGTGATTTGGTTTGTGATTTGTGTGAATTATTGTGTTATTTATGTAGTGTTGTGGACTTTATTCTTTGAGAGGTAACTAATTCAGTGAAAATCACATTCTACTCCTCTCTCTCTCTCTCTCTCTCTCTCTCAGTACTCCTTCCTTTGTTGAAATTTTGTTGATGGTTTGAATGTTTGATTATTTGGGTGGCTTAGTGATACGTCGGTTTGGTTTATTGTGATTTGTGAGCATGTGAATTGTGATTGTGTCGTATGGACTTTATTCTTTGAGTATTATAAAATTAGAAGAAAATCACATTATCTCAACTCCTCTCTCTCTCTCTCTCTCTCTCTCTTCCTTCCTTTGTTGAAATTTTGTTTATAAATAGGTTTGATTTATTCGGTTTAGTTTATTGTGACTTGTGAGTTATGAGCCTGTGTGAATTGTGATTGTGTCGTCACTGACTCACTGTCGTGGACTTTATTGGTTGTTGATGGTTTAGGATTATGTTGAATGAGTTTTTTGGATTAATATGTCCAGCTGGTAGGATATTGTGTTTGGATAATTGGATTCATGCGGCCTTTTGTTCGATGATTTTGATGTTGTTAACCTCATTATCTATATCTTTGTATGGATTTACACGCTAGTTGTCTCTGGTTTATTATTTTTACATGCTATTATCAAGGTGATTGCTTCAATCGTAAAGTAATATCTTCAATGCAAGTAACCTAGTTGTGGTACATGTTTGATGTATATTTACCCTAGTATTAATAAGGTGGATGTGGCTAAGATGTTTCATGGGTAGGGATGTTATTAGTTGTGCATTTATGTTGGCATTTGTTGGTGATACTTATCTTATCTCGTGCCTTTGCTATATTAAACGTCTAATGTACCGATGATAGGTAGGGATGTTATTAGTTGTGCATTCCCTTGCTATGTTGGCATTTGTTGGTGATACTTATCTTATATGGGATTGCTACTTGTTTGCCAACCGAGTCAACTTCATCAAATTTTTTTGAGTCCCCGACTTACGGCATAGCACTTACCGTCTTGTTTGCTATCTGAGTTCATGAAGGCCTTTGCTCATTTTTGAATAGTGAATTAATTGACTAATTGCTTAAAATTGTTCTTTTTTGGTATACATGACTATGAATGCTTGAAGGAACAAACTGAACATTGCAAGGAAGACGGAGATGAAGATTGAAGATATTTTGTCCTTATAATGATCATGTGATTCATTCTTGTGGCATACTATTTTTACGACTTCTGTCATGAAAGAATAAAACAAAATAGCTTATATTTTGTTGCATTCTTACTACCGTGAGTAATATATTATCTGGAATCAATTTCTTTGTGTAATTATGAAGGAAAGCTGTGGTTTATAATTTGCAAGAAGTGTATACGTACTTTATTAATTGTTTCATTGTTTGTTAACTTTAAAATTCTTTTTTTTTAATTTGTCACTATAATTCAGTTTAGGGAAAAAAGAATAAGAACTATAATTGGTTTATTTGGTTGTTTATATGTTTTAGGCTAATTTGGTCGGTTCGGTTTTTTTAATAATGATTTGGTTTATTCGGTTTGATCAAAACCCCCGAATAAGCAAATCTCACCTAATCGTGTCAGCCGCCCTAGCGTCTTCTCGACCCTCGCCGACTTCAAAACGATCTGCATTCCTTGTCCATCACCTCTACACTAGCCTCGTTCTGACCCACAAAACCGAGCTCATTTTTCCATTTTGCTTAGCAAAACCGGGAAAACATCGTCAGTCAAATTTTCTTTCGGTTTCGCACTCACTTTTAGTCCGTTTTCTCTGTCGAGGGAAGAACATTATCAATAAAAGAATTCTTCTTTCGATTTCAATCACCTCCATAACCCTTCAATTTTGATATGTCGGAAGAACATCGTCAAGATTCTTCTTTCAATTTAGCGTCGCATTAAATTTCTCTCACCTTCCTTCAGCGAGGGAAGAACATCTTCAAGAGGTAATTTCTTCTTTCAATTTTTGGTGTCGCACTCCTTACCTTACATTCCCAATCGCATACCTAACCCCATTCCTTTGCTGAGCATTGCAGCGCACCGAAAAATGAGTCAGAATATGTGGGATCTGTGAATGTGATTATGTGTGTGTATATATATATATAGACTTAGAAAAAGGGAATGAATATATATTGCATTGTATGTCTTCTATTAGGTATGAAGGCCTCGTGCTCAGAGGCTGAGATAAAATCTATGGTGTCACTGACACCACTGCTACGCTCAGAGGCGTCAGTAAGCCACTACCCGATCAGCCCTCACGTGGATGGCGTGAGGTGTGAATTGTGTCAAATCTTTTGACTTAGAAAAAGTGGGAGAGTGAAATGAGCTGATTTAAGAATGTTAAGTAGGAAAATCTGCAGGTAATTTTAAACTAAAAGCATCAAATAAGAAAAAAAAGGGGGGGGAGCCCTTAAAGAAAATTTTGGAAGGAATAGAACATTCATCTAAAATCTATGTGAAATTTGGGGGAGGCTAATATCAAACTCACAAACTCTAATTGCAATTCTCTATGGCTTAAATTGAAGCGGTAAACTGAGTTCTATTTTCTTGTAAATTCCTCAAAATTAAGTAGGGGGGGGGGGTTACTAATACTAAACTCATAACAAACTTGCAATAAACTCAGAATCTAAGGATGAATCCAAACTGGGTTTAATAATTCTTATACGAATGTCTAGATGATTACTATGCTAGCTAATAAGCATGAGTATGGCTAAATTAATAAACACTGAAATCAGCATAACTTATCAAAAGTGATTTAAATTGAGCATAATTAAGTGGAAAGAATTACAAAAACTCAACAAGTAAACTATGTGCAAATAATATTTTAAACTACAATCTAAATCAAAATGTCTTCTTCTTAGCGGATCGACCCTTTGTACAAGCAGGAAGATCTAAATCAAAATCTACAAAAATCATAGAGCTTTCTTCGATCGAATTAAGAAATTTTATTCTAATTATAATTTTCAAAATCAATAATTTCATTAATTAGATGAAATTAGCTAAGCTATAAATTCTTGCATGTGCTCGGATATAGAAATTTAAAGTGCAAATTTTAATGTTTGAAAAGGCTGTGCAGGCTAAAGTTGGAATTAAATAAAAATACAAAATCAATCTCAAAATTCAAACATAAAATTACTTAAAATTATAATACACCCGCATGGGCGACACTATCTTTGAATCTTTGAAATTCAAGTGTCGAGGATCTTTCGTGGGTTGCTTCGGTTTAGTCTTAGGACTGGATCCGGGTTAACAAAACTTAAAAACTTATAATAAGAGTTTCAAATCAGTGAAATATTTGAGAAACCGATTCTGTCAGGTGATAGTAGATCTAATCCTCTATTAGCAGCTAAACAGAGTTGACATAATCTAAAGCTCTTAAACATATTCAAATTAATCAATTTTTTCAACTCAAATCAAATAGCAATATGAAACTACTTAAATAGAATTCTATCATTAAAAACTTAAATCAAACTCAATCCATCCACCTTCCGTAATTGTTTATCAGGGGTGACAAATTAAGAAAACTCTAGCTCACAAAGGAGCCAATGTCAAATCAAGTGTTCTTTTATGTTCATTCTCAATTAATCTCTTATTAGTAAGGACGTGGCCTAAGTCCTCTGACTGCATGGCTTGGCTAGTAGGCTCCACAGATGAAGCAGTCATGGTACTCGATGGTGGTTTGGCGCTCCATTATATTATGATCACGATCGTAGCCCGTATGTTCCCCAATGGCTCTGCCCTTTGAGTTGTGAATCATAAGGGTGTACTTGATAGGGCAAACAGCCCTCTATCAGCTAAGGTAGACTTAACCCTGTCTCTTTAGACAAATACCACCCCAGGTCTACAAGGATTTCTTGGACGGCATAACCCATGTGTTGCTGATGAGGATCCTTCTATCAAGTTGGGTCGACTACCTCCTTTGACTAAGCAGACTGAAGATCACAACGGCCCAAGATGATGAAACCATGGGATCTAGATCGGGCACATCATCATTCCCCCAACCATCCAGTTTAAGCTAAAATGATGAATTTCATATCTTAAATTTTAAAACTCCATATGTTGCTATTATACGCTACGTATTAAGCGATCTAATGACTAGTCTTAATCGAAAGTTCTCTCTCACTTATTGAGAGGGGTAATTAACTATAGGGCTTGCGCCTATAGAAACCTAGAACCAGATCTAAAGTCCTCACCAAATGAGGGTGAAATCTCTGGGTAGTGTCTTATCTACTATCTCATATGCCTTCTAAAAATTATACTGACACTTTAAGTCACACTCTCCTCAATTCAATATCAAATAAATTTTCGAGAGGTCAATGGAATTTTGAAACCCATAGATTTCTGGCTACTCCACTGAGGATAAGATTCTCTTTCCATCTTTGGCTAGTCATATATGTGCTATAGTAGCAATAAATTTTTTTGAAAATTCAAAATAACAAAATGTTGATTTAAGTGTGTAATAAATTCAATATGAGGCTCTATGTAAAATGAATCATTCCATAGAGTATATCTTTATTATACCATTACTTTGTTCTATAGTGCTTGTGCATCTTGAAAGTATGGGGTGAAATAATAATTGCTAATTACTAATCCCCATCTTTCACTTTTGTAGAAATGGATCTACAAAGCACTCATTTCACCATTCAGCTAGGTCGTGGTGTGAATATCCTTAGCCGTCACATCAACAGAGGTGATGTCGAGGCTACCATTCAATTTGGTAGCTTGAATTTTCTGGTTATCGTAGTTGCAACTTCTGAAGTACTCACCCGTGGTACATTTGTTTGAGGCCATTCTGGAAGGCCTTAAGTTACTGAAGCTCCTACTAGTTATGTGCACCAACCACTGGCAAGGCGTTCTCCAAAGAGAGAACTTCAGTTTTCAAAAGGATATGCCAATATGAAGCCCCCATGATGAAAAGAACCGTCAATGGGAAAACTATGTCTTTAATGCCTCATGGTATATGCTCACCGATTGAACCTTTTGTAAAAGCATGATCATGAAGCTTCCTCATCGTGAGCAAATTAACCGAGAAGGAGAAGAAGGAGCCGAGGCTCAGATCCCCTTTGAACGACCTAGTGAACAAACGATACTACCGCCAGAAGCAAGTATTCCCACCTACAATAACTTTGACAATCTAAAGTGGGTAAAGAGAAATAGCTTTGCTGGCAAAATAAAGTAATTCTTTTGGAACCAACCACGTCAAGCTCCACCACCACAAAGGAGACCCAAACACATGCGCTAGATATATAAAATTCTCAAGTAGCTAAGAATAAAGGCCTAATGAATAGAAGATTTCACTGGTGATGGAAAATAGTGAAGCTTCACCAAGAAAGTTCATCTCTTAGAATCGGTCAACGCACTGTATGGTGAGCATCGGAGCGTGACACTTGGACCTCATGTCCAAGAATCTACTGTCGAAAGGTCCCGAAGAAAGGATAAGTAAATATGAAGGCCAAAACCCCATAATGAAACTTTGAGTAATTGAAGAGGTGTGACATCTGATACATATACTCAAAAATCTACCTCAAAATCAACTCATCATAAGAGGATACCCAAAAGAAGGGATATTACTGATGAAAGATATGATGATTGACACCCTGGAGAATCCTCTAGGGGATCCCATCGCCGATCAGTTTCACCCCTATAAGAAAAGGTTGATGTTGATCGTGGTCCTTTAATAGAAGAAGTAGTTGTTCCGTACATTGAACCAGAGATCCACTGGAAACATCGATAGAAAATTTTTGTGCATGAAGAAAATAATGAAGAGGATTCTATGGAAGTAGAAGTTGTCTATATGGTCAGAGATATAGATGAACTCCCAAGACTATCAAGAAGAACAAACTCGTGGAACCAACCGATTTCAACATTTATGAAGAAGAGTCTTCATAGAAGCAAATAGGATGGATCTTTGATCTTTGTCAAGATGAAGAAGAAGAAGACCAAAATGAGAAAGAGATCATGGGTGTCGCTTATATGGTTGAACCAGAATGATCATACGCTTTATAATCGATCATCCACAACAGCCTATCTCTACAAATACACAAGGAGAAGGGCAAGTTCTTCCCTAAAATGAGCAAGTAGAAGAACAACAATAAGAAATAGAAGAAGAGGAAGAGCACTAATTGATGTCACGCTAACTAGAGAGCAAAGAGAAATGCAACAAATGGAGGTCAAAGACAGGAGATTGCATACTGATAAAAATAAATAATATGATGGTACAAATGAACATCATGATGAAGTTGCGTAAGAATATCATCAAGTGTATCACCTATTTTTTGTCCGCTAACCAACAGTACTAATAATACAACTTCTATACCACCACCATTATGGTACCTCAAGCTTTGCATACATGCATGAAGTGAAGAACTAAGTTAACCCACTACATCTCCAGATAATTCAAAATCGGCTACACAATGAATAACCTGCCGCCTAAAACAATAATCAATGAAAAGATAAAGACTCATAGCCTCGAAAGGTTGAAAAGCTGGTGAGTAAGGGTCGCCCTTACCCAGCTGAATATGACCAAGTGTCATACCCGAAAGGTTACTTAGTGCCAAAATTTAATACTTTCAGCGAGCTTGATAATCCAAAGCAACATCTAGCCCAATTTAAGGCTACTTGTAGTAACATAGGAAGGAACGATGCACTAATTTTTCATCAATTCATCAGTAGCCTAACCTCAGCTTCTTTTGAATGGTACGTAGAATTTCTGAATGATTCAATTAAAATATTTGCTAAATTGGAGACCATATTTGTAAAGAGGTTCGCTAGTGTAACTGAGAAAATCATAATCGCTGACCTTGCCTTGCTGAAAAGGAGGAAAGATGAGTCGGACAAATTCATAAGTCATTACGCAAAGTATGAAGTGAGAGCAACAATTGTAAGAAGAACAACATCCAATTGCTAATGGGCAATATGCATGATAAAATGGCACCATTTCTATGCATAACATCGATTGCAACATTCCAGGACTTGCTCGATATGGTGGCTAAATTTGAAAAGTTGAATTGCCCTAAGTTTAAAGTCTATGCAGATAAAGCAAAGAGAAACAAACCTTCAGACTCAAGAAGAAATGAAATTCATGTCACTTCCTATAGCTCAAATGGCAAAAAGTGGGTGATATACAATGTGGATAAAGGAAAGGAGCCGGTGTACAATGATGATAAGGGTAAAAAGCCTGTTTATTCTAACCCATAACCAAAATTGGTATTATGAGGTAATGACAAACCTCAGACTTTTTCAAGTGCTGGGGAGCATCCAAAACAAGCAACAAGAGATGATGAACTAATGCAGCCATGTCTTAAGGAAAAGATGAACAAAGAATATTCCTTTAGAAAGGACAGTGTGGCTAAATTATTTCGGCAAGCAGTCAAAGTCGGTCTATAATTACCGAAAATTAAAAGGCCAGAAGAAGCTGATTAAGTCAATTATCCAAACTACTGTCCATATCATCGGATGATAAGTCATCCTATTGAATATTATTATGTCTTCAAAGATTGAAAGAAGTATCGAGGTGAATTTACACTATGACGTGTTCTAGTCAATCCAAAAAGAGAGTCTAAAGATGATTACGCCCTCTTCATATCATCCCAATGATAAACAAGGGAGAAATTAGTTAGATCAAGAATGATAAATAGTAGTCTAAAAAGACTAAAAAATAAAAGTAAAAGATGTCCCTAGTGTTAAGTGGAAATCACCACTTGAACATATATTGACTTAAGAGAGATTCCTAAACCAAGTATTTAGGCTTCGGTATTCTAATACTTTGCACAAAGATGAGAAGCTACAAAATGCCCATAAATCAAAGAAGCGCCAAAAAAAAAAAGAAGATCAAGAAGAGAACTACAACTCAAAAGATCATTAACAATCTAGATGAATATCACCTGCCGACAAGACAACCATTTAGGCTTGCAGACTTCATGCCTAAACTTCGCAGTGTTGAATCATATGAAGAAGATAATGGTGAATCTTGTCCAATAGAGACATGTCAATCATGTGATGTCGATATTCTTCAAAGATCGCTACTCAAATAATAAAAGGTAGTTAGATGCACTCACCAACCCGTCACAACTCTTGTCAAAAAAGTAAGAAGAGCCTGAGGAGCTAATGTCTGAATTTTATTTAATGACTCAAGAAGACAATAATAGTTCAGATGAAGATATGTGTTTTCCCGATGGAGAAGAGTCAGACTCATCGATATCATCACATATGACACATGATGTTGAAAAATGAGTCTTTGGCCAATCTTCTTAATAAGAAGAGAACTTGAAGAAACTACCTAAGAATCGAAAGCAAGATAAGTGATTCAAGTTGGAAGTGATAAAGTCTTACCACCTTCATCAAAGAAGGGATATGCAAATACAAAGACAAACAAATTGAAGTCACCAAAAATATCATTCCAAGAAATCCTAGAATAAAGCCTAAATCGAGCGAGAAGATAGATTATAATATTCTATCACATCTGAGAAAGATCCCTGTACAATTGAATGTAATGAGGCTCTCTTGATGTCAAAAGACCTCCGGGAAATTTTGATACCGCCTCAAAGATCCTGAGTTGAAGTTTTACTTGTCGAAAACAAGCATAAAACTCAAGATCTCCCAAGAATCACATTTTGAGGAAGGCCTTATGTTGACAAATGGATCATAATCATCCTCTTTATGTTACTACATAGAGTGATGGTATCTCGATTAGCTGAATATTGATTGATCTCGATTCTTCTATTAATCTTATGAGTTTAAAGGTATTAAGAGGATTATCACTGGATATCCAACATCTTGGGAGAGATAAGTTGATGGTTCATGGTTTCAATGAAAAGGGACATAAACTCTTGGGTCAGCCGTAGCTACATGAGTATTGCATGGTCCCATCAACTATGCATCAATATATGAAGTATCTATGAAGCAAAGATCTATGATGATACAAAATATTTCATCCTCAAAGACTCTAAGCTAACAGAGCCTCTTGAAGTGGTAGCTTTCATTTCAAGAACTAAAAAGAAATTTCACGAAGTGAAAGAGCAGAAGCAAAGAGGAAGAAAGAAGGTAATGCTGACTCTCCCTAAAGCACTCAATTTTGCATCTACATCGAGCAAATCAGTTCCTCATTTGGGAAGTGACACAGAAGAGAGAGAAGATATCTCTGTCAAACCTAAGGGAACTTATAAGGTTTCAAGAAAGGTAGAGTATGAAATAAGTGATTATGATTCAGACTATGATTTTGAATATTTTTATGGAAATAGAGTTCAAATGGCTGCATCAAGGAGGATAGCTCACTTGGCAAAGTCAGATGATTCACTCAAAATTATACCCATCCCTCAACAATGCTTCAAAGAAATCAGTCCACTGGAGGTTCATAATATTGTAGAATTGATAACATTCTATGTGCCACAATTGAGTGAGAGTGGCGGAACAGGAACTCTATTTTACAAATCTGAAGATTCTTAGCCTCAAGATTTTGAGCGACCAACTCAACATAAAAATTCTGATGAGATAATGTCAATAAGAATACCAATATACTATCTGTAGAAGTTACGAAGAATGATGCATAAGCTTGGAATTCATATTGGAACTACTAAACATATGACTCAATTGTTTAACAAGATGTGGAGCCTGTTGACCTCACTTTTGGAGTGAGCTCTTAACATCTTCTTAGACTTAGGACTCTTCTAAAGATTTTCTAGTCATAAGACACATATAGTGATTAGATGAACACCCAACCTAAGCCTAGAGACTTAGAAGTGAATCATAAGATTAAGATGCCTTGGTTTAAGGAAATTACCATCCCATAGCCCAAATCTAATCTAGATACACTTTCTCAAATTAAACCACTCAATTCTCAAATCAAACTCAAATCCAAATTCAAATTCTAAATCTAATTTCAAAATTTGACTCAAATGATTGAAACCCAAAATCAAATTCAAATCCTAAACCTTCCTAAGCCATATGAACCATATTCATAAGTTTAGCCAAATATTTCCTTAAATCAAATCAAACTCAATTGATCTCTTCATAAATGAATTATTCCTTCATTTATATTCACAAATATAAATAAAATTCAAATTCAAATGACCAAAACCATATTGAAAATCAAATCCAAACTCAATTAAACCCTTTAAGCCAATTCTTTGGACTTAGCCAAATTCTATCATTAAGTCAAACCAACGAATTTTCTCTTGAATCAATCATTTATTCAATTATTTACCCAAATGTAAATGAAACCTATAATTATCAAATCAAATCAAAACTAAACCAATTGACCCACTTAGGTGCACTTGACCTAAAGTGACCTAAAGGACTCAGAGCCAACTTCTAATCCAACCCAAATTGATTGAACCAAGCTCACCAAAATCTTCCACCATGATTTTGATCACTCTAGGATGATCAATTGCAAACCAATTGGGCCAAACCAAGCCCAATTGGCCATTTGATCCAAACCCAAATTGGCCTAAAGAACCAAATCGTGCCAAATCATGATCTAACCCAAATTGATTGATACCAATGGCTCAATCATTCTAAATTGATTATTGAACTTGACCAAAGCAATAATTGAACTCAATTTGATCAATTGAGCCCAATCAACTTGACCCAACTTAGCCCAAATTTAAAGGGTCAATTTGGCCTAAATCAAAATTAAATCCAAATTAATTCAAACCAAAGACACATTCATCTTCAATGAGTTAATTGAAATGAATCAACCCATAAACCAAGTTAATTTGGACTTTGGTCAAATGGGTCAATTTGGCCCAAAATGACCCATATATGACCTAAATTGGGCCAAATCCTTGAAACCAAGCCAAAACCCATTAGGGCTGATCAAATCCGACCCAAACTCATTTGGGATCAGCCCAAAATAAACCCAACCCATTTTAAATCTCATGAACCAACCCCCACATGGATTCCACCCAACCTCATTTAATTCCCCATCACATGCACTTAACCCCTCATCACATGGCACCAATATTCCAATTAAACAAATTTCATCATGAGAAGAGAGACTTTGGAGCAAAAATCCAAAGTCCTCAATCAATCTAGACCTATCCCAACCACCCCAACAAGATGGCATTCAATTTGGAGCCAAAATTCAAACTTATTTTTATCCATTATAAAAGGAGAGGGAAATGAGACTTGAGCTCTCTTGCTCCATCATTTCTCAGCCCCAAAGCTCTCCAAAGCCAAAAGTAACCCATTCCCACTCTTTAGCCATATTAAGCTCAAATCATAAAAATTGCTTTTGGCAGGTAAACATCGGAATGAAGAGAAGCAAGGGCTAAAGTTTACTTCTCTTCCTCACACACACAGAAGCTCGGATCACCGCCACCGAAATCATCCCGTGAGGTAACTTTCCAAACCGTAGCCTTTGTGGATTTTGATATTTGTATTAAATTTCTGATCTATTTAGAAATCACTTTATTTTAAATCATCCCAAATAGAAATAGAATTTTTGTGCGAAAGACGAAAACGGTCCATTTGACAAGTTTTTGGAAACTTTCATTTTTTCCAAAATACCCTGAAACACTGTTCACCGCCGGAAGCACCCGATCCGCAGTTCGCGGATCGGACGGCTCGATCGCGTGGATCGCGCGATCGCCTTCACGCGATGCGATCTAAACCGTCCGATTGCGCGATCGGACGGCTCAGATCGCGTGATCCGAGCTTCGAGCCAGCGAGCTGGAGCGCCGGAAATGATCTGGAACGTCCGATTGCTTTGCGCGATCGGACGACTCAGATCGCCGATCGCGCGATCCTGGCCTCTGATCGCGCGATGATCTGTGACCGTCCGATCTGTGATCGACGCGCGGGTCGCTGTCTTTCCCGCCCAAACCGCGCGTATATATATAATAAAAATAATAATAATAATAATTTAAATCATCCGAAACTTCAAAAATTCATAAAAAATAAAATACTTAACCAAAAAAATTATAAACAAGGCTCGGATTTGTCTATCCGAGAGGAATCCAACAAACCTAAAATATTCAAAAGTTATGTAGTATTCTGTGCGTAATTTAAGTTTTAGTGAAAATCATATTTTATTAATTAAGCCAAAAATATAGGTTATATTGAAATTTTAGATATTGAACTTAATGTTATAACACACATACAGTAAAATTTAAAGTTAAAATCACTTTTGTATTGGTAGATATTAAAATTCAGATTATCAATTTTGATAAAATAAATTAAATAAATTCAGAAATTTACAAAAATCTTCAAGATAACCTAAATCACTTTAATTGACATCTAAGACTCTTAAAAAAATGATTCTATCTTCTGAATCTTAAAAAACCCAAATAAACACTTAAGATTAGAGTTTAAATAACCAAAAGTTAATTAAAATATAATCTAAAAAAAAAAAAACCAAATATTAAATAAAAAATAAAAAATAATAATAATAATAATAATAATAATAATAATAAAATGATCAAATTGAATAAAATTCATTAAACCATTAATCAAACTTTAAATCTAAAAAAATATCATCTTTAAGAGATTAAATTAAATATGATTAAATCTATTTAAGTTAATAAACTCAATTAAATGATTAAATCTTAAATCAAACTCAAAATCCAACAAACTTAGAAAACTTTAATAATTTGATACTAATCAATTAAACTAAATAAAATTAAAGTAAACTTAATTATATGATTAAATCACATCCATTTGAATGAGATAATTAAATAATCATTAAATATTTCAACCTAACTAAATTGATCATAAATAAAACAAACAAACATTAAATCAAATAAAAAACCCTAATCATAAATAATCAAACTCAATTAGTCAAACATTTATTAATGAAAATTCAAATTAATCCATCATCTTAATTAATCAAATTAATTTAAGTAAGTCACATTAAAGTTAACTCTAAAATTAAGCTTAAATCAAACCCATAATTAAACTTAATAATCACATTTGAATAAACTAATTAATTAATTAAACCTAAACTTAATCAAACATAATTAAGATGCAAAAACATTAAACATAAATTAAACCTAAATTATTAATTCAATTAATTAAAAAATAAACTTTTAATTAATCTACCCTTAATCAAACTTAATTAGTCAACATTTAATTAATAAAAAAATTTAATGAATTAACCCACCATTTTAATTAATCAAATTAATTTAAATAAGTGACATTAAAGCTAAAATTAAGCTTAAATCAAACCCAATTAAATAATCATACCCTTTAATAAATTAATTAAGTTAATAAATTAATCATATGAAACCTAAACTTAATTAAACATAATTAAGATGCTAAACACTAATCAAAACTTAAATTAAACCAAAATCATTAAGTCATTAATCTCTAATTAAACAAACCTTTAATTAATCTAATAATTTTAATTAACCCATTAATCAAATTTAATTAATCAAACATCTAATTAATGCAAACTTAATAAATTAATCCATTATCTTAATAAACCAAATTTAACTTTATAAATCATTAAAGCAAATAAAATTAAATACTTAACTAATCTACTAATTAATTTAATCACATTAAATAAATTAAATAAATAAATTACATTAATCACATTAAACTTAAGCTTAATCAAACATAAAAAATATAATTAAATGATAATCAAACCCTAATTTAAACTTCAATCATTTCATTACATCATTAACTCAAAACATGAAATTAAATCAAAAGTTAAACAAATCTTTATTTAATTTAATCATACCTCTTAAACAAAACTAATTAAGTTTATCAATTAATTACATTAAACTTAATTAATCAAAACACAATTAAATACTAATCAAAACATAAATCAAACCAAAACCATTAAGTCATCAATTGCATCATTTGTCTAAACAAATATATAAAAAAAAAGATTAAACAAACCTTTATAATTAACATAAATACACTTATTAATTAAACAAATCACATAATCACATTGAACCTAAGCAAACCATAAGACCAATAAAGCTAAGAAAATCAAATTGAATCAAATTAAGCTAAATCAAGAAAGATTCTCATCAATTTAATATAGAATCAAATCAAATCTCATTCAACCTACTTAAATAAAATGAACTAATTAACTATCCAATATATGAAATCAAAATGCAAACCAAACTTATGAACATGACAAATGGATGTGATTAAAAAATATGATCCCAATACAAAGAATTAAACCCAATTAGAATCAAAAATATAATCTCAATTAATCTAATAAATCAAACTACAAATAAATGAACCAATCAATTAAATAAACATAAAGTTAAATCACATAACCATGATCAAAGAAAAGAATTAAATATTTAAAAGGATATTGAATTATCAAGATGCAATTAAACCAAAAAATATCTAATAAAAAATCAATTAATCAAATACTTAAATAAACTCAAATTCTAAATTCTAAATCAAGAATTACAAGTTCAAATGGGCTAATCAAGATACATAAGGACCTTAGTTATTCCTTAGAATTAGGATGTAAAAGGTGAGTCACATGGAATTCATCCTACTCTTCATTCTTGAGAACCTAAATATCATTTAAACCAAATAAAATTGAAATAAAATGAAAAGCAAATCATTAAATCATTTAAATTGAAATCACCCAAAGGTAAAATTTAAATTCAAACTTCAAATTGAACTTAAACTAAAGAAGCCTCAAAGTCTTGCTACACAAGCCTTAAGCACACACATTAGAATACTAAGTCACTACTTCTAGTGCTAAGTTAGTGCTTGTATGTATGATGTTGTGTTTGTTTTTGTGATGTAATGTTTTAGACTGATGGGTGTATCAGAGATGATGAGTCATATTAGCCTAATCATATTTTATGCTTAGCCATTTAATAAAAAATATATACATGCTTTTGCTATACGTTGCTTAGCCCCTAAGTATAACCCATGTTACAGTGGACTTTACCCATGTGTGGGTGCTAAGTCCAAATTATTCATATAACCGCTTGATTGTATGGTATGTTTAGCTAACATTTGTTTTGTGTGTACTAGATTTATTTTTCCTATTTTATTATGTAATTTTGCATTAGTATGGGGATTAGATGATAAGGCCAAGGCTTAGTCCTGGGTGCCTGTGATGCCTTTGGAGTAAATCAAATCAAAAGAAAGAAATGAAGAAATGAAGAAATGAAGAAATGAAGAAAAGAAGACCCCATAGATATATATTATTTTGTAATCCTGATATGGGTAGAGCTCGGCTACCCATCTTTTCTTTTCTTTTTGGTGTACGAACCCGACCGCAGTGCCTTTATTCTTTTAGGTAGTCTATAAAATTGTTTGATGTTGTGTTTAGATTCATTAAATAACATGCTTTTCATAGTTTATGATTGATACTTGAATGTGTGGCCTGATGTAGGCTCTTAGATAAAATTAATTTTTCTACCCCAATTAACAACTCATAACTAAAATTTTAAACAACTCATAACCTCACATAAAAGCCTAGGAATTAAATCAAGATAATAAAATTTTAGTAACCCTTATCGGATGGATGAATGTATAATATCATGCATGTCATATTCTTTCACTCTAAGAGGGAGCTTCCATCTTGCCGTGAGAATCGCTTAACCTATGAGAGCCTTTGGTGGAAGACACCCCTTTCTCTCTTGATTTGGCCCATAATCAAATTCTCATGCATTTAGGCATACAAAATCCCATACTGTAAAAAAAAAGTCCAAAAGAATCAAATAAATTTGATAAAATTTGCATTAGATTAAGTCATGGATTCATACCACTCATGCTCTCTCTGGGAGTGAGTAAGGACTTAGTTTCCTTTCTAAATGAACAATAGCCATCTTGCAAAAAGCATAAGACTTGCCTACATGGATTTAAAGCAGGAGGAGTTAGTCAGCCACCTGTGTAATAAGTCCAATGGTTTATTCTCTTGTGGAGTAAACCATATACCCTTTTTTCTCTTAGATTTAGGTTGTGCCTTTGTTTTGTACCAAGGCTCCTTAGTTTAGGAACTGAGGTAGTCGTTTCCTTTGGCTACAAGCATAAATCCTCACCTCTAGGCATTTCCACAATCTTATGTTGTGGAATTATAAGCTAGAATCTAATAAAATGTCAACTCAAATAATTAACTCTCTTCAATTTCAAAAATATAAAGCTCAACTATAGGATAGATTGGAATGCTCACTAGGATTCCTAGTATTATGAGCATTTCCTACTTTCTCCTTTGGATTCCAAAAATAAGTCTTCTCCTTGATCTATCCCATTTGATTTTCTAAAATAGCTAATACTTTGATAGTCTTAACCTTGAAATCTTTGGAGACCCTAATTATCTACTTTAATCGAGAGTATTCTTAAGAAATTCTCATTTCTTAGATGTAATTAACTATGGGGCTTGCCTCCATAGGAACTTAATGAACCCAAAATAAACCCTACTTTGCTTTTCCATGTAAAGTGGGGAAAGATCTCGTATATTCAAGACCCATCATGCCTAGAGTCCTTATTAGTGATTAGGTCCATTATAGGTGGTGATTTCTATCTTTGAGATAGTACATCATTCCTTAATGTCGCCATCATTTCAATAAGTACCCCTAAGATCTCATGGTGTCCCACACCCCAAAAAAATAAACACCACGATTTTTCTCTCACTGGGATAGTTCCTCTCTCCATCTTTAGTAGACAATTATTATCTCCAAGCATCATATAGTGGACTTATATTTTATATAGGTCCAGACTATCAGTCTTTCCATTGGCACTTAGCTTATTTCATCCTTAAGCAAAGCTCGCCAACATCTTTAGTTTTAGGACCTCACTCCGTGTAGGTCTTAAAATCCTTATTGGATTCCCCCAATAGGTGAAAATTAAAATTAATCAAACAAAGGAGATGACCAAAATTAATAATCTCTTCATCATCCTGATAGTGAGGTAAGGTTCATCCCATGAACAATAAGAGAATAAAACTCTTCTACAAAATTACATGTCTTTACAAAAGCACTTTTTCAAAATCCACATAATAAGGATCTACACAAGTTTATAAGAAATTTTCACAAAACACATATAACCAAACCTCGCTTAACAACTGATGATTGTTACAAGAGGTTCTTTAAAAAAAAAAAAAAAAAAAAATTTTTTCAACAATTTTAATTTTCAAAAGCACATTTTCTTTGGAAATGGATATCCATCCCACACACTCAAATTCGGATGGAGATTCTATTTTCAAATAAAACCAACACAAAATGAAACTCCACTTGCATTTCACATGTGCTAGAGTTGAAGTTTCCCTTTTCGAAAAGCAATAAATCATACACACACAAAAGAGAAGTCAAGACATATTTGAACCCCCACTTGACATAACCAAATTTGTCAAATGGGAGTTCCCTTCTTGAGAAGGTAGAGAAAATTGAATTCTATTTGCATTTTGTCCGAAAATTCCTTCATGCTAAAGTCTTGAACTTCAAAACACATTGGGAACTCATTTGACATGCCCAAGTATATCGAATGAGAACTCCATTTTTGAAAATCATAAGTACAAAATGAACTCCGTTTAACAAACTTAAGTCTGTTAAATAAGTTCATTTTCTTTCAATATAAAAAAAAAATAAATAAATAAATAAACACATTTGACTTTCACTTAACATACCAAATTTGTTAAGTGAGAGTTTCATCTTCAAAAATAATAATCACATTTGACTTTCACTTAACATACCAAATTTGTTAAGTGAGAGTTTCATTTTCAAAATCACAATCACCTTTGACTTTCACTAACATACCAAATTTGTTAAGTGAGGGTCTATTTTCAATGCACATTTGGTCCCTATTTTAACATACCAAATTTGTTAAGTAAGGATCCAATTTTTCATGATAAATCACACTTGAACTTCACTTAACATACCAAATTTGTTAAGTGAGAGTCTCATTCTTAAAAAAAAAAAAACATATCTCAAACAAATTTGGGGCTTTCTTAACATATCAATCTTGTTAAGTATGACTCCCATCTTCGAAGAAAAGCAAATTTATCTCATGAGCACATTTAACTTTCACTTAACATACCAAATTTGTTAAGTGAAAGCCTCATCACCAAACACAAATCACATGTGGCCTCTACTTAACATACCAAATTTGTTAAGAAAGAAGCCCCATTTTCAAATCACACAATAAATCACACACACACAATCTCTTCACATACTAAATATTAAAATCAATATATAAAACAAGAAATCTCTCAAATCCCAGTATGGGTTCTAAATCAAATCAAATGGCAAAGTCTCTCCTCAATATCCAAAATCTCTTTTGATGAACCCCACTTAACATCCTTAAGATTGTTTAGTGTGGGTTCAAATTCAAAATCAAATCTTGAAATCAATGATTGAAGGTGAATATCAAGGAAAGTGTCTACTCACGCTTTCAATAATGCATTTCAAGGCAATCAATTGTTTCACCTCCAAGATCATGGCTCCCAACAAGCTCGGTTTTCCTTCCCCACGGCCTAAACCTAGCCTTGGATCATGCTAGTCTTTCTACCACTTCCACCGAGGTCATCTACTTTGGCCTGGTTTTGAGGGAGTGAGGATTTCATGGTGGGGCGCCCCTCACCACGCTAAAGGAGGAGGGCGGGCGACGCCACTCATCTGATTGACATGCCATCTGATGAGTTTCCTCCACTAAAGAGGAAGGCCACCTGCTACCCGCCAAGGTCAGTCTGGCCGCTCCACTGGTCGGCCCTACTCCTGCCTACCCCTCCTTGATTCCCCAAAGGGAAGACTGCCTTATGCTCAAATAGTCTCCTCCACATTCGAGGTGGGTGCTAGCTCTCACTCTACCATACCTACACGTTCATAGCGCCGTAATAAGAACCGCAAGATCAAGCGACATCACAAGAGGGAGAGAGATGGATGTCGCCTCATGGTCGGAGGGATCCCATGAGACCTCTCCACATTTGAGTGGTAGTAGGTTTCACCCCTTCACCCCTCGATGGAGAGGAGGACTGGAGGATTGCGCACTACCCACCACAAAGACACCATAGGGAGCAGAAGCCCATGCCTGCTCAGACGCCAGTTGGTGAGCCTACCTGACGTGAGTCCGGGTACGCTTTTTGATGAGGACGCTTATCCCTAGGAGAGTTAGAATTTGATACAAGGGAGAGAGCCTTGAGGCTCAAGCCGCATAGAGGGAACGCCTGAGGTTTGTTAAGCCTGGCCTCTTATGGATTTTCCATCGTCACCTACTGTGGTCGATCGTCGTGACAAGATCATCCATACTCACATAGAGGAGTAGTCGAGAGGCTCGGTGCTACCTCGCTCACTCCACTCACACCATCGCCATCCAACTCACGGCATCCCCCATTCACCAAGATCTGCCCCATCCGGGAAAGACCAAGACCATTGATGCCATACCAAGGATCCCACTCCATCTACTCCACCCTGAGAGGTAAGGTCTCTCCTATTCGACCTCCGCCTCAACTACGAGAAGAAGGAATGGCGACCAAGGTTGCCGTGGTCGACCACTCACCACACAAGAAATCTTACCTCCACCTGCAAAAGATCGGGCGAAGGGATGAGGATATGGATGTAGTATCCATGACAAGAGATCCTTCCACGCGCCTGGACAATAATCAACATATACCTATTCGGAGCTAGCCCTCTTAGAGATAGTATAAAGCAAGAAATGCTCGATGTATTGCCGCTGAGATACCTCCACGTCAAGGAGTATTTATCCTCGACAACTAGACCGCTTCGATGAGATCGCTGCTCTACTAGAAGAGGGAACTCTATGGGGATGACCGCCGATGAAGAGGATGCTAGGTCCGCTTTTGATCCGTGATGGGGATGATCTCTGAGGACTAGTCCATATGGTTGACACTAGGGTTCCCTCTTAGGGATCAACATAGAGGGTGTTGTAGTTGAGAAGAAGACACGCCTCATTCAACCCAACACCTTCTGCCAGAGGCAGAGATGAGCATACAATAAGATGGAGAAAAGAGTTGAAGATTTATTAGGCCTTAGCACTTCAAGCCAAGCTCCATCAAGATGCCTACTCGAGAGGTCACCACCTGGTTGTCGCATGTTCTGATCACAAGAGTACATCTCCGTAGATAGGCGGCAAGATGCATAGAAGGTGGTGGACAAGACCTCCATGCAAGAAAAAGATATCAAGCTAGTGGAGAAGTGAAGGATGCGCAAGCTGGGCTCATCTGTTCCAAAGGTAGGCCCTACCCAGAGAATTTGATGGTTCAATATCCTAAGGGTTTTGTGCCTCCTTCCTTCAAAATTTTGATGGCTTGGGAACCCCGCAAAGACATAAAGCACATTTCGTGGCCTGATGCGAATGCGTGTGATGCACTCTATTCCGCTCTTCAAGAGTTTGACGTGCATTGCATTTGATTGGTATGTCAACTACCCAATGGTTCAAGAAAGACTTTCCGAGTTGGAGCACCTCTTCATCAAGAGGTTTGGAGCAAAGAAAGGGTAACTGGGTGACCTCGTGGCCCAACAAAATCCAAATGAGTCCCTTGATTATATTCTCGTGGCAAACCCGAGTATGAAATGTGAACCATACCGCCCAACAAAGATATAGAAATTCTCTCAAGAATATTCATGGCCCGGTTGCCTTCATGCTCAAGGAATTTACGATCAAAATCTTGAGAAGTTAATTGATAAGGCGGCTAGCCTACAAGGGGAAGCCAAACAAGCCATCCTTTTCAAGACCAATCATTCAAGCCCAAGCCACGTAGTATTGAAGAAGCTGTGGGTCAAGAGGACAGAGGGAAGCAGTGCCAGAGCTCAAGATGAGACCTCATGCACAGCCTCCATTGCCACCTCCTCCTCCACCACCTCACCAAGATATCGACCACCACGCCAAATGCCACCGCCTCCCCACAATATACTCCAAAGAACGGTATATATCCACCGCTAAAATTTATTACCCACCTACTTTATCGATAAATGAATAAACCATATTCATTCAAGAGGGAGGTAGTTAGAAGATCTTTAAGAATCTCTTAAAGAAACCCGACTTTCGCCTGAGCCCAAGAGGTAAGATGTGGGCAAGAGTGATGATCCTAACTATTGCCCCTACCAAGGTGGTCATGTCTCTGAGGATTGTGTCACATTTAAGGACCGCTTGAAATGGCAAAGTCGTGGAGTTATTATGACAAGAGGCACAACTGAACGAAGTAAGTTCTATCGAAATTCTTGGGGATACTAATCCTCTTAAGACAAAAGAAGGTTGGGATATCTTATCCCAACCTCTAAAAAAAAAGTGGTCTCTAAGATCAAGAAACTTTCTTTGTGCAAGTAACTCAAACCTCCACCAAGGAAGGTTTGCAAGTTGCCAAAGACAACTTGAAGAAGGTGTCACCCAAAGAAGAAGGCACCTTACTTCCCTGAGCATAGATAGACAACCACCGCTCAAGCCCACTCCATCCACCATGCTACTACTTCTTCTCCACTAGCTCCTCTTCTTCCACAGAGTATCAGACGTGACAAGGGCACTATACCCCTTTCTCCGCTTACTTTTTATTAGATTTCTATCATGTACCTCCATATAAGAAGAAATCAATGAAGAAAACTTTCACTTATATCATGCCCACTTCTGAAACTCTAGATTTTATTCCTCTCAAAACTCTTCAAGTCTACAAAATAATAATGATTCTAGTCCCGATCATTCCACCTTTGATTTAGAAATGGATTTTCCATTCCTAAATCATTCGTTCACCCATTGAGATTGATTTGGAGTCATGGACTCGATCCCATAGGAGAAGTAGGTACAGATGAGAAGGTAGAACTTCCTACAAATTCATCATTCCAAGAGGTCATAAGTTAACCTCGCAGGCAAAGTTCTACCTCAGGTGGCACCTCGTGATAAGGGTAAGCAAATCATTGGTTAAAGAGTAACCTCTCCACAAGATGCTCCACCCATGGATATGCTTGTGGAGGATCAAGCCAAGGTTGACTACAATGTCCCAAGACATCTTAGAAAGCGCCTAAGTTAAGTATATATGATGCCCTCATCTTATCCAAAGAGATGAGGAATCTATCAAGGCCCTCCTTGATCCGAGATATGCTTAGCCCAAATGAGCCATCAAGAGGAGGCTTGCGTTCAAGACACTCTAGGAGTTACATTCAGATGAAGACTTGCTTTGGACAACCAAGCACAACCGCCTCTTTACATTACAAGGATGTTGGAAGATACGATATCCGAGTTCTTGTTGGTGGTGCATTGAATATTATGAGTCTAAAACCCTCGCTACTTAAAGATTGACATCTCCAAACTTTCAAAAGAGAGGATGATGTTGAGAGGATTCAATGAACAAGAGGGCTTTAGGCTCTATATATTGCCATTAAGTGGATGATTGGAAGACCCAAGTTTCATATTATAGACTCATTTCAATGCTTTACTTGGGAGACCGTGGATACATGAGAATAATGTGGTTCCATCCTCTACATCGTGCATGAAGTTCATGAGAGGTGGGATTGATCGATCAAAGGAGATCTTAAGCCATTCACGTTCATGAGGTGAATATAAGATGCAACCTACTATCTCCTCAAAATCAACAAGTCTATTCTGAACTTGGTGAAAGTTCAAAATAAAAGAAAAGGAAAAGGAAAAAGAAAAAAGAAAAAGAAAAGAAAAGAAAAGAAAAAGAAAATGAAAAGAAAATAAAAGGGAAGAAATAGACTTGAGGAGAAAGTAGAACCTAACATTAGATTCCACCCACAGTCGTTACTCCATTCAACATATGGGTAGGATGACTCACTCCACCGTGCAGGAAGAGGTAGATCCGAGACATGCCTGAGATGGAAGACCTCCTTATTGGCCATCCAAGGAGTTATGCCCCTGCTACCATGACTACACCTACTATCTATATACTTAGAATCTAGTTCGGATGAGTCATATATGATTAGTACACCAACTAGCACTTCGCATGCAGATCCCCATGCAAGTGACTTGAGCGACAAATGATGAAGACCAGCTCCAAGCAAAGCATAAGTGTATCAAGTCTATATGTGAAACAGGAAGCATCAATTGGGAACTTTAGTTCTAACCCCACTTTCTCACAAAAAGTTGAGGGTTTGGTAGTTAAGGAAGCCCCAAGTCTTCCACAAATGTAAAGTGAAGTTCTTTCTTGGAGCATCATCCTCAAGTCAAGAAGTAATGTAGAACTTGAGGATGATTCATATAAAGATTTAATAGAATTACCTTTTGATTGGTATACCTTGTGTTCTTAATTTAGCAAAGAAAGGATTAATTCCACATGCTTGGTCTAAACACAGTCGATTACTTTGAAAGGTTATGGGACAACAAATGCACATTCACAATCAAGGCCGGACTAGATTCTACAAGGGTCCATTGATGATGATGATTACCGCTAGTCATCACCAATCATTTGGAATCGATAGTTCTTTTCAAATCATGCTAACTCATGAGGAGGTGTGCTTAGAAACTTCAGATGATCCAAAATGACTTTGAAGTCAAAGATGCACCGCCGAGTTCAAGAGAGAGATCGATCAACTATCGATGAGCTCAAAGAAATCAACTGGGAATCAAGATCCACACCAACATATATCGCCTCTATTGAATGAAAAAGAAACCAATGATTTAGCTATTGATTGAGTTTAAGGATTGCTTTTGCATGGAGTTATGAAGAGATGCCCGCTTATCTCGACATAGCACCATAAACTAGCAATAGAACCTAATGCTAACCCTATCAAACAAGCTTCCTAGCATGCGATTAGATATTGAACAGTCACTTTGAAATCAAGAACCGATCGATGCGGCTTTATTAGGGAAGAAAAATATCCTACCGGTTGGCTGTCGCCCCAAGTTAAGAAAAGAATGGCCAAATTTGATATATGATTTTAGGATCTAAATAAGGCATGTCCTAAGGATGAATTCCACTTCTATACCGTAATTAATGGTGGACATTGCTTCATCTCATGATTCTCCTTTATGGATGGGTCATCTACAACCAAATTAAGATGGCCCCGAGGATGAAAGAAACACCGCTTTCAACCCCGATCGAATATATTGTTATAAGGTCATGCCTTTGGCCTTAAAATGCTATGCCACATACCGGCCATGACTCGAATCTTCGATGAACTCATTCATCATCAAGTTGAATGCTACGTCGATGATCTCGTTGTCAAAAGTAAAGAAAAGGAAGACCATCTCTTTGACTTGAGAGTAGTTTTCGAACGGTTAAGACAATACAACCTCAAAATGAACCCCCTGAAGTGTGCATTCGGAGTAGCTTCAGGAAAATTCCGTAGGTTTGTTGTCCACACCGAGGAATTGAAATCGATCCAGAAAGATCAAAGCGATATTAGAAATGCCACCCCTAAAAGCCTAACACAACTCATTCCAAGTTGGCGATCTAAGATGCTTCATTTCCAACTTATCGAAGATGCCAACCATTCTCGACTTATCAAAAGATGCCAAGTTCAAATGGGATGATATGTCGATGCCAAGATATCAAGCAATATCCGATGACACCTCCCTAGCGCCTATCCCGCGTGTCGCTTATATTATATACCGCAGATGACTCCTTGGCGCTTTGTTAAACCAATGATAAGGGAAGGAGAACTCTCTCTATTATCCCGCCGTTTAATCTCGGAGGCAAACTATCCACCTATTGAAAAGCACGCCTAGCTTTAATCTTTGCATCCCAAAAGCTACATTACATGCTTTCATAAGGTGAACTTGATCTCTAGTCAATCCACTACAATATCTCATGAGGCCGAATTTTATTCGACGGCGGCATGTTGGTCCATGATTTTGTCTCGCTTTGATATAACATTCGTACTCCTCAGGTAAAAGGACAAGCACTTGATTTCTTAGCAAAGACATCCACTCTGATTCTCGCTTAATGATGATCTCCCGATGAACAAATCATGAACTTAGGGGTACTAGTTCCACGGGAGATGTACTTTGATGGTGCGCTTCCTCTCAAAGAGGAGAAGAACCACATATCCTGGAAGGGGGTAGAATAGTTCTCCTAACTACGCAATGTGATGAGATTCTCATATCATCTATCCAATCCATGCACCAATAATGAAGAATATGAGGCTCGATTGTCGGTCCGAGTTAGTCATTACACATGCAGTATCAACATCTTTGGAGATTCTCGCCATCAACCAAATCATGGGTCCTATAAAAGTTCTAAAGCCTAAGCTCCACCACCATAAGTACACTATGGAGTTGGGCCCAAATCCTGAGGTTACCATCTAAGATTCCTGAGGAGAACGCAATGCAGATGCATTAGCCAAGCTTGCCAAAGAGGCATGGAAGATGAGTCCATTCCAATAAGGGTCCAAAATAGACAAGTCTTATCCCTTATTGATTTGAACTCATAGAGATTCTCTCTTGAAGGGAGGTGCCAAAGGATGAGGAGCATTGGAGGCAACCATTCATAGATTATTTAAATGTAGGCAAACTACCTCAAGAGAAATCACGCATACCGTGTGAAGTAGAGCCCTTTCCTATACTCTTGTAGGCGCACCTGACTAAGTCTTTCGATCATATGTGGTTACGTTGTTCGGACAAACATGAAGCTAGAATTGACCAGGTACACTCGTGGTTATGTGGGCACATCAATCTGGTCCAAAGATGAAAGCCAAGATCAAGAGACTAGATACTACTGGCCTTCGATGATCACAGACTGCATGGACGTAGCTTGGAGATGCCATCAATGTCGTACATGGTGTAGTCCTACATCAACCTCCCAATATTCTATCCTACATTTGTGGCCATTTGTTGAGTACTGACATTGGTCCGATTGACCCTCCTTCTTCAAGGGTCATCGGTTCATTCTCTCATACTATTTTTCCAAAGAGGGCAATCCCACTAGAGAGGTCACCAACATGTGCTCCAGAACCATATCATATATAGGTTCGGGTGCCTCAATGAATTATATCCATAATGCATTCAAGAGCACTAAAATCAATAGCTTTGCTCAAGACACAACATAGACGAGATATTCTACCATCTACTATCCAAGAGCAAATGGGTTAGAAGCCTTCAACAAAACCCTTCAAATCAAGAAGACATTAGATGACAACAAATGACGATGCATGAAGTGGTTGAAGCTTTATGGGCCTATTACCACATATAGAACTCCAACTCACCTACCCCTTTCTCCTTAGTATGGGTCAAGCGCTCTACCTTGGAAGTCCAACTCCCATCACTAAGGATGAGCAAAATCACAATGTAATGCTTACTTGGAAGAGCTCAAGGTTTGGAGGAGAGACGAGCATGCAAAACCTCGAATATAAAGCCAAGATGATTCAAGCTCATAACAAGTTGGTCCGTCCAGAGCTTTTCAAGTAGGAGAGCTTGTTTTAGTTCTAAGGAGACCAATTGCCAAAGATAGAGGAAAGTTTGAACCCACTTGGGAAGGCCCTTATGCCATAGAGAAGGCCTACCAAGGAGGGTCTTACCAACTCATAAATTGTAAAGAGAGAGTGATGCTTCCAATCAATGGGCTCTAAAGAAATATTATCCATAAATCTTGTTTGAAAATAATTATCAATAAAATCTCTTTTCATCTCAAATTTTATTTCTCTATGTTAGAAATATCTTTGTGAATTCATCATGATATATTTAGGTCCCCTGGTACCCTATTCCTTCATATCAAACACAAAACATACATATTTTCTCTTACTAAAGATGAGAAGCCCCTGGCACTCACTCATTATGCCTAGTGGGTTGATTTGTTGTCCAAAGCAACCGATCACCCTGGTCATTTATGGAGGAAAGTCCCCGCTTTCTTCCTAATTTGACCATTGCAAACCAATGAGCCTTAGTTTAGGCTTCACGCCTCAAGAGTGAACTACCTTGTGGCTTTATTTAAGAAGATGTGAGTCCCAACACTTTCTTCTGAACCACCATACTCTATTAGTCGAAGTTTCCAGGTTTAGGTGTAAGAGTCCCATCCTATTCCTTCATATCAAACACAAAATACACATATCTTTTGGCTACTTTGATGTGGGAGCAAGCCCTGTGGCACTCACTCATTAGTCGCTCTAGGTCGGGTTTGATTTGTTGTCCAAAGCAACCATCACCCCGGGTCATTTGTTGGAGGATGTAAGTCCCCGCTTTCTTCTAATCCCATTCAAAACCACGAGCCTTGTTGGTAGTCTTCACCGCCCAGCTGAAGCTACCTCATGGTTGATCATGTTTGAGAAGATGTGAGTCCTGCTTTCTTCTTGAACTAATCATCATGACCTTTAATATATTTGAGGTTTAGGTAAGTCCCTAGAGGCTCCTTTCCTCTTGACTATGTTTCGATATCCCAGCATTCACCAAGAGTCGCCTAGGTCTGATGGCACCCGAGTCAAGACAGACTATCCCAGCAGAATCGCTTTAGAGAGATGTAAGCTTTCTAGACTGATTGTTGCAAACCGATGGGCACCATAGGTTGGTTGATGTCTATGTCGACAAATGACTCACTGGGGTACACCACTCTTGGAAGATGTAAGTCCCCGCTTTCTCCATGAGTTGGCCACCTAATACCTATGTGATATATGACTAGCCATGTCATTTTCTTGGTGTTGGATTGAAGCCCCATGGCCCCTTCTGGGCATTCTATTTGGATCACGTCCTTTGAGACCCCATTTAGACACTACCTGTTACTTTTGGATTGACCCCCTTTCTACCACCCCTGTGGTTGGAGAATTTGTTCAATGGATGATTCTCCTTGGTTCAAGAATCGGATGTGTCTAGTCGAAGCTTCTCCTTTGATCCCTCAAGAAAGGTCCATGATAAAACAAATTAAACAAACAAAATAAAAATATTTGCTGGATTAGAATTCAAGCCCCGGGCCCTTTCCCAAGGCATCCTATCTTTAGCGGTCAAAAAACTCCCTATAGAATTGCGACTACTTGAGAGAAATCCCTGATCACCCGTAGTCGCCTAGGTTCAACTTGTTGTGCCACAACGAGTTACCCGGGCTGTCATCTTTGCTTTGAAAGATATAAATCTATTACGCATTCTTTCCGACACGATAAACCATGCATCTAGTCGCCCATTTGCGAAGCAACCATCACCCTGGATTCTTGTTGGAAGATGTGAGTCCCCGCTTTCTTCCAAACTGACCACACAAACCGAAAGGCACCCCTTAGGTTGGTAGTTCTACCTAACGGTAGACTATCCCTTTGGATTTGTAAATCTAAGATATTAGCCGATATTCCTTCTTAGATTCATCAAACCAGTGGTCCATCTAAAATTAAAGTAATTATTCTTGAGTCGATATGAGTCCACAGCATTCACTCAAATAGTCGCCTAGGTCGGATTGATGTTGTGCCATCAATAGATCACCCCAACGTTGATCTCTACTTTGGAAGATGTAAGTCTACTTTCTTCCTAGTACAATCGCTGCACACGAAAGGCAACCCGGATAGTCCTACCTGGTGGTAGACTACCCCTTTGGACTTGTAAATCAGAGTCAAGGCGACATAGCTCCTCGGTCCATCGCAGCAACAGGGTCCACAATATAACACAAAAAATTAAAGTAAATCAAATCAAATCAAATTAATCATCGACTACTCTTGAGTTGAGGTAAGACTCTGGTGCTCACTCAGGTCGCCTGTAGGGTTCATGTGTCATCCAATCACCCAACGACTTTTTTGCTTTGGAATATGTAAGTCTACTACGCTTTCTTCCTAGCATAGTCATTGCACACCAAAGGCAACCTTAGTTGGATAGTCCCTTATGTGTAGACTACCCTTTAGACTTATAAATCTAAGATGCCAAGGCCCCGTCTCTTCTTAGTATATAGTCCATCACACCGGGTCCATAACAAAATAAATTTGAAACCAACCTCCAGTGGAGTCAAATTAAACATATCAAATAAACCAAATTTCTCTCCAGAGGCAAATCAAATTGGCCTCCCAAGTGGAACTTAGATCTAAATCAAACAAATTTCAAGTGTACATCCCTGGATATGCCTCAATCTAGAACCCTTCTCCCTAGTGGAGCCATAACAACCAACCTCCTAGTGGAGTCTATCAAATAAAATCAAAAAAAAAAAAAAATTAAATTCTTATCCCGGATACACACCCAAACAAATTATATTCAAAATCAAACTCATCTATATCCCCACAGATAACTTGAACGTTCAGAGAAGGTTCATGTACTCAATCCCTAGTGGATTCCTTCTTGCTCTCTTATGCCCTTGGCATAAAGAGAGTCGCATTGCACTAAGATCGTGATTCTATCTACCTTCGGTCTAGTATAGATCACTTATGTTGTTTGTTGCAATCTTCGATGTTGTTGATTTTTCGCCAACAATACCTGCGTGTGCCTTGTACACCACACCTGTCCTTTTGTTGACCTCACTTTTGGAGTGAGCTCTTAACATCCTCTTAGACTTAGGACTCTTCTAGACACTAAGATTTCCTTAGTCATAAGACACATAGTGATTAGTGAACACCAACCTAAGCCTAGAGACTTAGAAGTGTTAATCATAAGATTAAAGGCTTTGGTTTAAGGAAATTACCTATCCCATACCCAAACCTAATCTAGATACACTTTCTCAAATTAAACCACTCAATTCTCAAATCAAATCAAATTCAAATTCAAATTCTAAATCTAATTTCAAAATTTGACTCCAAATGATTGAAACCCAAAATCAAATTCAAATCCTAAATCTTCCTAAGCCATATGAACCATATTCATGTTAAATTTTATTTAAATCAAATCAAACTCAATTGATCTTTCATAAATGAATTATTCCTTCATTTATATCACAAATATAAATAAAATCCAAATTCAAATGACCAAAACCATATTGAAAATCAAATCCATTAAACCCTTTAAGCCAATTCTTTTGACTTAGCCAAATTCTATCCAAAGTCAAAACCAACGAATTTTCTTGAATCAATCATTTATTCAATTTACCCAAATGAAACCTATAATTATCAAATCAAATCAAAACTAAACCAATTGACCCACTTAGTACTTGACCTAAAGTGACCTAAAGGACCCATTTGAGCCAACTTCTAATCCAACCCAAATTGGATTGAACCAAGCTCACCAAAATCTTCCACCATGATTTTGATCACTCTAGGATGATCAATTGCACCAATTGGGCCAAACCAAGCCCTGGCCATTTGATCCAAATTGACCCAAATTGGCCTAAAGAACCAAATCGTCCAAATCATGATCTAACCCAAATTGATTGCACCAATGGCTCAAGTTCATTCCAAATTGATTATTGAACTTGACCAAAGTAATAATTAACTCAATTTGATCAATTGAATTGGTCAACTTGACTCAACAACTTAGCCCAAATTGTTAAAGGGTCAATTTGGCCTAAATCAAAATTAAATCCAAATTAATTCAAACCAAAGACCACATTCATCTTCAACTAGTCAATTGAACATGAATCAACCCATAAACCAAGTTAATTTGGACAATTTTGGTCAAATGGGTCCCAAAATGACCCATATGACCCAAATTGGGCCAAATCCCTTGAAACCAAGCCAAAACCCATTAGGGGCTGATCAAACCTGACCCAAACCCATTTGGGATCAGCCCAAAATAAACCCAACCCATTTTAAATCCCTCATGAACCAACCCCACATAGGATTCCACCCCTCATTTAATTCCCCATCACATGCACTTAACCCTCATCACATGGCACCAATATTCAATTAAACAAATTTCATCATGTGTAAAGAGAGGACTTTGGAGCAAAATCCAAAGTCCTCAATCAATCTAGATATCCCAACCACCCCAACAAGATGGCATTCAATTTGGAGCCAAAAATTCAAAAAATTTTTTTATTTTCATCCATTATAAAGGAGGGAAATGAGACTTGAGCTCTGCTCCCATCATCACTCAGCCCCCAAAGCTCCAAAGCCAAAAGTAACCCATTCCCCACTCTTAGCCATTTTGAGCTCAAATCATAAAAGGATTTGCTCTTCGTGGTGACGGTAAACATCGGAGAAGGAGGCGCTCAAAGGGGCTAAAGATTACTAAAGCTTCCTCACACACATAGAGCTCCCTCGATCTTCACCGCCACAAATCATCCCTGAGGTAATTTTCGCCAAACCGTAGTCCTTAGATTTTGCATATTTGTATTAAATTTCGTGATTCTAGAATTTCCTTTAGAAAATCCAGCACTTTTATTTTAAATCATCCCAAATAGAAATAATTTTTTTGGAATCGACAAAATCCATTTGGACAAGTTTTGGCTTAAAACTTTCATTTTTCCAAAATACCCCTGAAACACTGTTCACCGCCGGCTACATACCCGATCCCGCATTCGGGATCGGACGGCTGATCGCGGCGATCGCGCGATCGCCTTCGATCGCGCGATGCGATCCCGTCCGATGATGGTTTGCGATCGGACGCTCGATCGCGTGATCCGAGCTTCGAGCCAGCCGAGCTTCGCGCCGGAAATGATCTGGACCGTCCGATTGCGGGTTTGCGATCGGACGATCAGCGCGCCGATCGCGCGATCGGATCGCGCGATCTGATCTAGACCGTCCGATCTGTGGACGGTCCAGAGAAAGGCGCGGGTCGCTGTCTCTTCCGGCCCAAACCGCGCGTATATAATAATAATAATAAATAATAATAATAATAATAATTTAAATCATCGAAACTTCAAAATTCATAAAAAATAAAATACTTAACCAAAAATTATAAACAAGGGCTCGTTGTCTAGAGAGGAATCCAACAAACCAAAATATTCAAAATTACAGTATTTGAGCGTAATTTAAGTTTTAGTGAAAATCATATTTTATTAATTAAGCCAAAAATAGGTTATATTAAGTTGAAATTTTTAGATATTGAAATTAATGTTATAACATACATAAAAATTTAAAGTTAAAATCACTTTTGGTAGATAAAATTTTAAATTCAGATTATCAATTTTGATAAAATAAATTAAATAAAATTCAGAAATTTACAAAAATCTTCAAGATAACCTAAATCACTTTAATTGACATCTAGACTCTTAAAAAAAAATGATTCTATCTTTAATCTTAAAAAAACCCAAATAAACACTTAAGATTAGAGTTTAAATAACTAAAAGTTAATATAATAAAAAAAAAAACCCAAATATTAAATAAAAAATAAAAATAATAATAATAAATAAAATAATAATAAAATGATGAAATTGAATAAAATTCATTAAACCATTAATCAAACTTTAAATAAAATATCATCTTTAAAGGAGATTAAATTAAATATGATTAAATCTATTTAAGTTAATAAAACTCAATTAAATGATTAAATCTTAAATCAAACTCAAAATCCAACAAACTTAGAAAACTTTAATAATTTGATACTAATAATTAAACTAAATAAAATTAAAGTAAACTTAATTAACCTATGATTAAATCACATCCATTTGGAATGAGATAATTAAATAATCATTAAATATTTCAACCTAATAACTAAATTGATCATGTTAATGAAATAAAACAAACATAACAAATCAAATCAAAACCCTAATCATAAATAATCAAACTCAATTAAATCAAACATTTAATTAATGAAAATTCAATAAATTAATCCATCATCTTAATTAATCAAATTAATTTAAGTAAGTCACATTAAAGTTAACCTAAAATTAAGCTTAAATCAAACCCATAATTAAATTTTAATAATCACAATTAATAAAATAATTAATCATAAACCTAAACTTAATCAAACATAATGAAGATGTAACAAACATTAAACATAAATTAAACCTAAATTATTAAGTCATTAATCTTAATTAAAATAAACTTTAAATTAATACTTAATCAAACTTAATTAGTCAACATTTAATTAATAAAAATTTAATGAATTAACCATCATTTAATTAATCAAATTAATTTAAATAAGTGACATTAAAGCTAAAATTAAGCTTAAATCAAACCCATAAATAATCATACCCTTTAAATAAATTAATTAAGTTAATTAAATTAATCATATGAAACCTAAACTTAATCAAACATAATTAAGATGAAACACTAATCAAAACTTAAATTAAACCAAAATCATTAAGTCATTAATCTCTAATTAAACCTTTAATTAATCTAATAATTTTAATTAACCCATTAATCAAATTTAATTAATCAAACATCTAATTAATGCAAACTTAATAAATTAATCCATTATCTTAATAAACCAAATTTAACTTTATAAATCGATTAAAGTTAATTCAAATTAAATACTTAATAATCTACTAATTAATTTAATCACATTTATTAAATAAATTAAATAAATAAATTACATTAATCATATTAAACTTAAGCTTAATCAAACATAAAAATATAATTAAATGATAATCAAACCCTAATTTAAACTTCAATCATTAATTCATCATCATTAACTCAAATAAACATGAAATTAAATTAAAAGTTAAACAAATCTTTATTTAATTTAATCATACCTCTTAAACAAACTAATTAAGTTAATCGAATTAATTACATTAAACTTAATTAATCAAAACACAATTAAATACCAATCAAAACATAAATTAAACCAAAACCATTAAGTCATTAATTACATCATTTGTCTAAACAAATATAAAAAAAAAAAAAAATTAAACAAACCTTTATAATTAACATAAATACACTTATTAATTAAACAAATCACATAATCACATTGAACCTAAGCAAACCCATAAGACCAATAAAGCTAAGAAAATCAAATTGAATCAAATTAAGTTAAATCAAGAAAGATTCTCATCAATTTAATATAGAATCAAATCAAATCTCATTCAACCTACTTAAATAAAATAAACTAATTAACTATCCAATATATGAAATCAAAATGCAAACCAAACTTTGATGAACATGACAAATGGATGTGATTAAAAAATATGATCCCAATTACAAAGAATCAAACCCAATTAGAATCAAAAATATAATCTCAAATCTAATCCAATCAAACTACAAATAAATGAACCATCAATTAAATAAACATAAAGTTAAATCACATAACCATGATCAAAGAAAAGAATTAAATATTTAAAAGGATATTGAATTATCAAGATGCAATTAAACTAAAACATCTAATAAAAAAATCAATCAAATACTTAAATAAACTCAAATTCTAAATTCTAAATCAATGAATTACACAAGTTCAAATGGGCTAATCAAGATACTTAAGGACTTAGTTAGATTCCTTAGAATTAGGATGTAATAGGGTGAGTCTCTACGATGGAATTCATCCTACTCTTCATTCTTGAGAACCTAAATATCATTTAAACCAAATAAATAAATAAAATGAAAAAAGCAAATCATTAAATCATTTAGATTGAAATCACCCAAAGGTAAAATTTAAATTCAAACTTCAAATTGGAACTTAAACTAAAGAAGCCTAGTAAAGTCTTACACAAGCCTTAAGCACACATTAGAATACTAAGTCACTACTTCTAGTGCTAAGTTAGTTGTATGTATGATGTTGTGTTTTGTTTTGTGATGTAATGTTTTAGACCTGGATGTTAGGGTGTATGTTTCAGACTGATGATGTTATTAGCCTAATCATATTTTCTGTGGGGTTATGCTTAAAGGCTATAATAAAAAATATATACATGCTTTTTTGCTATCGTTGCTTAGCCCTAAGTGTAACCCATGTTAGAGTGGACTTGGTTACCCATGTGGGTGCTAAGTCCAAATTATTCATATAACCGCTGATTGTATGGTATGTTTAGCTAACATTTATTTTTGTGTGTAGATTTACTTTTTCCTATTTTTGATGTAATTTTGCATTAGAATTAGGATTAGTGCTATGGGGATTAGGATGAGCAAGGCTAAGGCTTAGTCCCTGGGTGCCCTCATGATGCCTTTGGAGTAAATCAAATCAAAAGAAAGAAATGAAGAAATGAAGAAATGAAGAAATGAAGAAAAGAAGACCCCATAAAGATATATATTATTTTGTAATCCGGTTGTATAAGGGTAGAGCTCGGCTACCCATCTTTTCTTTTTTTCTCTTTCGGTGTACATAACCCGACCACGCTTTTTATTCTTTTACTGGTAGTCTATAAAATTGTTTGATGTTGTGTTTAGATTATGAACAACATGCTTTTCATAGTTTGTTTATGATCGATACTGAATTGTGGCGGATGGTAGGCTCTTAGGATAAAATTAATTTTTCATAACTCATAACTAAAATTTTAAAACAACTCATAACCTCACATAAAAAACTAGAATTAAATCAAGATAATAAAATTTTTAGCAACCCTTTGGATGGATGAATGTATAATATCATGCATGTCATATTCTTTCACTCTTGTTAAGAGGGCTTCCATCTTTGCCGAGAATGAAGGCTTAACTGAGAGCCTTTGGTGGAAGACACCCTTTCTCTCTTGATTTGGCCCATAATCAAATTCTCATGCATTTAGGCATACAAAATCCCATAGCGTGTCAAAATAAAAGTCAAAAGAATCAAATAAATTTGATAAAATTTGCATTAGATTAAGTCATGGATTCATACCACTCATGCTCTAGTCTCTTAGGGGGTGAGTTTAAGGACTTAGTTTCCTTTCTAAATGAACAACAACCTAGCCATCTTGCAAAGCATAAGACTTGCCTACATGGATTTAAAGCGTAGGAGGAGTTAGCTGGCTGCCACTCCAGGCGGTAATAAGTCCAGCAGTCGGGTGGTTTATTCTCTCTTGTGGATGTAAACCATATACCCTTTTTTCGCCTTAGATTTAGGTTGTGCCTTTGTTTTGTACCAAGGCTCCTTAGTTTAGGAATCAGGTAGTTGTTTCCTTTGCTACTGCATAAATCCTCACCTCTTAGGCATTTCCACAATCTTATGTTGTGGAATTATAAGAATCTAATCTAATAAAATGTCAACTCAAATAATTAACTCTCTTCAATTTCAAAATATAAAGCTCAATTATAGGGTAGATTGGAATGCTCACTAGGCCTCCAGTATCATGAGCATTTCTACTTTCTCCCTTTGGATTCCAAAATAAGTCTTCTCCTTGATCTATCCCATTTGATTTTCTAAAATAGCCAATCCTTTGATAGTCTTAACTTGAAATCTTTGGAGACTAATTATCTACTTTTAATCGAGTATTCTTAAGAATTCTCATTCCTTAGGATGTAATTAACTATGGGGGCTTGCCTCCATAGGGAACTTAACGAACCCGGCTTAAAATAAACCTACTTTACTTTTTCATGTAAAGTAGGGAAAGATCTCTGGTATATTCGAAGACCCATCATGCCTTAGGAGTCCTTATTAGGTGATTAGGTCCATTATAGGTGGTGATTTCTATCTTTCGAGATAGTACATCATTAATGTACGATCATTTCAATAAGTACCCCAAGATCTGCGTGGTGTCCCACAAAAATAAACACCACGACAAAAGTCCTCAGCATCTCAAAGAAGTGATAACACCACAAGGTCTACGGTTCATCCAAAATCTCATCAAGATAGAGCTTATTATAATATAATGAAGGCGAGATAGAAATTAGTGATGAAGATGATTCCATGAAATTCTTAAAATGATGAAGAAGTGAGCCCTGAAGAACTTCAGATGGTGGAAAATAACTACATGGATGAACTTAAAGAAGTCAACCTAGGGCGAGGATGATCCTTCCAACTTTTCGCTGCCATACCATGAGAAAGTTGAGGAGCTAAAATACATTTTGTGGATTGCTTTGCTGGTCATATTTGAAATGCCAAACATCCCCAATGTAGTAATTCATAAACTATTTATTAAAGATCACATGCCTATTAAACAAGTTCTATAAATGAAATTAGAGATTGTAGAATAGGTAATTGTAGAAACTAAAAAGTTAATTGAAGCAGACTTCATCCGGGAGAAGAAAGATGCAGATTGGATAGAAAACATTATCCTTGTTAGGAAGAAGAACGACCAAATCTGTCTTTGCATTGACTTCCAGGATTTAAATAAGGCATGCACAAAAGATGACATTTCGCTTTCAATATCAGAACTACTAGTGGACAACACCTTACGACATGTTTTAAATAGATCAGTAAACCAAATCAAATTCGAGGATGAAAAATATACATCGTTGAACTCTATTGGAATATATTCTTAGTCATGCCCTTTGGCGAAAAATCTTTGGAGCTAAATACCAAGCCATGACATGTGATGAGTTGATTCATCAAAAGTGGAATGTTATGTCAACGATCATGGTGAAGAGCTTAAATGATAACTACTTTGAAGACTTGAGAATTGTATTGGAATAGAAAATATGATCTCAAGATTAATCCTCTAAAATGTGCATTAGATATTCTCAAAAAATTCAGGGTACATTATATGTCATAGAGGTATGAAATCGATCTGCTAAAATCAAGGCAATTGGAGATGCCTCCCAAGAGTTTGTCAACTCCATTCTTTATAAGGACATCTAGCATTCATCAAATGATTTATATCAAATTTATTCGTTGTCCATTGCAAGGTTAATGAAGAAGGATGCTCATTCAAGTGGGACAAGGAGTGTCAAAAAAGTCTTTAGCATTAAAAGATACTTATTAAATCTACCAATCTTGCTATTCAGGAAGCCCCATTATACAATTCGTTAGAAAAGTCTCACATTATTGCTTTAATGATGAAAGAAAGCAAAAATCTTTATTATATCAAGATTCAAAATGAGATACTCTCAGATAGAAGCACTTTTTTAGCATGGATCTTTGCAATCAAAAGCTCATTTATATATTTATCTCAAGATTACCATCATCTCAGGATCGATCCCAAGTACTTGATGACAAGACTAGCGTTGACATTCTTTTAGATGGGTATTCTTTTACAATTTGATATCAAATATCTTTCACAAAGCGTGAAGGAACAAGTCTTAGTAGATTTTTCATCCATCCTGACTCTTCTCTTAATGACGATTTGCGATGAGCAAATTATGTTTATTCATGAAAAGAAAAAATTTGGAAAATGTATTTGATGGAGCCTCATCAATCAAACAAGTCCAACATCTATTTTTCCAAGAACAAGAATAGAATCCATCATCTTCATAACACAAGGAGGATAATGAGATGATCATATGGGTGATCGAGCCAGAACTAATAATTAATGAATGAAATTATTAGTGGAAGGTCTGAAGAAGCTATTTTCATAGACATTGATTTACATATTTTTTGATTATAAATCAAGTACTTGGCATCTATAAAAAAATTTAGCTTTTTTCATGCGAGTTCTTAAACTTATGAAGCGGATCAAATATCACATTAACTCAGTCTCGATCCAGAATAGTAAAACTATTGCTTGGCAAAATTAACTAAGAAAATGATAAGTATGAATGGTGATTATGTCATGATCAACATATTTACTCGATGAGTTCTAGAGCATAAAATATCAATCCCGTGGGTTACCAAATTCATCTAGATGACTGTTGCTCATTCTCCCAAAATCAACAAGTTGTACAAGAAGAAAAGAATGATATTGCTTTAGAAAGCGGTGAAGCCTTTGTTGTAGAAGAGTCATGATTGAGGCAAGCCTTCATCGACTACTTTAATGAAGGAAAATTACCAAGTAATAAATCAGGCTCAAATCGAAAGAGAATGCTACTATGCTTTCGTCATAATACTCATCTTAGATCCTTTGAACAAATGTGGCTACGATGGTGTAAATGAAGCTAGCAAAGTGATGGTTGAAGTTCATGAAGACTTTGGTACATTAGTGTCCCAAGATGGCGGTAAAATTAAGGATGGACTATTGGCCATCTATGGTGAGAACTATATTAATCATGCTAAGAAGTGTTATGAGTACAGAATCTCATCCATCAACCTCCAAATTCATTACACCCAATAGCATCGGCCATTTGAATGTTGGTATGTAATTGGACCAATTGATCCACCATCGTTTGGACATCTCATCTAGCGGGATTATTTCTTTAAGTGGGCTGAAATCCATTTAAAGAAGTTCTCGGAGTGATCAACTTCTTCACGCATAATATAGTTAGATTTGGAGTGCCAGAATAATTTTAATAATGGCAGCTTTCAAAGTGCAAAGATTTATAGATTATCAATCGCAAAATTGATTGGCGATACTCAATATAATCCAAAGATGGTTTGAGGCCTTCAACAAGACATTGGTCAAACTACTCAAGAAGATTCTCACTAAAAATAAGAGAGAATGGCATACCAAGATAATAGAGGCTCTATGGGTGTATCGAACTACCTACAAGATGCTGAATAAAGCCACTCCTTATTCATTAGTATTTGAAAGAGATCTTTCCCAGTTGAGTTGCCTTCCCTTGATAGCCATCCAATTGATCTAGCGAAGATCAAAATGCTCGAGAATAGGACTCAGCGTGATGAAATTAAATTGAAAGCTCATCAAAAATCTGGAAGTCTATCGAGCAAAGATGTCAAGGACTTTTGACCATCTGATGTCAACATTCCAAAAGGAGAATTGGTTCGTGTGAGAGACCAATTATCCCAATCAAAATTTGGTGGTAAATTTGAGCCTACTGGAAGGCCTTTTTCATTGAAAATGTATACCATGGAGGGGCATACCAACTCATCGACAAAGGGTGAAAGACCAATGTCATGATCAATGGTCGATACTTGAAAAAAAATATACTTGACACATTCAGGTACATAGAAATCTCTCAGACAAGAGGCATTTTTTGGTATATCTATTTAGGTTGACATCGTGCTTCATGGAGATCCTAAATAAACATACTCCAAATGAAGAACTCATGAAAATTCCTGTTACATAGGGGCATTTTAGGATATATAGATGAAATTAATGTTGTATGTTAAAATCCTCTTTAGAGTACATCAATTCAAATATAGATATATTTGTATAATTTTATCTTGAAAATTCTCTTAAATGTACTTTAGAATTCTCCCTGCAAGATAGGGGTATTTTTTTTTAGTTTATATTAAGTTTATCTGAGTTGACATCGTGCCATAAGATGAGATCCTCAAAAATATTCTGATTCGGGTTAACATCGAGCGTTATGTCGAAATCCCTGAATATATCTATAATTATCATTGTTAAGTTGTAGAGTTTTGCGGAAACAAAAATAATTTATTTCTACGCATGAAAAGACAACCCTAAATATCAAGAAATTTATTTCCCATATTTGCCAAATTCTGGAGATTAAGTTAGAAGAACTCGATTTAAGCTTCAATGAGTTGGAGAAACACCTCACATCCTTGGATCAAAACAGATGGGTTCTAAAGGTCGGACTCAACAAAGAAATGGTCTTCTCTCACTCATAAGCAAGAAAAGGCCGTAGTGAATGAGCCCTCGTTCATCGGTCGATGACAAAACCACAACCTATTTAATTAAGAGACTTCAGTAAGTTCTAAAGGTTGAACTCAAGCCCAAATATGGTAGAGTACGCTCTCCTCACTCAACAATAAGAAAATGTCGTAGTGAAAGAGCCCTTTTATCGGTCTAATGATGATAGTTTAATCTCAACCATCCCTTAGTAATTTACCAGATCAAGAGATCTTCTACTTGATCGATAGATCAAATCTAGAAAATGCTTTAGAGCTACCTCAAATCAATCTATATTGCATGGTGATATCTCAATTTATTCTCAAATACGATCAAGCTCAAGCATCAAGTCTATCTCCTCTTAAAGTCCATCAGCGGCTTGATTAATTTCATAGTTCATACAAAGTCGATGGTAGAACAAAGGAATTTTTGTGGTTATTGATCTGTTAAAATTCTTCGATAACTCAACATTGACCATATAAGTCAAGGCTCATCTGTATGTACCCTCCAACAAATCTATCAAAGTAGCAACAGGTTCATGGCGTACACTTCCGACAAGTCAATATGGACAAATCATGCATCAAGTCATCAGCTTAAGATGAAGGAATTTCAAATACGACCAAGCATGGATAAACCAATTAGTGGAATCATTCATCAAAATAAATAAAATAATTCCTCCATCAAAAAAAGCGAAACTAGGGATAGACTCAAATCTAGAAGAACATAAAGAGATCTTCAAAAACATTGAAGCGATAGTAGATGGTGTAAGAGCTTTTCAATGACAAGTCGATTCGACAAATTAAGCATCATTTATATCACGAATATACTTAACAAATCACAGCCAGCTTATTATTTATTCTCAAAGCTAAAATGATCCAAGCTCTTCTTTCCAAATTAACCAATTTTTTTTAGCATTGACTCACTGCATGAATCACATTTATTGGGAGGAATTTGTTGACCTCACATATATGTTCATAAATCAGACAATCCAGTCAAATTAAATGGACTTGAAGGAGACATGCAAATTGAGGCTCAAATATTTGGATGTCACGAAAATGGTCAAAATGATTTCCGTCAAAATGAACTTGCCATCATGTTTAGAATGTTAAAATTGGTAAGGATATAAATGTTGTACTACTTGATGATCAATAGTCAAGCTGGAATCATCATTTTATATGTCGAGATCAAGCTACGATAATTCGAATAACCTCCGTCATTGATTATGTAGTTCAAAATATCAAAATCTATCAAATGAGGCTTCTCGCTCAATTGACGATGCGTAAATGTTAGTGATTTGAAGTAATGCATAAATTGAGGCTAAAATGCAGGATGTATCAAATGACCCGACGATGAGCGGACTTACCATCATGTTGAACATCAAATTGGTCAAAATAAATATTATGACGATGATCAATCAAGTGATCGAGATCGTCGTTTATACATATCAATTGAGGCATCGATGAAGATCAAACGTCTCTCTGAAATTGATCATTATGCTTGGGCTTTGAAATGTAAATCTATCAAGTAAGATTCTCAATTGGACGATATACAAATCAGTGGTCCATCGGTGATGCATTTTTTGAAATTATTTTGTTCGTCGACTTGACCAAATGGCCTTCAATCGTAAAGCAAGCGTCATTCGTTGACAATGATTAAATTGATATATATATTGACTATATGCATTTACCGGCGTAAAATTCACATTAAAATCCTTTAATAAATTTAAATTTATTTAAAAATTCCTAAATTACCCCCATGCTCAACGATTCCCCCCTATTTTTAGTTTTATGAAAAACTCCAAAAATAAATTAAAAAAAAAGAAAGAAACTACCCTGAGCCACCACTCCATCTCGCTTCTCTCTCTCTGACACCCTCTCTCGTAACGAAAAGATATGTAAAAAAATGGGATTATTTTTAAAATGCTATCTAATGATAATTAGTTGTTTAGGTAGAAAATATAATTAATATAAATTTCGTGTCAGATCAACGGACTGACGTGCTGACGGACGGCCTCTTTTTTTTTTTTTGGGAGGTTTACAAACCATAAGAGAGAAGAGAGAGAGAGAGAGAGAGAGAGAGAGAAAAGATTTTTTTTTTTTTAATTTTTTAAATAATATAATTATTTAAAGTATATAATTTAAAATATTTTTTATAAAATATTTAATAATTAAATATTTATATATTTGGTTATTAATTTATTTGTTATATATATAATTAAATATATAATTTAAAAAATATTTTTTAATTATGATAAATTTATAAATTTATTTAATATTTTTTATTAATTAATATAATTATTTAAAATATATAAATAAATAAAATAGAAAAGAATAAATTATATAAATATTTTATAAACTATATAAAATAAAGTAATTATATATATATATATATATATATGTTTATATATGTATATATGTATTTATATATGTATATATATATATATATAATAATATATATATATATATATATATATATATGTGTATATATATATATATATATATATGTTATGATATATATATATATGTATATATAATATTAATATATATATATATATATATATATATATATATATATATATATATATGTATATATATATATATATATAATATTATATATATATATGCATATATATATATATATATATATATATAAATTTATTTAGTTATTTATATATTTAAATTATATAAATATTTTTAAGTTATATAAATAATTTAAAATATTTAAAATATATAAATAAATAAATAGTTTATATATATATATCACTCCTTATGATGGGGCAAAGCTACATGAACACATCGACCGTTATAATAATCATGCATATCAGGAGCTCACTACTGCTTTGTCTTTCCATTACCCTGAGCTAGTTCTACTCTTCAGGATTCATCCATACCTTTGACAAACTCGCCAAGATTTTTGTAGAACAGTTCATTACAAACCGAAGGATCATTAAAGATTCCTCTCATATCTCAGGCATTCGTTAAGATGAGGGTGAATCACTTAAGGAATACTTCCAAAGGTTCTCTAGCTCGCCAAATCTTGGGGAGTATACCCTAAACTATTAAGAGGAGTTTTTCTTGGAGAGCTCCATCCTGGGCCTTTTTACTCATCACTAATGCGATATACGGTCCACTCATATGCCAACTTGGTTCATCGTATGAAAGCACAAATTTTCGCCAATGAGGCTATTAATGTCCATCGCAAATAATATGAATAATCAAGTGTAAAAGCAAGAGATCGATAGTCCCATCAAAAGAAAAGAGATGATCTCCCTCCACGGCCATCACATCAACGGCGTGAACCACGACCAGAAAAGGAATACACGCCACTGAACACATCTCGTGTTAACGTCTTGATATTATTCGAGATGAAGAGACCATTAAGTGGCCACATCAAAATGAAATTCAAGAAATCGAGAAATATTGTCACTTCCACCGTCGGTGGACATACTTCTGAGGTGTAAGCAACAAGAAGAGATCGAGAGGCTCATTTAACAGGGAAATCTACGTCAATTTGTGTAAAACCAATCAACTCAAGCAAATATAACTCCAACTGGGGGGCAATCGGGACAATCATCACAGAAACAACACAATAGTCACTGAATAGTTGGAGAAATTGAAACGATTGCAGGAGGTCCACTACTATCTAATCAAGTCTTCATCGCCACCTTTAAAGAGCTGGAGTTAAAAAAATCTTGTATTAATCATCCCATCACTTTTAATGACTCAGACTTGGAAGGAGTCTAAGTTCTGCATCAAGATCCTCTTGTCAGCAATGCGGGGTTCGGTAACCCCTGTTATGTTGTTAAGAGAATTTTGATTGATAATGGGAGTTCTGTTGATGTTTTATTTTACTCCACCTTTCTTGGCATGAGCCTGGTTAAGGAAAAACTTCAACCCGTTGCAGGATCGTTATATGGGTTTGATAATCACCCTGCATGAGTGGAGGAGACAATCACCCTTCCTGTTGTTCTTGGAGAATTTTCTCAACAAGTCACTCACTCAGTTTAATTCATAGTAGTCAAGTCAAATTCAACATACAACGCTATCTTTGGAAGACCACTCCAATCAATCTTTGGTGTTGTAACTTCAATACCTCATCTTAAGATGAAATTTCAAACCCCCATTGGGGTTGGAGTGGTCTGTGGAGATCAATAAATATCACAATCATGTTACCTCAGACAAGCTCAACCACGCCCTTCGGTGACCTTCAGCATCAAGAATTTTAATGTCGAGATAAAGAAGTACCTCAGAGGGCTTTGCATGTAAAATACATACTCCTCGTTTCATTATCAGATGACCAACCGTTAAGCTATGATCGAAGATCTAGAGGAAAAAATCTTCCCTAAAACTTGAAATATTGAGGGTCTCTGAAAGTGTTATATGTAATTCTTGGTGCATAAATATTATAGCCTTTAATTTAACCCATTTGTCTTTTCCTCTCCACTCCTTGTATTTTGTTAACTCTCTCTAAAAATTTATCTCATTTCTCTTGTTAAGTTATCTTATGATAATATTGTATCACCGACATTATCAAAGTAATGAGTTTATGATTTTTTCTTACAAGCTTGTTGCACATAAATGATCTTCTTCATTTCAATATTCCTACTTAAGAAATACACAACTCACATTCTTGATATGATCAATCTCAAGGGATTTGATGGACCTCTTTCATACTGTTAACTTAGTAACACTCGACAAACAACCTGATAGATCAAAATCCCGGCGGATTCAATTGACCTCTTCCATACGGGTTAACGTCATCGGTAACACTCTAACAAACAACCTGATAGGTCAAAATTCTGATTCAATTTGACCTCTTCCATAGTTAATGTCGTCGGGTAACACTCGACAACCCGGATAGGTCAAAATCTCAATGGATTCAATTCCTCTTCCATGCAGTTAACGTCATCGGGCTCGACAAACAACTCGGATATGTCAAAATCCTCCAATTGACCTCTTCCATACAAGTTAGCGTCATGGGTAACACTCTGATAAACAACCTCGAATAGGTCAAAAATCCTCAGCAGATTCAATTCGACCTCTTCCATACAGGTTAACATCATCAAGTAACACTTTGACAAACAATCTCAGATGGGTCAAAAATCCTTAGCGGATTCAATTTGACCTCTTTTATGCAGGTTAATGTCATTAAGTAACACTCAGATAGGTCAAAAATCCTAAACGGATCTCGATTATACCCCTTCCATGCAAGTTAACGGCATCAAGTAATATCATGGAGAATGATACTCAAATTATCTATCGACTTTAGTTGCTCGAGCGATGGTTCTAATGGCGTTTTCCCGTCATCTTATTGTCAAGTTAAACCATCCATTAGGTTTCAAGTAATACAATTTTCCACAAGAATAAGTATGAAACTAGATCACCTCCAAACCCGATCGGTTTGGCGATTGACACCTCTTTCGAGGAAAGAACCAGACTACGAGCATTGATCGCCTCCGAAACCGGTCAATCCGACGAGGACAATTGATGCCTCTTTCAATGGAAAACTGGAGCCTCGCCGTATGAACTACGGGCCTTGATCGCATTCGAACCCTATCGTCGGCGAGGGCAGTTGCCTCTTTCGAAAACGGAACCTGCCATATGAGTATGGGCCTTGATCGCCCTCAGACGGTCGGTCAGGAGGACAATTGACTCCTCCTTGAGGGAAAGCGGAGCCTGCCATTATGAACTAGCTTTGATCACCTCCAAACCGGTCGGTCGAGGGACGGTTGATGCCTCTTCGAGGAAAATTGAAGCCTCAGATGAGCTGGGCCTTGATCAACAAAGTGAATGACCTTCTCTTAAGAAGAAGGTTAGAACTTCGCTGACAAAAGGAAAGGAAAAAATGTTTTTTTTTGTTTACCCTAGCCCTTGAACTTCTGCCAGATGATTTCTCATACATTGTAGAGAAACACTAAGAGCACATGGGATTTGTGTCTTCTCACTTGACCCTAGGGGATTTTATAGACCTATTAAAAGGTAATCAAAAAATGGAAAAAAAAAAAAAAACATTGAAAAAAAGAAAGCGGAAAAATGCTCATCGACGGCGTTCGTCCTATGACCAGCGTTCAGCACGAAGCGGCACAGATTGCGTGCAGCTCACTGCCGCATACGCTTGCGATTTGAGCGCCCGCGGCCTATGAGATGATGATCCGTCGTCGCCGTGGCGTGAGTAATAAGTGTTCGATGGGTCCATAATCCGAAACCTCGTGCCGTGTACGGGACACATCCTATACGCAGCGTGATCATAATCTTGTGCTCCCATGAAGATTTATCACTCAAAATGTATGGTTAATGAACCCGCAAATTTCATTAAATAATTTGCTATTTTCAAGTATTTGACATATATATTTTTGGATGATTGAGATAATATCATCCAAAAATAAGGGGGACAACTGATATGGCACTAAAAATACTACTAGTCGAAGCACGAATCTTGATGTTAAAAGCAAGCTGATCCAAAGTTGAAACTAGTCGAGATCAAGCACTTAAAATATCATTAGAAAATTTGGGATATCAGTTAAATCCTTAAATAGTTTTTAAATATGGAGTGTTTATAGTCAAATTGAGCGTCTTGACGAGCCGGATCTAACAAGCCTAAGATCATTTGATTCTGACTTCATTTGTGCATTCAAATACACAAAATACATTAGATGATCAAGGAAATCATCATGAGCCATCCGATGAAGTGGTTTGGATTTTGCATGTATTTACAGAAATTTCTTCTCTCTAATCTATAAATAGCACCTAATTCTTCACATGAGGTAAAATAAAGAGAAGAGAGCTCTAAAAACTTGAAAATCCTCAAGCATGTCGTGCACCACTTTCCTTTCGCTCCATTCGCCATCTGTGCATCGCGTAGCAAACCCTCATTCGTCGTCAATTTTCGTTATTCGGTCTTCTTCACCACGTATGCCACCATCGTCGGGCATTGCCATCAATCACCGTTGCCGGTCATCGCCGTCAACCATCATCGCCGGTCATCCCCATTCATTTATCACCGCATGATCAGCGTATCGGTTCATTGCACCAGCCGTGGTAACCACACCATCGATCATCATTGTCATCAACCATCATCGGGTCATCCCCACCATTCTGTCAGCATATGCAGGTTGCTTGTCATTCTAGGTGTAGTCGGCCACCCATCGATCATCATTGTCATCAACCATGCGGTCACCATCGCCGACCATATCAGAGCTGCATCAAGGTGCGTGGCCGAGACATTCAGCCACCATCTTCCCACGTAACATTTCATTGACCTTTCATCATCATACCAACACTACAACTGTCCAATGGCTATATTATCTGTTGTCTTATTCAGATTCTCATTGTCGATTCTCATATACAATTATGTAATCCGTTATCGGGAAAATTTTGTACTCAAAAGATACATAGTGGAAGATTTTTTCTTTAGGCCATGATTTTTCCTCATTTGAGGTTTTCCGTAAAAAAATTGCGGGTTTTCTTATTAATTCTTTAAACATCTGTGTGCGTGCTGAACTCCGTAACAAAGCTAAGACATAAACTTTTACCCTATCACAACTAGTTTTATAGCACGCAACAAATATATTTTCAATATTTTTATTTTTTATTAAAATATTATTTTAATATTCTTAAAAAAATATCTGTCACTAACAAATAAATTTTGTTATAAATCAAAAAAGAAATTAAATAAAAAACAGATGTTATACAATTATTAGAGAGAGAGAGAATCTGAATCTCAAGGATGGAGGAGTAATGAGAGAGAAATGGAGAGAGAGAGAGATGAGAGAAGAAATAGCATCTGCTGAGCTTGATGAGCATTGTGGACGGTGAGGGAGGAAGAGGAAGCCGCTTTTACATAATGTCGTGACACGTTAGCAAAGAAGCAATTAATTACAGTTTATGCCACTCGCGCGCTTTTTTGAGCATAAGTAGATGGGTAGATGCGTTATAACAACTTCATTACGTTGTTTGATTACTATATTTGGAATGTAATGTAAAAGAAATGCATTATAAAATAAATTTAGTGTAAAAAGATTACTTTACAGTTATTTGTTTGAGAGTTTTACAAATTCAAGACTTTCTTTTTTTCTGTTTAGTTGAAAAAATTAAGATATCGAAGGTTTTGATATCCGGTGGCGACCGGGTATGATTAATGGCCGGTGTATGGTGGTCGGCCGATGGTGGCAATGAGAGTGAGCGGCAACAGTAGCGAGCATCAGGCGAGGGGCGGCCATCATCTACATTACCGGTGTATTTTTCGATTAATTCAAATACAAAAATAATCTTCTAATTTATTTGGAATATATTACATTACATTAAAAATTTACTTTACTTACAACCAAATACCCAAAAAGTTAAAATGTATGCATTTGAAATGCAGTGCACTCCAAATGCAAGTAACCAAATAACCCCTTAAAGAAAATTACTTCTAAAAAAATGAATAAAAACTTATCCCCAATTAAATAGAATGAAATTCAAGAAATTTCTAAAAATATTTTGTAATTTTATGTGGTATTATGATATATGATATTTTCTTTGCGAGTATTTTCAAAATAATTAAAATATTTTTGGGATGAATTAATCTAAAGTTGTAGGGAGGATCAAAAATTAATTTTTACTAAAATAACTTTTAAAAAAAATTTAAGTTCAAATTAATATTAAATTTTAAGTTTATATTAATTTGATTATCATTAATTGGGATGTTGCTAAATTAATGGATTTGATTGTTAATGTTTTGGATGTTTTACTTGAATGATGAATCGAGTTGTTTAAAGATTAAAATTTTAGTAAAATAATTATAGATCATATTACAATTTGAATAATTAGAATCATTATTTTATATAATCAAATTCATGATTATAGTAATTATATGATTCATAATTATTATGATTTACTATTATTTTGTTTATCTTCCTATCTAAAGGGCTATAATTATAACCCTTAGCATTATAATAAATTTTGTATGATGCATAAGTATCTATCTTATGTGATCTTATGATTTCTCCCTTTTTTTATCTAATTATCATTTTGAATTACGATATTTAAGAGTTCCAAATTGCTCAAAATTAATATAATGAAAAGAATTTTTGAAAGCATATGAAGATAAAATAAATTTATCTTGTCCGGATCTCATATCAAATCATCAAGAAGGTTTGTCGGAAGCGTACATGAATCCATGGAAGAGATAATGCGGGATTTTGGCTTTTCACTTTTAAAGGGGTGTTCTTGAGAGAGTGAGAGAGTGAACCTTCTTTTCACCCAAGATGGGATGTGAAGAAAAATAAGAATCAACTCCTTAAAATGGGAATTATGACCCTATTTATACTTGAGTATATTTTATTTTATTTGACTCATCATTAAAATAAAATAAAAATATCAAGTCTACACATGATAATTCTATACAAAATTAATAAGGTGCCTCAAAAATCTAAAATTAATTATTCTTTATTTGATCATAAAATTAATAGGCTTAAAAATAAGATATCACATAATGAATAATTAAATTTATGTGTGAGCCCACATTCAAAATTCTCAATAATCTCTCACTTGGGTCACATATATTGCTTAACAATTATACATTATTAAATACTTTAAGAGCTCAATATTTGCTATCTTCAAATAGAAGCATCTTTAGACAATCTGATCCATTTATAATATTGACATAGAATCGAAGTGATCTTTGTTATAATTTTTTCGATAACAAGACACATCTGTGATCACTAAATCAATATGATTAACGACATTGATCAAGTATGGATGTGTAGCATGAAAATTTCATATAATGTGATCATATATCATGTCAATTTCCAATTGGTCCTATATTATAGCTCAAAAGACTTATAAATATAGTTTCATTTATTTATGCTAAACTGTAATTGAAACTACATAACTTTATTTCAGAGTTTTCAACTATAAGATAATAACAATATTTTATTCTAATCAAAAAATTATATTTATAATCATTGAACATCATAAGCAAACTTTCACTATGTAAGCATATCATCAAAATAAATCACTCCCATACGAGTCACATGCTCATGAAATACTTTAGGTGGTAAACCTTTTATAAGTGGATCCGCAATAATAAAGTTTGTACTAATATATTCAATAAATACTTAAGAACTCGAACTCTTTCTTTTACAACAAGAAAATTAATGTCAATATGCTTTAATTTTTGACAAACTCTATTGTTCTTTAAGTACTTCAGCCTCTATTATCACAATTTATTTTTAATGGTTTCTCTATTCTATCAAAAATATTTAGCCAATGATAAAATTTACAATCATATTCCTTGAGTTGATTCCTCATAAAGCTATAAATTACGCTTCATAATAGAAACTATAAATGATTGTTTAGCACTTTTCAAGATATAGCTCCACCGTAATAAGAAAATATAACTTGAAGTGGATCTTCTACTATCGATGCGAAAAAATCAAAATTGAGTACCCGATCTCCAAATGATCGATCTCCTATATGTGAGCATAAAGTCTCTTGTTCTCTTCAGATACCGTATAACCCATTTTACTACTTTCCAATGATCCATTCCTGGGTTACATAAATATCTGTCTAGCATTCCAACAATGCACGTAATATCCGGACGCGTACAAACTTGAGCATACATAAGACTCCCTACTGCAGATGCATAAGGGATCTTTTCCATCTTTTTCCTTTCAAGTTCATTTCTTAGACATTGAAGCAAACTGAATTTATCACCTTTAACAATGGATGTATCTGCTGGTGCACAATTATTCATGGAAAATCTACTATGCATTTTATCGATATATTTCATTTGTGGGAGTATATCGCGAGAACGATCTCGATGAATTTATATATCCAACACAAAATATGTAAAATGCCTATATTGCTGCTTGCCAGTAGAATATCATCAACATATAGTATTATGAAGATGAATTTACTCTCACTGATTTTGTCATAAATGCATTGATCAATAGTATTTTCTTTAAAACCAAATGAAGTAATCACTTGATTAAATTTCTTATACCATTGACGGGAAGCTTGCCTTAAATCATAGATGGATTTTTTAAATTTGCATAACAGGTGTTTTGAATAAGAAGATTGAAAATTTGCTGGTTGCACCATATATATAGTTTCTTCAATGTCGTCATTAAGAAATGCAGTCTTTACATCTATTTGATGTAACTCTAAATCATAATAAGCTAATAGTATCATAATGACTCTAAAAGAGTCTTTCAAAAAAACTGGAGAGAATGTCTCTTTATAATCAATGCCTTCATTTTGAGTAAAACTTTTAGTGACTAGACGTGTTCTATATCTTTCGACATTGCCTTTTGAATCTCGTTAGAATTTAAAAATACATTTACAACTAATGGGTTTAGGAGAATTAGGCAATTTGACAAAATCCCAAACATCATTGTCTTTCATTGATTTCATCTCATTCTCAATGGCTTCTATCCATTTATGGGAGTTGATATTTTGTTTGACTTGACTAAAAGAGATTAGATAATTTTTCAATCCAATGTCAAACTCATATTCTTGGAGACACACAATATAATCATCACGAAATTTGATCCCTCTCCCAGTGGATTTTCTTAAAGACACTTCAATTTGATGTTGTTGTGATTCCTTAGTTTGAGTGGGAGTTAACTCAAAAATATTTTGATTATCTGTATTTATAACTTGAATAAAATCAAGTAAAATAATGTGATCATTTTATGTTGCAACTGTAGAAAGAATAATAAATTGCTCTTCAAATATAAAATTCCTAGGTTTATTACTCCCATCATATTCAACTTCCTCAATAAATTTAGCATTGCGTCTTGAAAAAATATTTATTTGAAGAGTCATAAAAACTTAAAACCCTTCGACCTTTCTGAGTATCCAACAAAATAGCAGCTAATAGTTCTTGAGTCCAACTTTTTTTCATTAGGCATATATGGTATAGCTTGAGCTGGACATCCCCATACATGAAGATGCCTAATACTAGGCTTCTTCCCAATCCATAGTTCATATGGGATTTTAGTTACTTCTTTACTTGGAACTCTATTAAGGATGTAAACTACAGTCTTTAAAGCTTCTCCCCAAAGTGATTATAATAAGGAAGAATGATTTATCATACATCTAATCATATCAATAAGGTTCGGTTTAGTCTCGGCTATTTTGACTTAAAGTCCCTAGCATGGTGTATTGAGAAACGATGCCACATTATGCTAAATATTTGGCAAAAGGGCATATACGTTGTTCACCTGATCCATCATATCTGTCATAGTAGTCACCACCACGGTTGATAACTATTTTCTTTCCAAGTTGATTTTAACATTTCCTCAAAATTTTTTTATCGTCCGATGATCGTGACTTCTCATAAATCAAATGTAAGTACCCATAACGAGAATAATTGTCTATGAAAGTAATAAAATATTGTTGGCCATTCTAAGTAGTTGTGGAGAATGGATCACAAATATCTGTATAAATTAATTTTAAAACGCTTAAACTCCTATTAACACCAATTTTCTTGATATTTGTTTGTTTTCCCTTGATACATACTATACAAAAATTATTATCTAAAAAATCAAGGGAATCAAAAATTCTTTCCAACACAAGTCTTTCAATTCTTTATTTAGAAATATATCCTAAATGCTTTTGCCATAACATATATGAATTCACATTTATTAATTTTCGCTTTGTATCAAAATTACTTGCATGCAAAGTTTCATTAATTTGTGAAGTAGAAATGTCTAATTTATATAGATTATCAATCAAAGAACCAAGTCAATAATATTTGAATCGAAAGAGACAAAATTTTCTATTTTCAAATGAACAAGAATAACCTGATTTGTCCAAACATGAAATATAAATTAAATTTTTTCTAGACGGTACACAAAAAAATCTCATATAAATTCAAAATACATCGATTCTATATGTAATGTATAAGCATATTACTTCAACAGAGCTTTATTGGCATTTCCCACATAGTGAATCTTTCAAAGATCGTTGACATTCGTCTCCTTAGACAACCCATTTTCACGAGCCAATTTGCTACTTAGGGCAATCCTTCACATGACCACTCTTGCAAAAGAAATAAGTAACAACATTATCTTATTTATGTTGCATCTTATGTGTGAAGTCCATTTGTCTGCAACACCTTTGCCTGTATAAGTCATTTTTATTTTAGTAACAATGTCATGAGAGGAAGTAGCTAAGTGAGCACTTTTTATTTGGTCATATTTAAATCTCTCTTCCTTGCACACATTGAGTATATTTTTCCTTTGAGTATTATAACTTATCTTAAAAGATTAAATTGTGTAGGAAGAGAGATCAAAACTAAGTGCACAAGAATGATATCATACATCTCTAATTTTAGTGCTTTCAGTCTAGTGACAAAATTAGACATCTTCATAATGCACTCCCTTATGTTTCCATTGCCTTTATACCGCATTGAAACAAGTTTACTAAGAATTGTATTCACTTTGACCTTTTCAAAACTATTGAAACAATTTGCTATTTGGCTTAGAAATATTTTAGCACATTCCTCTTCAGGCATTGCACCTCTTATGATTTATGGAATGAAATGTTTCATGATCATAAGACTCATGCGATTAGAACACTCCCACTTTTCAAAGTTAGCCCTTTGTTCAATAGTACTTTCTACAGTAAGGGCGGGAGGACGTTCAATTCTGATCGCATAGTCAAGATCCATACACCCAAGAATAATGGTGATATGCTATTTCCATTTCTTAAAGTAATGTCGTATAGAAACATGAAAAATAATGTTAATTAACAACATTAATGCATATAATGTAAGAAACAATATCAATTTGAAATGATAATAAGATTATATGGTGAAAATATTTTTATATCTCTTCATCTATTCCCTATAAAAGGATAGGATAAATAAAAAATAGAGATATAAAATGCCTTGTTGGGATGCCATAGATCGTGATATTCTATATTGGATGACGGGTATGACATTGAGGAGAGGTGTACTATCTCAAAAGATAGAAGTCACAACCCTATAATAGACCTAATCACCAATGAGACAAGGACTATGGGTCTTGAATGTACCAAAGATTATTCTTCTACTTTATATGGAAAATTATGAGGCTTATTTTAAACCGGGTTTGTTCTATGGGCAAGCCCCATAGTTAATTTACATCCAACAAGATTCCTTAGGAATACTCTTGATTAAAAATGATCATTGTCTCCAAAGATTTTGAAAAGGTAGGACTATCAATCGATTGGTTTATTAGAAAGCCAAGTGAGATCGATCAAGAAGAGAGAGTTCTTATCTTAAATGAAAATATGTAGGGATGCTTAAGATACTAGGAAGCCTAATAAGCACCATATTGGGCTTTACATTTTGAAATTGAATTAATATGTTTGAGTTGAAATTTTATTAATGTTGTATTTATAGTTCCATGACATAAGGTCACAAAATGCCTAAGAGGTGAGAATTTATGCTCAGAGCAAAAAGAAGTAGCAACTAACCTAAATCTAGGATTCTAGCAGGGCCAAAAAAGTATGACCTAAATCTAAGGCAAAAATTGGCATTCAGTTCACCTCCACAAGAGAGGATAACCCACCTAACTGTTGGACTTACAATCGCCTAAGGGTGATTGCCAACTAACTCCTCCTACAATTTTAAAAATATGTAGGCAAGTCATATATTTATGCAAGATAGTAAGGTTGTTATTTATTTAGAATGAGAATAAGTCCTTAAACACACTCCTAAAGATACTAGATCATGTAGGGCATGAATTTATGACTTAAATCTAATGCAAATTTTTTATATGTTTTATTTTCATTTGGACAATCATTTGACTCAGGCTATATGATTCTTTATGCCTAATGTATGAGAAATTAGATTATGGGCCAAAATCAACAAGATAAGGAGGAGTGTTTCCACCATGGCTCTCACATGTCAAGCCAAGTTCTTTGGAAAAGGTGGAAGCCCTCCAATCAAGAGTGAAATAATATGCTTTTATCTATGAAGTTAGAAAAGAAAGTATACATCCAGCTAAGAGGATGCTAATTCTTTTATCTTGATTTTAACTTAGGTTTGAAGTGAGGTTATGAGTTTTTTATTTTAAATTTTGAGTTGATTAATTTGATAGAAGATTTTTTTTCTAAGATCTTAATCATTATCCATGCCATACATCAAGAAAGGAAGAAATTAGGAAAAACATGTCATTTCTAATGCACAAGCTAAACAAAACATCAAATATTTTATAAATCTAACACAAAACAATCAAAGGTCATTTGTGGTCGGGCACCACCGCACAAACCCAAAAATAAATTGGGTGGCCGAGCTCTACCCTCATAGAATGCAAATTACAAATGAATCAATTACAATTAAGCAAGGAATTTATGTTATGGGGGTCTTCATTCTTCATTTCTTCTTTCTTCTTTCTTCTTTCTTCTTTGGTTCCTCCTTTTGGATGGTTGGAATGTGTTGCTAAAGGTTTCATTACATGGTACATAAGATAAAATCTTATGATCAATGCTCATCCTAATCTCCCATAACAATCATTCTAAAATCATAATTGTAAAATTACAGGAAAAGAAAATGTAAATCTAACTAACACTTGCAAAACAGAGATTAGCTAAACAAACCATACAAATCCCAAGCATGTATATTGGACTTAACATCCCTCACATGGGCAACCAAATCCATCTAGCCTATTTAGATTATGCATAGGGGTATAAGCACCTACATAGCAAAAGTATTTATATTTTTAATATTACAACGCCCCTTAAGCACAATCCCCTGCAGAAAATAATGATTAGACTAAACATCCTACCATTCATTCACACACATTCGCCCAAACATCCATACTAAATTATTATATCACAAAATAAAAGCTAACATCAAATCATGCACCGCTCTAACCTAAAGTTAGAAATGATGGCTTAGTCTAATGTGTATGCCATTTAAAGCTTGTGTGGTATGCTTAGCTATGGCTTTAAGGTTTAAATTTCTAAGTATGAAAAATGTTCAACTTAGAGGGTGGTTTCATTTAAGTTATTTAATTGATTTAGGTTGATTTTATTTAATGATTTGTTTAGGTTCGAATAAACCTACAAATAATTACTAAGTTGTAAAGAGAGGAAAAAGATTAAGTAAAGTAAAATTCTAAAGTAGATTCATTTTTGATTTTATTTAGTTAATATTTTCTTATGTGTTTTAGTTAATCCTAAGTTTAGAATAACTCTAAACAAACCTATTCAAATGAAAAGACATTTTAAGATTAAGTAAAATAATATCACATAACACATACCACTTCATTTATTTCTCAACATATATAACATGCATATGAATAAATCCTAAGCATATCTATACATACAAATAGAAATGTTTAGCACACTTTATGATGAATGCTAAGAAATATTACTTAAGAAATTTTGGATTATTTATGATGCATGATTTTCATTAAGTAGAAAAGGGTTATTCTGTTATCCTTTATCCATATGGACATGTGTATGTATGAAAGGCATAAGTGAGTACGACGCCATTGTCAGCACCAGGGGTGTAATGTATAAGACCTACTTAGGGCTACTTAAAGCCTCGCAACCCTGGGTTGTCCAAACTCATATACCAATTTTCTTAAATACATACGCATGTACAAAAGAGATAAATGGAAAAAGAAAGATGCAAAGTTTATGTTTATTTAATTTTTAGTTTGTTTATGTAATTTATGTGTGTAAATGTAAAGATCCTTCTTAAGTTATAACATGGAAGATGATAAGAGTAGATTTTAAACAACTGTTATATTCTTTAAAAGAACTATATACTCAAAGAATCTTATTCAAACCATGTTAAGAGGAAAGAAAGGAAGCAAACATAAGACACATTTTTATATTCACATGCAAGCTTATAAATAAAGTATAAGTAGCATCCCTTTCAGTTTTGATATTTGATTTATAAGTTTTCAAAATAAATTTAGATTTAATAGTGATAATAGTCAATATATATTTTTACTTTAGCCAACCCATGCAATTTGACATAAAGAAAATATTCCATTTTAATTTGATTTTTAAAGGGATAGATGCATGATTTTCATATGACATATATATTTAGCATGCTAAGAAAGAAATAAAGTGATGAAAGCAATGTAAACTCATTCACCCTAATTAATTTCTAAAGACAATCCTATGAAATAAGAAAGTTCAAAGTGAATCAAAGTTTGTTTAATGTGATTTTTGTTTTGAATTTGCTTTATGTTTGATTTAGAAAATGTGAAAGAATGTTTGATGGTCCTAACCCATTTTCCCCATATGTGAGTTAATTTAGTTTGTTCTTAGGATCATTAGGTGATTTTTATATTTAGGTTAAAGTGTGAATTAAGTGTGTTAATCCCTTACCTACACCACTAGCATACTTAACAAAATAATTATGAGCCAATGGATGACATAAAATCATAGAAGGAATTTAAATCAGCAATGCACATATTAAAGAAAGGGGATTAATACAATTGGCTCATGATTAATGATTAATTAAGCTAAAGGGTTTAATTTAAGTAATTTCATAACCCTTCCCACATGTGAGTTGGATTTTCTTAATGTACTTAGGTTATTAAACACCTAAGCACCTACCCAAGAGGAATTAGTTAAGTTCTAGAAGTTTTTAGAATTTTATCAAATTAATTTGGTAGGTAATTAGTGGATTAATCCTTAATTAAATTTGGATTAAGGAAGAAAGAGGGATTTAAGGAATAACTTAAGAAAATATCCAAAAATTATTCTCTAAACCTCCTATTCATTTAAACAAACCTTAATTAACTCAATCAAGGGATTAAACCATTGATTACACACTTAATTAGGCTTAATTATATTAAGAGAGTAATTAAGAATGAATCCATCAATTATCCTAATTAAACTATTAATAAATTCTAAGAAAATTAGGGGAGGAAGAAGTCATCCCACTAAATACACATGAAAAGTTTGAGATTAATTAATGAATAATCAGGTTAATTAGCCTAATTATATTCCAATAAAACCCAAATTCAAAAAATAACATTGTTCAAAATCTATCAAAATCAATTTTATAATATTCTACATTCAATTATCTTTCATATGCAATTTATTTCATATTTTTTTTTATTTTTCTACACTTATATACGAAATTTAGAACTTTCCATGATTTTTTCTTAATTAAATAGCCTAATTAATTGGTTAATCCGCCGCCACGTGAGACGCAGACGCCGCCTCATGGCGTGACTGGAGAGGCCACTTAAGTTATCACATCATAGCATCGCGCCATCGCACGCCGCTTTCTCCCCATCCATTCAAAAATGGTCGAGATCAACGCGATTCTTAAGGGTTAAAATGATGGATCTACGTATCTTTATCATGGTCATCATCCAAAATGCATAGATGGATGGCCCATGATCTATCCCTTATCCGCAGAGATGGCCATCGTCCATCTTCTAGGGGAAGATCCAAGCTCGATTGAGCTCAGATTGAATCCAAATTCAACACACACCATCTAAGAGTAAAGGGGAACACATCCAATGACTAACTTTGCTTGGGGTGAAATTGCACTTCACAAAGGACCACACCATGGCTAATTTAAGCTTGATTTAATGGCATACCTCACCGGAGGCTATCACCGATGCTCGATTCCCTTGAAGTAGCTTCGTCTAGTGGAGACGAAGCCTTGTTGAAGTTTTGAGGTGTTGAAATTAGATGGATCTTCCTGTGGATCAAGTTCATCTTCAAGTGGGCTCGGCCTTGTTAAAGAGTACTCCTCCCTTGCTTGGAGAACTTATGCGAAGGGTTGGGTGAACTCGATTGAGTTCCGCGATGGAGCTTGCAAAGTGAATTGGATTGGTTTGGAGTATTGAGTGAGATGGATTAGTGAGGGAGCTCCCCTATTTTCAGGCTAAGAAAACTGAGAAATGGGAAATTCGAACTCACTCTAGAAAGCTTGGGGAGACTTGGAAATGGTTCCTCTTGCTTCTCTAAGCTCAATCGAATTGGAGATAGTTGAATTGAAGTAAAATTAGGGGGAGTATATCTCCTGTGAGCAATGACCAGCTTAGAGATGCCATTTTTGATCAATTGACCTCATGCAATGGGTTGTTAGGACGTTTAGGGTTTGCACATGGGTTGACCAGAGAAGTGTAGTGGAGAAGTTGCACATGTGGAAAATGAGAGGAAGAATGATCTCCATGTGCTTATTTCTATGGGAATGGTCAGTTTTGACCTTAGAATGGGTTGGGCTGACACAAACCCAATGGGTTAGGTGCACCACACTCACTAGTGTCCACTTGGTCCACTAAGAGGATGTCAATTGGTCATGGAGAGGATTTGATCAAATTCCAAGTGAATATGGCCAAAATTTACCCTTTGACCTAGGGGTAAAATGATCATTTGGCTTGGATTTTAATTTGAATATATTTGGTATGATTCAAAATGGGGCAAGTTTCAATAAATTTAGAGTTGATTTGATATGATTTTCATGTGACCCATTTAGGTCAAAAAACTTGGTCGTTGACCAATTGGTCAAACTGGGTCAAACCAAGGGTTGGGTCAAGTTCATATGACCATTGAAATATGTTGGCATCATTGGTTTGGTTCAATTTGATTTATATTTGAATTTGATTCATTTGATTTCATTTAGGTCAAATAGGTCATGTTGACCAATTTGACCCATTTGACCTATTTGGGTTAGGTCATGGGTTGGTTTATGTTTGGTTGGTCATTTGAAATGGATTGGTATCTTTGTTTCCAATCATTTTGGTTTATATTTGGATTTGGCTCAATTTGACCTTTTAGGCCAAGTTGGCTTCATGGTCAATTGAGCTAGGTTGGGTCTAGTTGGCCAATTGAGGCTTTGGTCAAGTTCAACAATCATTTTGGAATGAACTTGATCTATTAGTTTCAATCAATTTATCTTAGATTAAGTTTTGGCACATTTTGACTTTTTAGGTCAAGTTAGGTCAACTTGGGTCAAGTGGCCAATTGGGCTAGGTTAGGCTCAAATGATGACTTTGTCAAGTTCAAACATTGATCATGAATGAGTTTTGATCAAGGGTTTCAATCAATTTGACCTATGCTAGATTTTGGCTAGTTTAGGTTTCAATTTGGCTAAGTTTTGACTTGGTCAACCCTTAGGTTTGACTTGGTTTGACCTATTTTGAGTGATTGATCATCTCATGATGATTGTTGCTCACAATGTGAGGCTTAGGTGGGCTTAGATCAATCCAATCTGGTTAGGAATAAAATTTGGCTCATAAGGGTACTTTAGGTCACTTTGGGTCAAGTGAGCCTAAGTGTGTCAAATGGCTTGGTCAAAGCTTGATTTGAATTTGATTGAACTCACACATGGACTTATGATTGAAATATGAATCCATTTGTAAGTGATTTGAAGTCAAATGGGTCTTGATCCACTTGACAATTTCAAGTTCAAAGAGTGAACCTGAGTTTGACTTGGGTTTGATTTTTGAATTGATTTTGGATTTGATCATTGAAGTTTATATTTATATTTGGATTCATGATTGTAGGATTGATTGAATCATGAAGAAAAATCAAGAGTTTGGCTTTATTTGAGTTTGATTTGGCTAAGTTCAAAAATTTGACTTGAAAGGCTTAGGTTGGATTTTGGTTAAACTTGAGCTTCATTTTTGATTTGATGATTGAGGTTTATGTTATGTTTGGATTCATGATTGTAGGATTGATTGAATCATGAAGAAAAATCAAGAGTTTGGCTTGATTTGAGTTTGATTTGGCTAAGTTCAAGAATTTGACTTGAAAGGCTTAGGTTGGATTTTGGTTAAGCTTGAGCTTGATTTTTGAATTAATTTTTGATTTTATGATTGAAGTTTATATTTATATTTGGATTCATGATTGTAGGATTGATTGAATCATGAAGAAAATCAAGAGTTTGACTTGATATGAGTTTGATTTGGCTAAGTTCAAGAATTTGACTTGAAAGGCTTAGGTTGAGTTTTGGTTGAATTTGGACTTGAGTTATGGATTTATTTTTGGTAATTTAAATTTATATTTCATTTATATTTGTGAATATAAATGAGAATATAAATGGGTTATGAAAAAAATCTTTGAATTTGAATTTATTTAGATTTGATTTGAGCTAAGTCCATGAGAGGGAATTAAAATGACTCAGGAAATATTTTGGAATTTGGAATTCAATCATGGGCTTCAATCATAGGTTTCAATTATTTGGAATTGATTCATGATTTGAGAAAATCCATTGAATTGGTTCAAGGTTTGAGTTTAGAGTTGGAGTTGATATGAGTTTGGAGTTTTGTCTTGGAAGAAGGAAGTGAGGATTTGGTTCAAGCTATAGGGTAGGAAAATTTTCCTAACCTAAAGCATGACCTGTTCCTATGACTAACTCTTCTAGGCTAGTTGAGTGTCCACCTAATCACCAGATGTGTCTTAAGACTGAGGAACTCTTAAATTCTAAGAGAAGTCATATGTCTAAGATGGACGGGTTGAGAGCTCATTCTAAAAATGAGGTCAACAAATGGCGCCCAATAGGTGTGGTGTGACTAACAAGGAACACCGCACGTATTGGTGTTGACCGAAATGATCAACAAGATCGAACGATCATAAGCACTAACAGAAATAGTTTACTCCTAACCAAAGGTGTAGAAGGAATCCAGAGCTTAATGCAATGTGACTCTACTCATGTCTAGGACATAAGAGAGAGAGAAGGAGGAATCCACTAATGTTAGAGTATGAACCTTCCAGCTAGGGAAGATGTGGAGAAAAATCTCTATATGGTCACTTTCAAATCTATGGTGAAAGAGGGAAAGAATATAAAAATTCATCTTTTTGGGATGCCACGCAGATTCGCGGATGTACTTATTCAGGTGATCGGGTACATCATCAAGGAATAGTGTATTATCTCGAAAGACAAGAGTCACTACCTTTTAATGGACCTAATCACCTCAATAAGGACTCCTAAGGATGATGGGTATGTATATGCACCATAGATTCTTCCCTACTTTACATGGAAAAGTAAAGCAGGGTTTCTTTTAAACTGGGTTCATTAAGTTCCCTACAGGGGCAAGCCCCCATAGTTAATTACATCCTAAGGGACGGGATCCCTTAGGAATACTCTCGATTAAGGTAAATGATCGTTGTCTTCAAAGATTTCAATAGGAAAGGACTATCAATCGATTAGTTCATTTTTGAAGTTCAAATAAGATCGATCAAAGAGAGGGAGTTATTATCGATGTCAAAAAAAGATAAGTAGGAGATGCCCACGATGCTAGGAAACCTAACGAGCATCTCAAACTATCCTGTGGTTAGACTTTACATTTTTGAAATTTATTTAGTTTGTTTGAGTTGCATTTTTCATTAGAAATTTAGGACTTATGATTCCTTAACACAAGATTAAGGAAATTCCTAAGAGGTGAGAAATTATGCTTATGGCCCACAAAGCGGAGAAGAAATCTTAGAACCTAAATCTAGGGAGCTTTGACAAGGGCAAAAAGTTCGATATAAATCTAAGGCAAAAATTGATATTTTGGTTTTCCAAAGAGAGAACAAACCACTACCTAGGACTTACAACCGCTTGGGGTTGCATAACTAACTCCTCTTATGATTTTAAATACATGTAGGCAAGTCTTATGTTTTATGCAAGATAGCTAGGTTGTTATTTATTTATAGAGAGACTAAGTACTTAACTCACTCCCTAAAGAGACTAGATCATGTAAGGACATGTTTCAAATGATCTAAATCTAATGCAATTCAAATTTCATTTTATTTTTATTTTTGAACAATTATTTTGACTCATCCTAATAGGATTCATATGCCTAATGCATGAGAAATAAAGTTATTGGCCAAAATGAGCGAGAAGGGAGGAGGTGTGTTTCCAACATGGCTCTTAAAGGTCAAGCCAAGTTTCTCTAGCAAATATGAAAGCCCTCCAATCAAGAGTGAAATAAGATGCATTTGTGCATGATATTGTAAAAGAAATACTCATCCAGCTAAGGAGTTGCTAATTCTTTATCTTGATTTTAAACCTAAGTTTTAGGTGAGATTTTGAGTTCTTTATTTTAATTTTGAGTTGTTAAGTTGGGTAAAAGATTTTTTTTTCTAAGAGCCTAATCCACATATATACATAAAGCAAAGAAGAAACTAGAAAATATGTCACTTAATGCAAAAGCTAAACAAATCATCAATCAATTTATAAAGCTAATCGTAAAAAGAATAAGAGGTCATTGTGTTCGGATACCACCACACAAACTTGAAAATAATAAATTGGGTAGCCCAGCTCTACCCTTATACAGCCCGAATTATAAATGAATTAAATTACAATTAAGCAAAGAATACATTGTTATGGGGGTCTTCAAGCTTCACTTCTTTCTTCTTTCTTCTTTCTTCTTTCTCTTTTGATTCTTTTTTTTTTTTTTTGGATGGTTGGAAGGTGGATGCTCCAAGGCTTCACATGATACATAAGATAAGATCTTATGACCAATGCTCATCCTAATCCCCATAACAGTCATTCCAAAATCTTAATTGCACAAATTTATATGAAAAGGAAAAGAATAAAAATCTAACTAACACTTGGAAAATAGAGATTAGCTAAAACAAACCACAGAAATCTCAAGCATGTATATTAGACTTATCACCCCACACAAAGGTGACTAAGTCCATCTAGCCTATCGGATTATGCTTAGGAGTATAAGCACCTGCAAGCAAAAGCATTTATATGTATTCAATATAAGGGTTTCAATATATTCAATATATCCAAGGATGACTGACTCTAGTTTATATATAAACAAATTTGGAATTAAATAAAAAATCATTTAAACTATATTTTTCTACTAATTAATTAAATACTTATAAAATATAGATAAAAATATGTGGAGATCATTAAAAATATGCCTATTTATAAAATTTTCATCAAAATAAATTAAATTAACAAATTCATATATATATGCAATTTGAGATAAAACATTAAGTATTTATTACAATATTGATCAGGGGAATGAGAGGCTTTATATAAGCATCAGAAGGTTGGAGTAGCTCCAATAATAGATAATATTGGAATCTAAATATAACCAAGTTGGCAAAATACTTTAAAAAGTAGTTACATATAAGTTGTCCGTTTAACGGGTGACTTCCATGTAACATTATAAGTCGTCAAAGGATGACTCGCCACGCCATATTTTGACGCAGTAAAAAGTCGTTAAACGACTATACATATATCTAAATATTTTTAAATATATTTAAATTACTAATTATATTTTAAACCATACTTTAAAATTTTGCTTAATAAGATTTTGTCGAGTTATATTCTATTTGATAAATTTTGATTAGATACATATTTAAATATTTGTATTTATGAAAAAATAAATATTTATAATTTATATAATACTTTTAAGCTGATTTTGTATTCATAATATGTATTAAGAGATGGTGCAGCGATGTCATAATCATTTATTTAGGGGTTATTTATTTTTTGTTTTTATTTTTAAGTTTAGAGTGTTTTTTATGTGGTATTATTTTTTGTTTTTGAAAATAAAAAAATATTATTTTAAAACTCAAAAATAAATTTTATTTTAAGCAAAACATATAAAATATATAAAATAAAATAATAATAATAAATAATAAGTGATCTCAAATGGCCCCTTATTTATTTATTTACATTTTTTCTATAATGTGATTGTGGATAACTTTGTGCTTAGTAGCAAATGGCTAACTTAAAAATTAACAAAAAGAGAAATGTTAACAATAAGATTAATTATAATACTAAAATATAAACTTGATATATCTTTTTTAAAATTTATAAACCAAACACAAATCTAACCTTATCCCCTCGAGAAGTAGCTAACCTAACTTTATCAAGTTAAAGTATGTATACAATCAAATTAATTAACTCGGAATCCAACAACAATAAAATCTAATCAAATCGAGCTCAAATGAGCTCAATCAAGCCCAAAAGCTAAATATGAAAACTTCAAAATATAGCCAGATGATCAAATGACTTTCAAATTTGACATATAGTAATCGAGTGGCTCGACGGATCAAAACGAGCAAGATCACTCAAATCGAAGATCGTTCGAATGGTCAAATCACCAAATAATTTTATTTATGATCAAATGAATCGATAAACATCGTCCGATTGAATGTTTTAGAATTTTGTCTATAATGATCAAAATGTCTCTCTCAAAATCTTATAAATAGGACCACATTCTTGTTAGAGTATGGGGGAGGAGCTAGAACCAAATATGGGAGAAAGTTGAGTGAGAGCTAGAAGTTCGAAGTTCGTTATCACCAGTGTTGTTGTCGAATGCTATCTATTATCATCCGTAATAGCCACCAACAACTGTCACAGTCCAACCATCAATGTATAGTTGTTATAACTTGATTTAAAAATTCACATTGTCAGGATTTCTCACATATAATCTTGTAATCCCGTTATCAAAAAATCTTAAACTTTGTACTTCAAAATAGATATAGTGGAGCATTTTTACTGGGCTACGTCTGGAGATTTTTTCCCATTTTTCTAGGATTTTTTCACATAAAAATTCATAAATTTTTTACTCTACTTTCAACTATCTGTCTGTCAATATACAAAGCTAAGACAAAATTTTATTCTATTAATATTTATTTTCTGCACGCAACAAGACTTAAAATAATGCTAACAATAATAATCTACTAAAAAAATATTTCATAATATGTATTAAGAGATGGTAAGCAGAATCATTTATTTATTTACATTTTTCTATAATGGCATGTGGGTAACTCTGCGTTTAGTGGAAAATGGCAAAAAAAAAAGTCAAAAAAAAAATGTTAATAATAAGATTAATTATAATACTAAAATATAAACTTAATCAATATAATCTTATTTAAAAATAGCTAACAATAATAACCTAGACCCTAAAAAAATATTTTAAATAGGACAAAACTATGATATATTAAATATTTTATCATAAAATAATATAAGCTACATATTCAAACAATTAAATTCTTCAAAACCAAATTTTCAGATAACTCGATCAAAAAAAACAACAAAACAAACTAACATATATATATATATATATATATATATATATATATATATATGTTAACCGGAGGTAGAGTAAAAGTTTTGCCTTTAGCTTCGTTGTGAAATCGCACACCACGTATAAAATGAACAATAAAACTCAAATTTTACGTGAAAACCTCAAAGAGGGAAACCGCGGGCCTCCGCGAAAAGCTTCCACATGTATCTTTTTTTCAGCAAGATCTTCCGTCGGGATTACTAATTGTATGCAGAAACATAAAGCGATGACAGGACGAGCGATGGGACGACGATCTCGAATAACGATGTTGACATATGTTGATGGGTGATGTTGCTTTAGAGCGGAACGATAGATGACGGGTCGCACGATGACCGATGGTCGGCAGCAGGATCGGTGGCGCGGTGGTTGACGCCGCCGAGTATGCGACGCTGGAGGATCTTTAGAGCTCTCTCTCTCTCTCTCTTGTTTGGGCCTCCCCTCATATGTGGAATGAGGGGCTATTTATGGGGACTTTTCGCCTTAAATACATGCAAAACTGTACCCACTCATCTGACGACACAATAATCCCTTTGATCATTTGATGTATTTTAAATATTTGCTGAAGTGAATTGTAAGATCTTGGTTTGTTCTCATCGAGATGCTCGATTTGACTATAAACACTCCATATTTGAGAGTTTTTTAGGAATTTAACTGATGTCTCAAATTTTTCAATGATATTTTAAGTGCTTGATCTTGACCGCTTTCTGATCTTGCTTTCGATCAAGATTCGACAGAGGAATTTGGTCATACCGCCCTATTTTTAGATGATATCTCAATCATAAAAATATATGTTCAAGTACTCAGCAAATTCTTCAACGAAATTTGCAGGTCCATTAACCACACATTTAGAGAGAATAGATCTTCATCTAAGCAAGACCGACTGAGCTGCATAGCCAAATATGTATGTATCGGAGAACGAATTTTGAGGTTACACCCATCCGGTCAACGGGCACTCTCGCGGCGTTAAGGGCATCGCCAGCGCCAGGAAGGTCATGGCCAAGGCTTCCGCCTCGCCAGATCGCCTGCGGGTCAGCTGCATGGCGGGCGGGGCCGGGCGGGTCGCGAAGGCCGTGCCGATGGTCGGCATCGTGGGTCGCCAGCGCAGCGCGGAGCGGTTCACGCTACGCAAGGCCCGCAGCGCGCCTCGGGTTCAACCACGATTTTGATGCCAGTGTTTGGCGGTTTTGATGATTTTCTGCCCTTAGGGGTCTATAAACAGCTGCGGAGAAGGCACACTCTTCAATGCTCTAGTGCTTCTCTTGAATGAGGTTCATTTGAGTCGATCAAGGCCCGTGGTATGCGTCGTGTTCCATTTTCCCTCGAGGCGCCGCCTCGTCGGATCGTCGGGTTTGAGGATCAAGGCCCACACATGCCGTGCCCGATTTTCCCCTCGAAGAGGCATCAATCGACCTCGTCGGACCGGGTTTGAGGCGATCAAGGCCCACCGCATCGTCGTTGTTCGATTTTCAAAGAGGCATCAACCGCCTTGTTGGATCGTCCGGGTTTGGAGGCATCAAGTCCCACGGTTCCAACTTTTTTCTTAGGAAATTGGATTTCACTTTTTAATGGATGATTTAGCTTGATAACCACCAAGATGGTGAGGCGGAACTATCGTCAAACGATTCGAAAGTTTGGCGTTAATTTATGAGCATCATCGAGGGGAATATCATTTCTCTCTTTTTTTTTGTCTTTTCATATGTATGTGTATCCTTATCGATCAGGAAAAAATTTTATCGCAAGCCGTGAGCAGAGTCAAAAAGGAGGCGCCAAGCATTGGGGTGAGTGAGTTGCTTTTACAAAATTCTATTTTCATTTCTCTCTTTAATTATTATGTATTTTAACAGGTGATGGCAAGAAAACCCATTGGGTGATGGCTGATGATATACCATCCATCACATCGATAGTTTAATGGTGTTCGATAAAATTTTTCTTCCCAATGAGTTAGTGGCCATTGTTGCCAAAAGTCCGATCGAGCTGCTCACCGCCGTGGTACTTTATTTCCGAGATGATTCTTCGTGCGGATGATTCCCTTTGGCTCTGAGTTGATTGAGATATTCAAAATATGTGGTATAGCTTGATGCATTTCGAGCTTTAATGGTCATTGGTTTGACAACCTTCTTGAGAGGGTTACTTTGAACATCAAATACTTGTCGAATGTGAGATTCACATGTGATGCTAGGGACGTTTTCTTATCGACTATAAAGAATTTGATAGAATTTTCGACGGATCAATCTAGAAATTGGTCTAATGGATTCTTTATGTGAAAAATGAGTGAGGCCTTCCGAGAGATGGGGAAGATTGAATGACCTTCTAGATCCATTCGATCGAGAATGAGATCTTAGCAACTCTTAATATCTCGATGAAGGAAGCTTGCCATGAGTTACGCCACATTGGCAAATATATAGTTGAAGATAGAATGTTCAAGGTTGGCCTTTCCATCCGTGCAGGAGATCTCATTCTTTTCCACTAAAGAGGTCAAGTAAAGGTGAAAAGGTCTCCTCATATTCATAGGGTTCTTTCAAGAAGCCCATCACTAAATCGGGGTGGTGGCAATGTTTCTTCCCTAAAGAAAGAAGACATGGAAGTGACTATGTCGATATCTAAGAAGATGTTACATTTGACTTGAGAGTTTAGTTCAACTCATGATGGAGGAGTTCATTTTAAAGCCGCACATTCTCAAGAGATATTAAATCACATATGTGGGCATCAACGGCGATGAATTGACGTTGTCTTCCTTCTTTCTTTTTTTCTTCTTCTTTTCTTGTGTAATATTTGGATGGCTTTTTTTTATAGGTAACTCAAACATTAGAGATGGCTCATTTGGGTGTCGCTTAGATGAATGGAATCTTGAATTTGTGAAGATAAAATATCTGCAAGGAGTATGAGCAAAGATGAGTATTAAAGAAGTGGTACTTTGGAGGATCGACCGGTGCGAACTGAGCTAGCAAAACATGTCGACTTCTCTATCTCTAGTGTGAAGGTGGAGCGACTCATGATGAGCGATTGAGGTGAGGACAGACTGGAAAGAGAAAAGACTTAAGGCACTGGGAGAAGAGAGCTCTAATAAGAAGAAAGCATTACAAGATCTACTTTTGAGAAGGAGCATATAATGTCGGAAGCAAATGAAATCTCCTAAAGCGGTGGAAGACTTTAAGAACTCCGCTTATCTCGTGCATTGAAGACCATGTCAGGCTCGTAATCATATACTTGATGTTGAAGTGAAGGACTTGGAGCACCAATGTTTAGAGGAGGGCTTCATCCGAGGGTTCCTAAAAGGAATGCTTAGTACATCACAAGACCGGGCAGTATTGAGGATCTCCCGCCAAGATCCAAGATCCTTCATCCAATTCAGGAGATGGAGGAGTTGAGAGTGAGTCCAAGGGAGTATCTCCTAGTGGTGAGGAGGATGTTGATATCACCAACTGATACGATGTAGCATCACTTGAGGATGCATTTTTTTTTTATGTATTGTTATTAGTGTGTATCAGAATCTTGATTCTTTCTTATATCATCATGTCAATGCTATCAAAAAAATTTTTTTAGATGATACGCTCTTATTTTGTTTTTATCTATCTGGGATAATTGGTCGGAATATTATTCAACGACGCTAACCTGTACGTATAAGGTTGAATTGAATCCAGGATTTTTTGACCTTCAGGTTCTTTTGTCGAGTCTGCCATGATGTTAACCGTATGGAAGAGGTCGAGGAGTCCACCAAGGACCTTTTGACCCATCCTAGGTTGTTTGTCGAGGCCGATGACGTTAACCCGTATGGAAGAGGCCGTGAGAGTCAACCAAGGACCTTTTGACCTATCCTGGTTGTTTGTCGAGTCTTACTCATGATGTTAACCTATATGGAAGAGGTCGTAGGAAGTCCACCAAGGACCTTTGACCTATCCTAGGTTGTTTGTCAGAGTGTTACCCGATGACGTTAACCTGTATGGAAGAGGTCATGAGGAGTCCACCAAGGACCTTTTGACCTATCCTAGGTTGTTTGTCAGAGTCTTCACTCGATGACATTAACCTGTATGGAAGAGGTCGTGGAAAGTCCCCTTGGGATTGATCATGCACCGATTGAGATATAACGTGAGTTATATATTTCTCAAGTGGGAGGATTAAATGAAGAAGAACAAGTTTATAAGAAGAAAGCTATAAATTCATTACTCTGATAAGTTTAGTGATACAATCATAAGATGATTTTAACACGGATATGAGTTTTAAGAGAAAATGACAACAACAACAACAACAACAACAACAAAGTCTTTATCCCACTAAGTGGGGTAGGCTACACAAAGAGAAAATGATAAACTAGATAAAATAAAAGTCATAATAATTATGTAGGAATTAATAATTTTTTGAGATTCTTAGTGTGTTCGAGGTAAAGTTTTTCCTCTCAATCCTTGAGCTTGAAAGTTCTGGCTTCACCATAGCTATAACCACATATGGACCATCCCAAAGAGGTGAGTTTATTACGTTGAGGGCCTTTGCTGCGAGACTGTAAGACCAAGTCACCACGATATGGGACGAGGTTTCACTCTTCCGTTGAAGTGATGAGCTACCGGTGATAGGAAGTCCGTGGGGCCATGTCATGAGTTTCGGGAGTAGTCAGTCGGAGTTTTCTTCATTACTTCATGATAATAATTGAACTCTTGGACTTGGAACCCCAATATCCACGGTATAATAGCTTCACGTGCAAAACATAAGTTATACAATGTCTCACTAGTGATGCGTGGGCGGTAAGCCCAAAGAACATTAGAGCTCATCAACCCATTGCCCCTGACTTCTCAAGATGTGTTTTTAGTCCTTTGAGTATAGTCCTATTAACTTTGCCCATTAGTTTGAGGATGTGCTACCTGATGCAAATGTGAAGATCTTTTCAAAAGGATGTAAATACTTTTCCAGTAAATTGCATTCCGTTGTAAGTGATGATCTTTGCAGGAAGACCGAATCGACATACTATATTTTTCCAAACAAATTGTGTAACATTTGTCTCCGTAATTTTAGCTAGTGGTTCGGCTTCCACCCATTTAGTGAAGTAGTCGACGGCTAAAATGATGAACTTTCGTTACCCTGATGCTATCGGAAAAGGTCCCATGATATCAATCCCCATTGAGCAAAGGCCATGGGCTTTGAATGGATGAGAGATCTGTATGCATGTGAGGGAGGTTAGAGTGCAATGACAACTTGCACATTTTTTTTTTGTGAACCAAGGCGTCTTGTTTCATCAGAAATAAAAACCCTCATGATTTTAAGGGCTAGCTCTTCCTCCCAGGTGTTCTCCACATATCCCAGTGAACCTCTTAATGCGCCTCAAGGTGGAAGGCATTTGAGATATGGACCAGAAAGCTCGCTTGTATAGTTCACCTCGATAATAGTAAAGTTTGAAGCTTGTCTTGAGATGAATTGGAAGTCTCTCGTGAAGAGTCCTTCTTGTAGAAAAGATAGATGGGGTCCATCCACAATGTTCCTTTTGTCATCAATTGTTTGAATTATCCATGGCCCTTGATACTAGGAAAATGTATTTCTTCAACATGCTTTCTCTTAAATAGATCTGTGGTAGATGAAGCAAGCTTAAAAAGCTCGAGTATTCTCTCTCTCAAGATGTGTGAATGATTTGATGTGTCTTGAAATGGAGTAAGAAGAGATTTTACCAAGTGGAGGTATTGGAGGATTATGAGCATTAAAATCTCTCCAACTTGGGAGGCGACAAGTTGAGAGTGTGATTACTAAGTTTTGAGCTTCACAAATAATGGAGTCTCAACCCTCGCTATGAGAGCCTCATATTCGCCATATTATTAGTTGCAAGAATTTTGAAGTCCATACTCTAGGTTATTCTTGGGGAAATAGTAAGATTCCCGACCAAAGACCTGAAGCCTCCATCAACATAGAGGGTCCATCGGGAGATGAAAGGCATGTAGTGATAGCTCTTCTGAGTTGGGTTATTCCACTATAAAGTCTGAGTATTGAGACTTTATGCGGGCGGTAGAAAATTTATATCAAATTCTCTCAATTCTGCACCATTGATTAACCTCCGATGCTTTTGGTTTCGTAGATGGCCCTTAATGGTAAATGAGTGTAAACGCCGATGGTGTGAGCTTGAAGTATGGACGTAATTTTCACGGAGAAAATTATAGCCGAGCCACTTATCGCAAATGGATAATGACTTTCTATATCGAGAGAATTTTCTTGACATAATAAATTGGTTGTTGTATTTTCTTCTCACACTAAAACCGAGCTTATCGCGTGGAAGAAAGCAGGTATAAGTATAACATCTCTCCTTGAATAGGTTTGGATAGTAGGGTGAGATGCTAAATATTCTTTTAGTTGCTCAAAAGCACGACATTCATCGGTCCATTGAAAATTATTATTTTAGCTCCCTTTAATATTTTAAAGAATGGCAAGTATTTGTCCCCGAACGGCTGGGAAGGATAATGCAGAATTCATCCATTCAAACGTTGAACTTCCTTGATATTCTTCAAGGAGTCATATTTTGAGAGCTTTGATTTTCTGGGTTGGCCTCTATCCACGGTGGGTTACCATAAATCCAAGAAATTTTCCGACGTAACCCCAAAAGCATATTTGGGTTAAGTCGCGTTATAACGTCAAAGGTTAAAGCATATTCTAAAAATATGTTGTGATTCTTCCAAGCTTTTCACTAACATGTCATCCACATATACCTCCATTGTGCGGCCTAGTAGGTCTTTAAAGACCTTATTCATAAGACATTGATAGGTAGCACCAGCATTTTTTAATCCAAATGGCATAACTTGGTAACAGTATAAACCTTTATATGTTTGAAATGCTGTAGCTTCTTCATCTGTTGGGTTCATTTTTATTTGATTGTAACCAGAGTAAGCATCCAAAAAACTGAGCATTTGATGTCCAGATGTAGCATCAACCAATTGATCAATTCGAGGAAGAGGAAAACTATCTTTGGGCAAGCCTTATTAAGGTCGTAATCAATACATCCTCCATGTTCCATTTGTTTTCTTAACCATGACAACATTTGCTAGCCATGTGGGGTAATATACCTCGTATGAATCCCGCTTCTGAAGCTTGTTAACTTCTTGTTCAATAGGAAGGCGATCGTGAAAAATTTTGCTTTTGGATGATTGGTTTGAATGTCGGATCGATCTTTGAGGGAGTGCATGATTACATTGGGTCGACCCCGATGTCCATCGGACTCAAGCAAGATGTCTTGATTCGCAAGTCTATGTATTTTTTCCTTTGTTCCCGAGAGTAAAGATCCCACTTGCAATGCTCGTAGAATGGTTGGTCATCCGATAATGCAAAGAGTAAATCTTTTAGAAGCTTTTGAGGTACTCTTTCATCTCAAAAAAGTTAAAATCTTCGATGTTGAAGGTGATGGAAGGGCGGTTGAGCTTGTCGAGATAACATGATTGTGCTATCCATTCCACCCCAACTCGGTTGGAAATTTTATCTTAAGATGAGATAATCAAGTGACCAGAAAATTGATTGGAGGGGCCTCCAAAGATAGCGTTATATGTTGAATCGACTTGACCACCATGAATTAGATTAAATGAGTCACTTGTCGAAATTCAGGACAGGAAGAGTGATTGTCCCCACTACTGCATGGGTGATTATCAAACCCATATAGTCCGAAGGGTTGGAGCTTTTCTCTAACTAGGCCCATGTAAAGAAATGTGGAGTAAAATAAGACATCAACAGAACTCCCATTATCGATCAAAATTCTTTAACATTATAACATGGGTCACCGATCCCTATGTCGATGACAAGTGGATCTTGATGAGGATATGGACCTTCTAAGTAAAAGTGATGGAATGAATACAGACTTCTTTAACTCGGTTCTTTGGAGATGGTAATGAGAACTTGATTAGATAGTATTGATCCTCCTGCGATTGTTTGATTTCTCCAATTTGATGATTATTTTGTTATTGTGATGATTTGTCTGGTTGCCCCTTGGAGGTATGTTTGTTTGAGTGATTGATTCTTCACAAATTGACATATATCCTTGTTGAATGAGTCTCGATTTCTTCTTGAGTTGCATGCTTAGTATGTCCACTTTGATGAAAATGACAATATTGCTCGATTTTTGAATTTGGTTTCAATGGATGCGCCACTTGATATTTTCTTCATCTCGAATAGCCATCGAGGAGGTTAACACGAGATGTGTTCGGTGTATTCTTTTGCCGGGTTCACGTTGATATGGGGTTGTGGAGGGAGATCATGACCGCTTGTTGCTTTTGATGGGCATGTCGGTCCACATTTCTGGGTGCTTTTATGTTTTCCTATTGTTCAAATTGTTTGTGATGAGCATTAATATATTCATCGGCGAGATTTGTGCTTCCACGATGAACTAAGTCATATGAGACCGTGTCCGCATTAATCACGAGTAAAAGGCCTGACGAGTCCTCCAAGGAAAACTCCTCTTAATAGTTCGGGTCTACCTGGTATTTGGCGAAGCTTCTAAAGAGAACCTCGGAAGTATTCTTTAAGTGATTCACCATTTTGACAATGAGAGATGGGAGGAATCTTTAATGATCCTCATTTGCAATGAACTGCTTCCACAAAAAATCTTGGCAAGTTCGCCAAAGGTATGGATGGATCCCTGGGAGTAGAACCAAGTGCGAGCTTGTCCCTTTGAGGGTAAGAAAGACGACAAAGCGGTGTCGAGCTCGTTGGATATGCATGACTTGTAATGGTCGATGTGTTCATGTGGGTCACCCCATCATAAGAATCAATGTTCTGAAGCTTGAAACCCATGAATGGATGTTGAAGAATGGCTTTAAAGGTGAGGATTCCTCATACCGTGGGAAGATGATTTCTATCTTGAAGGTGAAATTCATCTTGCATTAAGCCATAATCGCACGATAACATGACGAGTGGATTAATAGGATGAGAATGTGAAGCTACCAATAATAAGGATTAGTAACTGAGTCGATGTGATGGATGAGGAACTAGGTGTCAAGGAGATCGATCACGGTCTCCATGCGGAGGAACTGTGTCGGAAATTAGCATTTTGACCTCCCCGCCAACGATCGATCTTGGGGAGATGTGTTTGTCGTAGTGGCCGCATGTTCAAAAAGTCGGATCATCTCATTTTGAGACTCTTCCATTCCACGATCTTCCAAAGAGATTCCCGCCTGCCCGCCTCAACTTGGCATCCTTGGTCTGGGATGGTTTGAGAGTGACGGAGTTGGAGCGGAGGCTCAGAGTGAGTGTTGGCGCCTATTGGCCATAACGTGTTCACGGAATTGTGATTGAAGAGTTCTACTTCCACGACGGCCCAAACCGCTATGCGAAAACCGCGGTAGAGAGTAAAATTTATGCCTTAGCCTTGTTGTGATCCAAAGACACACACGTAATGTGTAACAAAACCCGAATTTTACGCGGAAAACCTCAAAAGAGGGAAAACCACGGGCCTACAATAAAAAAGATTCCACTATGTATCTTTGAGTACAAAATCTTCCTAAGATTACGAATTGTATTTGAGAAAGGGACAACAATGTAGTAATGACGATGTTATAATATGTTGATGACGATGTTGGACGATCGTTGACGTTTATGCCGATGTCGATGGCGACGAAAGATGCGCCGATTTTCCTATGATGACCCTTCTCTCCCTTCTTCACGGCGGACTCCTTCCTGCTTCGACCGCTGCACGACTTTGGAGGATCTTGAGCTTCCTCCTCTCTTCGCCTCCCCTCATGTGGGGATTATTTATGGGAGGAGGGTATTCTGTAAATACATGAAAAACCCGTACCACTCCTCCTGGACGGCACAATGACTCCTTTGATCATTTGATATATTTTAAATATTTGATGCTCAAATGAAGTCGAATTGTAAAGATCTTTGGCTCATTAACCGCTCCGAGACGCCGATTTGACTATAAACACTTCATATTTTGAGAGCTTTTGGGATTTAATTGATGTCAAAGATTCCAATGATATTTTAAGTGCTTGATCTGATTTCACTCGATTTGCTTTCGCATCAAGATTGCTATCACTAAAATTTTCGATTTATATCAATAAATATATATATATATATATATAGTATATATATATATATATATATATATATATATATATATATATATATATATATATATATATATATATATATATATATAATAAAAACAAAACTTAGATTTTTTTTTAATAATAATAATAATAATAGATTCCTACGATCAACATGAAGAAAAATAATTCACATTTTTATTTTATTTTAATTACTTTAATTTTTTTGGTTATTTAAAAAAAAAATTAAAATAGGCCTAATCATTTGTTCAATAGACAACTAGGCTTATTTTATTTTTTTTCATACCTAATTATCTAATTAAAATTTTAATTATACCGATTTTAAAATTTTAGCCTTTTTCTTTCACGGAAAAAATATTGAAAAACCTTTAATAAATTTTTTTTTTTTAATCCACATATCAACAATGCAGTATATATATAACATAACTTTCGATTAATTATAACATAATACAATCATTTCTTCTCAAAATTAATTAAAAAAATGAGAAACTCAGCCTTACTTTCTCATCTCTTCTCGTTCTTTCTCCTCTCTTTCCGCTATTCCAAGCCTTCTAATGCAGCTAAACTGCTGAAATTTATTCAATCACCTAAGCCTTTAAGGATTACAAGTGATAATCGCTGGAATGCTATAAAAATAATCATAAATTGCCAGTATATATTAGTACTGAGGAAGGGCAAATGGAAACTGATGAGGTAGAGAAGTTGCCAGGGCAGCCAGAAGATGTGAAATTTGATCAATATGCAGGATATATTACTGTTGATCCAGTCAAAGGAAGGGCTCTCTTCTACTATTTTGTTGAGGCGCCTCGAGATCGTAGCCCAAAGCCCTTGATCTTGTGGCTTAATGGAGGTAGTGAAACTTTGCTTTTTATTTTTTTATTTGTTTGTTTTATTTTGTTTTGTTTTGTTTCGGCTTTGTTATTTAAGTCAAATTCTGACTACCATTTTATGGTTGCCATTTAGGATACATATATGATAGCTTTCTCGTTATTTTATATTTAAGAAAATAATTATAGCTGCATTTGGCCATCATCTCTCTAGTTATTTTTTAAAAGTTTTTGAAGAAAACTTATTTTTAAGAATCAGAGCTATTAAAATATGATGGCTCTCAGGAAATTATTCTTTAATTTTTTTTAAAAAAAAATATTTATAACATAACCTCATCTTATGATATATGCATATCATTCATAATAAATTTTTATTTATAACTATAGCTGCTTTTAAAATTATTTTTCCCAAAGTACCTTTAAAAAAATTATTTCTTCCCAAATGGACCCTCCGTTTGGTTGATAAGGGATTTAAAAGTTGTTGATAAGGTCATCAATTTGAATTCCACCTACACCATAACATAACCTCATCTTATGAACTTAAGTGAGAAAAAAAAAAACTATTACAACTCTTATAAGATTGTTATAGGGAACTTATGTTATTGAAAGTTGATGAGAACATAGCTCAAGTTAAGTGCCAAGGCATTGATATCAATACTCATATTGTTATTCAAAAATAACCGATCGATAATTTTGACCAAAGAGATTCTACGAGATTATTGATAGCACCGCGAGGAATGATTGGAGCAAGTTCGTCTCGAGAAGAAGATGATGAGACGAACTTTTCAATGTTGCAATGAATAAAATGAGCGACTTAGATTAGGACAAGAGGAATTTAGGTTAACTGTGTCTTTTGAATTGATTTCATTGATGCTCTAAATGCAGGGCCTGGGTGTTCTTCTCTTGGATATGGTGCAATGCAGGAATTGGGACCATTCAGAGTTAATAGTGATGGAAAAACTCTTTATGTGAATGAGGGTGCTTGGAATAATGGTGAGTATGAAATATATGAATTTACTTATGTTGATATATAGGATAATTATTTAATAAAGTTTTTTGCCTTTTTTTTTTTTTGCTAAACTTAAGAATCAAACTAAATCAAATAAATAAATAAATAATTAATTAATATAAATTATTTCAAAAGTTTGAGAAATTATATTAATTGTTGAGTTGTTTGACTCCATAACACATATGGCTTTTTTGTTCTACTATTAACATATATTTTTTTATGATTGTTGATAATTTTAAATAGGGCATTTACATAGATAACACACAAAATTATTATATATTTATACATATTAAAAGTATTAATATTTATATACATAACACTCAACTATTTAATATTATATCAAAATATCACTATTATTCATAAATCACAAATATTTAAGGGAGTGGTAATTCTCTTATAGGAGATGAACAGATTAGTCATTTGTATTTTCTAAAAATTATTTTATCCTTATTCTTTATGCTCTAATATGTAAATTTACCCTTATTGAGAAGAGAGGTTAGTTTCTCTGTTGTTTATTGCCATTTTAAAAGTGATACGTCTTTTCCTATATATGTAAGTATTAGAAATAAAACTACTAAACTTTACATATTATATGTATAAATATATAAAAGTATGCATGTAAATCTTCATTTTACTAAGTTCAAGAATATTAATTATAATTGACATATAATACAAATTCTTTTCTTTTATGACTTGTGTTTTTTCATCATAAAAGTCGCAAATGTGATCTCCTCGAATCACGGTCCTTCTCCTACACAAACACAAGCTCAGACTTCCAAAACGCTGGCGACAAGAGCACCGCCGACAACACCTACAACTTCTTGATCAACTGGTTAGAGAGATTTCCTCAGTATAAGAATAAGGATTTCTTCATAACTGGTGAGGGCTATGCCTGCCATTTCATCCTTGAATTCCCCAACCTCATCATTAAGAACAATGCAGCCAAAAAGAACACAATCATCCAACTAAAAGGCATTGTTGGAAGTAAAGTTCATCAACTTAACATTTAAGTATCAAAATTTCGAGCATAAACGAGCGAGTAGAGCAAGCTTGGTGGATTCATTTTGCTCAAATTTTCATTTGTTCAAAATATCTGGTCTTTAAACTTGTTTGAATCATTCAAATTTGAGCCAAAGAAGACGTGCATATTTCAAACTATTGAAAATAAAAAAAGAAATATAAAAAAATGAGTCGAACATGATCGAATAAAACTATTTTTGTTCATCTCTTAAGTAAATGATCTCAAATAAGTTAAATATCTTGATTAAAGAATGAATCGAACACGAGCTTTTTACTGAATCGAACATGAGCTATTCATGAACAAATAGTTTTTCTAATATCCCTAATCAAAACACTACTAACAAAGGTAGATTTCACAAATGGGGAATGCTTATGTCGACGCAGATTCACTTCTGTATACGATTTATAATTACTTGTGGACTCATGCCTTGATAGCTGATGAAACCTATAACAACATTCAATCAAATTGCAATTTTTCCTCATCTTTCAATGCTACTGCTTGTAATGAGGCTATTGATGAAGCCGTAAATGAGGTTGGAAATATTGATAGATATATTTATGCTCTCTCAGTGGATCTTCTTCAAATATAAAGCATGTTCTGAACTTCTCTTCTAAATTCTTCAAATTTTGATATCATAATATTAAAAATACAAATTAAATAAAAAAAATTTAATTTTGATTATTACAGTCACTTCAGCCAGGTCCATGTGCTTATGACTATGTTAAAACCTATCTGAATCTTCCAGAGGTCCAGAAAGCGCTCCATGTAAATGTTCATTTATCATATCTTTGACCGCTATGGGTAATTTTGTAAAAGTAAATTTTTATTCAAATTAAATCTATAAATTTATTTAATATCATTTTTAATGTCATAATTTTTTGTTACACGGTACGATTAAAACGTGGAAGGATTCACCTGACATATTGCTTCCAACTATTTAGAACTAATTAAAGGGTCCGAGAGTGTGGTTTTACAAGTTTTTTTTAAAAAAAAACTCATTTGCATTACTTTCTTTTTATCTCTGCTATCAATTATATCAACTTGATTACAATTATTATTATTATTATTTTTTATAGTGGGGATCAAGATTCAATCTCGGTGACTTCAATTGTATTCAAGAAATACTAAAGCTCTTAGTTGAATCACAATGGAAGGCATGGTATACTAATGATCAGGTGAAATATACAATTTTTATTATCTATAATATTCAATTATGATGTAAAGTGTATGATGTAATTATTTTAATGAAATACTTACTTTGTATTATGATAGGTGGGAGGATATGTGATTGGCTATAAGGGACTAACATTAGCTACGTGAGCAGGACATTTTGTGCCAAGTTATCACTGAAAGAGACCGACTATGTTCTCTTTTCTTAAAGGAGGATTAGAAAGCTTTGTTTGATTAGTTATCTTCCTGTGTTTTAGTTCACTATGGAAAGTATTTACTCAAAGCTCATGTGTTGGAGTGCTTGTATTGTACTATTGTGGTTTAAAATTGCAATAAATTATGAAAAAATTTGAAGATATATGTCCACACACACACACATACATACATATATATAAAATATGAGAATATGATAAAAATATAATTAAAGAATAAATAATACTAAGATTAATATTTAACTATATATATATTTTTTTAAAAAATGATATGCAATAAATCATAAAACAGTAGACTAAAAACTATGATTTTTAAAAAACTCCTCTTCTCAATGGGCAGTAAAAAAAATTTCTTACACATTTAGATTTTCTAATAGTTTATACTTATAATTAGAATTTATAATAGTGCCCAACTTATAAATTGTGTGATTATAATTAAAATTTCTTCTACTAATTTTTGATATATTATAGAAAATTAACCTCTACATCTTGATTAGTATAGGTATAGGCACAACTAATCACCCAAATTTAAAATAATAATAATTTTAGTTTATGTCAAATAAAAATAAGATAATGTATAACAACTCTTCTTATAAAATTAAATTAAGGAAAAAAATATTAAATTCAATGCTCATGCAACTATGTACTATGCCATACATATAGTTGCTCATTAATAGCTTGTTTTTTGCAATTTATCAAAATTTTTATTCATCCAAATATAAAAAATTGTGGAATAAGATATAAAATGATATATTTATTGTAAATGATTCCCAGAAATGTTTTAAATTTTTTAACAGGAAATCCAAGATTACACTTTAATAATAATTTACTAATATTGAAGGGCTAATTTAATAATAATCTTTGCTAATTTTATATTATTAAGAGACTATGACACCTAAAAGAGAGGATGAATTGAGTATATTAGATGAATTTTAAATTAAAATTTAATTTAAAAACTTTGTAAAAAAATGTTTGTTATAAAATATATAAGATTGTTTAAAAAGAAAGAGCAAAGAAATAACCAAATCAAAAGTAGCAAAGTAAAAATTGGATGCACATAAATTGTTTACTTGGTTTGGCTAAAACTCATAAATCAGCTTACATTCACGCATAATCATCCTGACAAGGAATTCACTAATCAAATGAGATTATAACCAATCTCTCATACTTTCCTATACTAGGCAAGTTCAACCCCAATAAGTACATTACAATACCAATAAGTACAACTCCAATACATACTTTTTAATACTAGGCAAGTACTCAACAACATACTTTCATACACGAAAAAGTACAGCCTCAAATAAATTAGTACAAGAAAAAAGAAAATACAAGAATAAAATTTATCTATCTGATTTTTAAATAATTGTGCTCATAAGCCCAAATAAAATAATATTAAGACAAATAAGAAAGAATGCTCAATATGTGTAGATTTCTTTTGTATTTTAAAAATATCAATGATATGATCTTTATATGAAGTACTTGAGATAAATGATTTTTTGAAAATATTTTCACAAGGTGAAATAATGATTTGAAAATATGAATTTAAAACAACTTTAACACAATGTGCTAGGATAAAAATAAATTTTAAAAAATTGTGCAAAGTAAACTACAAATATCATGAATATATAAACAATAAAAATAATATTTGTAAAAGTCTTAAAGATGTGATCTCACAAATCAAAACACAATTTAGTGACAAGAAAGAAATATTCAAATCACTTAAAAAATGATTGAAACGAACTTTAGAAAACCGTCAGCAATGTTAATAGCAATTCATTTCAATCACACCAATATATCAAAAATCAAAACTTATATTGATTGAAGGAACTTGAAACAATCTTACTCAAGTCTTTGATGAATGAAGATGTAAGCACAAGACTTTAAAATGATAAAGAGGATATCTCCTTGAATATGGTTGAAGATGTATAGAGCAAAGGAGAGAAATTGAACACTTGAACACCAATAAATGATTTAGCAAGAGTTTGGAGAGATTTTTTTTTTTTTTTTTTTTGGCAAGAGATAGTTAATTCATAATTCAACTCCTTAAATAAAGTTTAATCCATGAAAATTCCAGCCAAAGCAGAAGAAACATGAGGAAAAATAAATATGAAAGAGATTTAATTCAAATTCAAAATTTGAATTTGTATTTAATGAATTCAAGTAAGTGTGAGACATTCAACCATGGATGGAATATGTTTAAATGCATTTGTCACAATTAAATAATGAGCATTAGCTCTTTTTTTTTCAAGTAAGTGCCCAACTTCTCCTAGTCTTTCTCTGCCTTTTTCTCATATTTTTTTCTTTCTATTGTTTTAATGAGCATTAGTTTTTTTTTTCTTTTCTTTTTTATCTTCAACAATCAAGAACTCACTAAGTTTAAAGTGTCTTAGTTTTGAGCAGCCTAAAACTACATATTACCTCGACCCTAAAACTAAATCATTGAAATGCATCTGAAGACTCACGAAGTTGCCTAAACTCACCAATATAATAGAGGTTATTATCAGAAGAATTTATCGATGGAACTCTTGAGGACTCTTAACTAAAATGATTTTAGATCTAACTTATACGCTACATGACTAACAATAACCAACTTATTTTCATATGTATTTATATTGTGTTATAAATTATATAGTTTATATTTATCCTTTATTATAAATAAGCGATAATAGTCAGATACATGCATAAAATAAAAACAATCATATATGAATCACATGAAAACTACTTAAAATCTCACAGGAAAATTTTCTTTGATAATTACTTCTCAATAATTTGATTTAATTCATCGCTTTACTATTAAAAGTATTTCAACTAAGTTCTTTAAAATCAATTCTTCAATAGATTCATTTGAAACGTAATATCTGTCTTCTTAATCTTCTTTTATTTCCTTAATAAGATTTTAATATTTTCCAATGAAGAACATTATTCTAAATTTCCTATAGCAATACGTAACTGAACGAAGCATATTTCTACTCGCTCAGTGTTTGTCTATTATTAGTAATTAGTGACATTATTTATTTATCTATCTATTTATCATTCACATAGGTTGGCGAGGTAGATAATTATATATATATATATATATATATATATAGAGAAAATAGATAGAGGGAGAAATATATAAGAAATAGAGAGAGAGAGAGAGAGAGAGTATGGTGAGAAATTCTACGAGGCAAAGGTTGGAAGGAAGAGTAAGCAAATTTTTGAATAATTTATATGCCACTTGTTGGTCTATATGTTTTTTTAATGGAATTTTATAAAGTTGATAGTACATTATTTGTATTAAAAAAATGTTAAAAGGAAAATATGTTTACGTTTGCATGGCCCGCACAAGCAGCACGTTTTGCTGTGAGATATCTTCTAATTTGTTTGGTTGCTATTTAACGTAAGATGATTCACTTAATATTCTCATTTTTTATAATGATTAATTTAGTTTAAATTAAGATAATATTATGATAAACAAGATTTTTAAAATAATTTTTATGGCTTTTTAATTAATTATTTTCTTAACTTTAGCTATCAATTGAATATTTATTTAAAATATTGTGTAAGATTCCTGCAGTTTGTTCTTTTTTAAGGATAGATGCTTTATGTATTTCTTAGAAATATGCTAAAATTTAATTTACTTTTATATATAGTTGATACTATCATATAATTCTGATGTATTTAAGTACCTAATATCTAAATTTTGATATTTACATATCAAATACATACTATATGTATGAAAATGTGTATTCACATAAAAAATATATATAATAATAATGATATTTTTGGTCCTATGTTAAAGACTTAAGTATTTTTAATTTAAATTTTAAATTTTAGGTGTTAAACTTGTTAATATATAAGAATTTTGTGGTATATACATAAATATCCCATTAATTTATGTCTCTATAAAAAAAAATTTATCCCCGCCACTATTAGATTCAAAAACAATATTATGAAGTTTTGTTGTGTGATTGTGGTGGTTAATGTGTTGATTTTTGTTGCGTGCCAAAAAATTAGTTGTGGTAAAATAAAATTTCACGCCTTAACTTCGTTGGGAAATTCAGCACGCACGTGGATAGTTGAAAAGAGAATAAGAAACTTCATAATTTTTATATTAAAAAATTCCAGAAAGATGGGTAAAAAACCACAAGGCCTAGCCTAGTAAAAATGGTCAACTATATATCTGCTTCAAAGTACAGAGTTTAAGTCTTGATAGCGATTATAGATTGTATGTGATAAATCTAATAATAAATTCATGTCGTATTACAAATATCGTGGTAGTTTATAACGGTTGTTGATATGATCGGCGATAAATAGGTGATGATTGAACTTACTACTTCTCTCAACTTTCTCCTTCTCCTCGATCTCGGGGTTTCGACATAGTTAAGCGACTCATCCGAATTGAGGCTCCAGTCTTTTATTTCTTCTTTGGTAGCTCACTAACTTGTATAATAGTACAAACCCTCCTCACAAACTCCAATTCTCTCGATCTCGGGATTTCCAAAAGACCTAGTTAGGCGATAAATTCAGACTCTAGTGTACTTCAAATTCTTTAAAAAGTTTTTAAAATAAAATAAAAATATCCTTCATTTTCTTTTAAAAAAATAAAAAAAACTACTAAAAAAGGGAGGAGAAAATTAAATTTTTTTTTTTAAAAAAAACTCTTCACATTACTCATTTAAAAAAAAATTTTTATATTCTTCGTTAAAAAAAAGTTTTTCCGTCTCCTCTCTTCTCTCTCTCTCTCTCTCTCACGGCAAAAAAAATTTTTTTTTTTAAATTGTGGAACGGACCTCTCATTACCTTCTTTTAATATATATATATATATATGTATATATGTATATATATATATATATGTATATAATAATATGTATATATATGTATAATATATATGTATATATATATAATGTGTATATATGTATATATATATAATATAATATTTACATATATATATATAATAATAATAATTTTATATATATGTATGTAAATATACATATATATATATATATATATATATACATTACATATAAAATATATACATATCATATATCATATATGATATACATATATAATATATACATTATACATATATACATATATACATATATATATACATATATACATATACATATATACATATGCATATTACACACACATATATATATATATATATATATATATATATATATATACATATATATATATATATACATATATATATATATATATATATATATATATATACATATATATATATATATACACATATATATATATATATACATATATATATATATATACACATATTTATATATATATGTTCTATACGTGTTCGGAATCAGAGTCCAAAGTCAAATTAATGATTTTACGATTTAACAATAATCAAAATGATATCACCAGAAATGGTCAAAGTGACCTCCGATTGATGAACGAACTTCTCCATCGCGCTCAGAACGTTGAAATTGATTAGAATATAAATATTGCAAAATCTAACGATCAATCGATTAAGCTCGCTCGATAATAAATACATAGTCGGAACTGCGGCGATGTCAAAAGATAAATTCGAAAATTGTGTTGTTGGGTTGAAACATTGAAAACTATCAAATGAGATTCTCAATCAATTGAAAGTATGTAAATGTTGAATGATTTGAAGTCAATCGATCTGGAATATCACAAAATCAACTCAAATGACCTCCGTCGATGAAACGGACTTATAACGCGTTGAATAAACTGGTCAAAATATAAATATTGCACAACATGATGATCAATTGATCAAGAGGTCGAGTCGTCAACACGCTTACACACATATCGAGTTCATGAGGCGCTGACGCAAACCGAATGACCCCCGTTCATGAAATTGATCATGTTGTTAGCTTCGAAAGGCCAAATCCTATTAAATAAGACTATTCACGTTCACGCTCAATTCAGATGAATTTACATGAATGTCGAGCGGTTAGAGGCGATAATGCGCATTTTTGAACTGAAAAGTGACAAAACGATCGAAGTCACTCAACGACCTCCGATGCATGCGCCATTACCTCCAGAACATATAAATTATCTAAAATAGATATATAATTTTACTAAGATTTGTCATGCTTAAAATTTTGTCGAAATTAACACATATTTTGAGATAAATTTACCTAATTATATCTTAATCATTCGATCACGAAACTCACATGCCCTCCCATATTTTCACCTCAAACATCCAATAAGCTTCAATCTTCTCTATCCCTATACTTGTCACGTGAATTAAAGAAAAATAATATTATTATATTGGATAATGTATTTTTTTTATGATAAAAAAAATCAAATAACTTCCCTCTTTTATCACTTTAGCAGGGGAAAATATTAAATGCAGTCCCACGTAGCTGCATGCGGGACTCAATCGGATAATGACCTATATATTGAATAACGGCACCAAAAAATCGCCGTAAAATAGCGCTATTTTCATGTGTAGCGCCCGGGGAATGAGTATATCGGAGAAATTTAAAGAAATAAATATCTTCATTTCATTGGTACGTATTTTTTTATTTGCGTGGTGAGAGCATTCTGAAAGAGCTATGAAGAAGGAGAATGAATCGGAAATGGAGGCGTTGAGGAAATATGATGTCATAAATAAAAGTCGGTAATCTTTTAAGGAGTTGTATATGTAAAATGACGATAGTTTGTAATTTATTTATTTAAGTTAGATTTCCTGCTTGTTTGGAGTTCTCTCTAGGACTTTGCATGTGCTGAAATTTGCTTTGCCTGGTACTCTCAATGTCGACCGGTTTCATATTTATTTTTCATGATTTTTTGGTCTATTCGAGAAAACATATTGATTTAATCCTTGAGGAAATTGGTGGTGTTTGATTAATTTTAGTGCTTATTTATTTATATGTACTCTCTCGTCTTCGATAGGCGATTTTTTTCGGTTTTGTTTCACTTCACATTTCTGGTTGTTGGATCATGGTAACTAAATCAATCGAGCAATGAGGTGTTTGTTCTCATGAATTTTAGGAGATTTCTAGTACCTCTCATACCTTTGTATATACCCTCGTACCTCACATTATCTCTCTTTGTGCACTCTAGACTTTATACCTTCTATACATCTATACCTTCTGTCTCTATACCTCCTCCCTCTATGCCTTCACCTCTATACCTCATCTATGTACCTGTATCTGTGCCGTAATGAATCTATACTTTCTGCCTTCTATCTCGTACCTGCAGTACTTTGTACCCCTGATGATTTTGTCAGTTTAGGTTCATTTTATGTGTTCAGATCATGGTAATTAAAATTTAATGGTTGCAATTTGGTGGTTTGACGATTTTTGGGTATTTTTTGTGTCAGTACTCTGGACTAACTCCCTCCAAAGAGAAGCCCAATGATAGCCTCGAAGATACCTGGTCTCCTCTAGCTTCCTGGGATGGAAGCACTCTTTCGACAGGTACCCTCAATAGCGATAACGCATCAATGCCATCCACTCTCTGTGTCTGCATGGAAGGATGGCACAACTTCCCCAACTCCCTCAAAGCAAATAACCTATCTACAGATCCTTGATTAGGGGTAAGCGAGCTGACTAGACACCGGTTGGGGAATATCAAGGAGAATATCAAATTAGAGCGAATGTGAAGCTGGATGGGCGATGTTTCTCTTGAAGTTTCATGGGGAGAGGATGATTCAAGGAGCCAGGTCTCCTCTTCTGATAAGTCCCCGAGTGTCAGGCGGACCTGTGTTAAGCCAAAGATAGATATGACAAACAAGATAGGTAAATGCATTCTTGCAAAATGAATGAACATAACTTTATTACGTCTCCTTTCAAACCATCGAACGCGTGAACTTTATTTTAGGCCGAACATACGTGGTCGACGAAATGGCTGACTAATCTAATGTGCTTACCTGATCTACATGAAACATTTATACAAGTTAACTCAAGTAAAACATAAGCGGGGCGAACATACCATAAGAGAGACAAAGCCACTCATAGCCAGCACGTGTGTGTATCTTTGATGTCTTTATTAGACTTAAAGCCCCAAATGGCTTGAATTAATATTGACAAATTTGTCAATATTATCGTCAATTAAATTAAAAATCAGTGGTTGTGATATACAAAAACAAATTTGAAATAAGAAAATGTATGTACAATCTAAAATTGTGTGCAATGAGCTATCCGATTGCTGAGCTTATTCTTATAATCGCTAAACTATCTATGACAATGGGATTCGCCATAAAACTTTCTCCCCTTTGTTTGGCATCCCTGACATCACTACTTCATGGATGAAAGAAATGCCTCACCCAAGAAAAAACTTGTTGATGTCCAAGATAGGATGAGGTTATGGCAATCGAGTCTTCTTTGCATCAACTAATTGGTTTGAAGCGCTTAATATTTTCACTTCACTAGTGAAGCGGTTTAATATATCATATAATTCTTTTTACATCTTGCGTTATCCTTTTGAGACATGATGAACTTCAAAATAAAGTCAAGGTAATCAATATTAAAGATAATGGATTGTAAGCACCTTAATATCGAGGAGTACAAAGTGCAATACAAATGCGGTACGGAGAATGTACAGAGGGTACAAATTCATTTTCTCCACGTAACACATCAGCAAAAACCACCTTACTCAACGGATTCTAGCCATAGTATGCCTCCAAACGGGACAAAATGGACACAAAAAGTAAAATCTCAAGAAAGTATAGAGGGTACAGGGAGTTCGGAGAGTACATTTGTAAACAAGCATCAAAATTAGCTTCCAAACAACCTGAAATCAATATTTCAAATAAAATTAAGTAAAAAAAATCTGAAATCAATTTCATAACTTAGAAATAAAAAACTACTTAAATTCTCAAATACAACCGCATGGTCGTCGCCACTATGTTAAATGCTTAAATTTAGTGTCTCAAGATGCAGTGCGGGTTGATTCTCGGTTTAATCTTAGGACTGGGTCCGGGTTAACAAAACCTAAAAATCTATTATAAAAATTTCAACGTAGTAAAATATCTGAGAAACTGATTCTATCAGGTGACAGTAGATCTAATCCTCTGTTAGCAGTTAAACAGAGTTGACAGGGTCTAAAGCTCTTAAACATATTCAAATTAATCAATTTTTCAAATCAAATTAAATATCAATCTAAAAATGTTCAAATGAAACTCTATCACAAAAAACTTAAACCAAACTCAATCTATCCACCTTCCACAACTGTTTGTTGGGGGTGACAAACTAAGAAAACTCTAGCTCACAAAGAAGTCAATGTCAAATCAAGTGTTCTAAATTCTCTCAATTAATCTCTTCCCGTGGGGCGTGGCTCGTGTCCTCATTTGTTTGGCGATAGGCTCCACAGATGAAGCGATTATGACCGAGTCCTATCGTGGTTTGGCTAGTCCGGCTCCATTATATTATGATCACGACCGTAGCGTATGCTCTCCAATGGCTCGCCTTTGAGTTGTGAATCATAGGGTATACTGATAGGAAAATAACCCCTCATCGCCTAAGGTGGACTTAAGATTGTCTCTTAAAACACCACCCCCTACAAGTGATTTCACGACGAACCCATGTGTCTGAGGATCCTTTGTCGTTGGGTCGTACCTCCTCGACTAAGTAGACTAGGACGCGACCGGATGACGGAACCATGGGATCTAGATCGCACGTCATCATTCCCCAACCATCCGTTAAGTCGAAATGATAAATTTCATATCTTAAATTCAAACTCTATATGTCGCTACTATACGCTATGCATTGCGCCCTAATGACTAGCCTTAATCAAAGTTCTCTCTCACTTATTGAGGGGTAATTAACTAGGGGCTTGCACCTATAAACCTGAACAGATCTAAAGTCCTCACAAAATGAGGGCAAAATCTATGGGTAGTGTCTTATCTACTATTTCATCTGCCTTTTAAAAATTCCATCGACATTTAGATCACTCTTCACCTGAGAGGTCGGTAATTTTGAGTCCACAGATTGCACTCTATGTGTTTCTCTTTCCATCTTTGGCTAGTCAAATCAAAGCTATAGTAATAGTATATATAAAAAATTTGAAAAAAAAATCAATTTTCAATAAAATTAAATCTAAGCTAATCATGTCCTTATGACTAATCGCTTATATCGCTTTGTTATGTTGTATCTCTGTATTTTCAAAGTGTGGGGTAATATATCAATTACTGATTATTAATCCCCATCTTTCATTTACAAAGTTGGATCTTCAGAGCATACCATTCATCATGTAGCTAGATCGTAGAGCCAACATCCATTTGGTTGATGGTATAATCAATACTGGGGATGTTGGAGCTACCATTCAATTCGATAGTGTAGACTCCATCACATAAGTAATCCTCACCGAAATAGCATATTGTACACACCAACTTGTACAAGGGAGGAGGACAACTGGAATGACTACTACTGCTACTAAGGTTCCTCGAAAGAGAGCCTTTATATTCGAAAGATTGGGTTATTTTAAGACGTTGGTCATGAAAAGAACCGTCACAGGATAGAAAGTTTCAATCATGCCTGAATGCTCATGTTAGTTGAACCTTTCGCACTAGGAAGGTATGATATCAAGCATCCTCTTTGGAGGAAAATTGAGTATAAGAAGGAGAAGGAATGTCGAACCGTGAGCTCGCCAGTTGTTGTCCAATCACTAGCCACACCGTGCTTGATGCTGAAGCGAGTGTTCCCACTCAAAGAGTTTAAAAATTTGAAATGGGTGAAAAGGAATAGCTCTATTAGTGATATTAAGCAGTCCTTTTGGGCTCAACAATAGTGAGCTCCAACTCTTCAGAAGAAACAACTTGAAACTTTATCTACTCTAGAACACAGAGTCCTGAAGGTTGTCCAGGAAAAAAGGCCTTATGAAGAAGAGATATCAAAGGCCAATTATCAGAGATGCCAAGAATGCTCCACCGCTAAACTACCACCCGGTAAAGAACTCAAGATCATTTTAAACAAGTTCGAGAGGAGCATCGAGTGTGACACTTAGATGTGTCCAAGAATCCACTACCAAAGGCCCAGAAAGAAAATAAATCTGAGAGTGAAGCCTCAAGGAAGTCCTGCACGTGAACATAACAAAACCTAAACCGTAAATATTGGGAATTCGCTATATTGAAAGGTCCTAGTAGAAATAAAACTAAATCTAGAGAGTAAGCCTGAGAGAAGTCCTCCTAACATTGGGGTGTGAACACTAAATCAAATAGTCCTGGGACCAAAAGGTTCCGGCAAAAAGGAAAATAAATATTGAGGCTGATAAAAAAAATTTCAAAATCCTATCATTATGGAGGTTAGAGTTGCTCCTCTAAAGAGACCTCCTCCTACAACCCTGACAAGATGTCAACCAATTCAAGTCCCGCATGGTGACCATCAAGGCGTGACACTTGGATCACAGGTTCAAGAATCCGTCGTCGAAAGGTCTTGGTAAAGAGGTAAGCAAATTTGGAGGCTAAAGCTTTAAAGTGAAACTGCTTTAAAGAAGGATAGCTGACATCTACTCGTGAGATCCACCACAAATGAAACTCGTTAAGAATGTGTACCTAAGAAAAATATCTTATGTGATGAGATTTCTGATGGTCGACACCTTGGAGCTTGTCTCTAACCATCTTCATATCTTCGAGAAGAGGTCAGGTTCGATCTTAGTCCAGCCAAATTTATTGGAGGCATCGATTAGAGTTTCACCAAGAGGAAGAAGTTGATGTAAAGGATACTCTTCAAATAAGGCAAAAAAATGTAGAGGCTTTTGACAAGATCAAGAAGTATCTATTAAATCGCCCATTCTCACAAGAAGAATCCTGGAAAACCTTCATCTTGTACACAACAAAGACTGGAAGAATCTCTATGTTCTCTATTGGCGCAACACAATGAAGAGGGAAAGGATAGCACTCTATATTACATCAGTCGAAGATTGATAGGAGTGAAGATACACTATTCTACATTAAGAAGCATTGTTTGACATTAATTTTTTTTGCTTTTCAAAAGCTACGCCATTACATGCTATCTCATAAAATTACGTTCATCTTAAGGATTGATCCGTTGAAGTTCTAGATGACAAGACCAACATTAACAGGTTGCTTGACATGATGGGCTATTATTCTGCTACAATTTGACATCACATATGTTCCCAAAAAGCGGTGAAGGGTTAACTTTTGACCTCCTCTGTATACACCATATCCCAGATTCATCGCCAATGATGATCTTCCTGTCATGCATATATACAAAAAAAGCAAAGAATGTGATTGTATTTTGATGGAGCTTCATCCATCAAATGCACTCAACCCTCAAATCTCCCAAAAGCTCGAGCTGGCATCTCATCTTGATCACTAGAGGTGGTATATAATGAGGCATTCCTATCGATTGATTGAGCCAAGCAATAAAAAATGTTGGTGGTGTATAGATATTCTTCATGGGAGCTCAAAATCTACAAGTTTATGGTGATTCTCGCCGTCATTAATCAAGTGTTGGGCCTTTACAAAATCAACAAGCTTGAATTGACCTCATAAGTGAGTTCTGCTCATAAAGCAAATCCCAAATATCATTATGACTCGAAGTTTCCTGAGCAAAATAGACTGCTTTAGCTAAGTTAGCTAAAGAAATGATGACTATGTGCTAACTTTTGCACTCTCAGTCCTAAAGCCAATAAATCAAAAATCATTGCTGGAAGAGGGGTCATCAAATGCAAGCTAGTAGGATGCAACTCACATTGCTCCTTACACTCCTTACAATTGCACATCAAAAATCAACAAGATGAGGCTGGACACTACTGTGAAGCAAGACTTCAATATGAAGAAACACCAAGGCCATGAAGTGAAATCCTTATAGTAGAAGAGAAGGAAGATTAGAGACAACACTTCGTTGAATACTTTAAGGAAAGCAAATTGTCGAGCAATAAGTTGATGGACGCACAACTTGAGAAAAGGCTTTGACTATATGTTTATGTAATAATACCCTATATCATAGATCATTCGAGCAGATGTGGCTACGATGTTTAGGAATAGAAAAAGCCAACAATATCTCAGGCAATGACCCGCCTTCAAAAGTACTAAAATTTATAGATTTATTGATCGACATAAGATTGATTGACGATACTCATTGATTTATAATCAGAAAGCAAATGGCTTGGCCGAAGCTTTCAACAAAATACACTAGTTTTACCAAAAATCCTTATAAGAAATAAAAGGGAGTGACATACCAAGCTTTTTTGAAGCTTTATGGGCTTACCGCACCACCACTGACTCTCACAAAATCCACTCCTTATGCTAAAGTATTTGAGTCAAGCATGCCACTTGAAGTTGACTTACTTTCACTCCGAGTAGTCATTCAACACAATCTCACTCAAGATGAGAATGCCCGTCTACAAATAGAAGAGCTTGACGCGCTTGACAAAGCAAGGCTCCAAGCTCAATAAAATTTAAAAGTTTGTCGAGTGGACGTCCCAAAGCATTCAATTATACAAGACGCCCTCGAAGCTTTACAAGAAGGAGAATTGGTCAAGACTAGAAGACTAATTATTCCTCATTTTCATTATATGTGTAAGTTTTTCTTGGAAGTTCTCTTGTAATACAAGAATACATTTCCAAAATGAAGCAAAAATCCCCCTGCCAGACAAGGGGCATTTTTTAAATTTTATAGCAAAATGTTAGGCTCTCCCTGTGAAACAGGGGAATTTTCTGTCAAATTTGGGTTGACATTGCACCTTAGGCCAGGATCCCCATATATATATATATATATATATATATATATATATATTCAAACTATGTATTCAAAGTTCACAAGTCTCAAAATCCTACCAAAAGAGAAATTTTCAAGTCTCAGAACTACAACAAATCAAGTTGGAAACACATCTTCCATCAATACATCAAGTCTAAGGCTCGGTGGTCAAAGCCTCCAAGCCCAAATATGTCGAAGTTGTTGACAGGTATGCTTACTCAACATGCCATAAAGGCCAGTAAGTGATCCCCCATCTCATTAGCCCGATGATAAAACCTCCATCAATTGCTCAAGTCCAAAACTCGAGTAGGTTCTAAAGATTGGACTCAACAAGCCCAAATATGGTTGAGTCGGTTGATCTACTTACTCAATACCAAAGGTCATAGTAAGAGATCCCCCTACTTTGTCAGTTCAAAGACAAGAGCATCAAAATCTCCAAATCCCTCCAACTTGTTGAGTTCAAGTGGCCCAGACTAGGAGATCATCCCCATTGGTCATAAGGTCATTTTTCAAAATCCAACAAAAGATATCCTTACTCAAGAAGTCATTAAGCAGAGTTTGGTATCAATGTCAAATGTGAAATCTCAACTCCTTCAATGAGTCTGTTAAAGCAGAAAGCAAAGACCGAGGGAAATTCTTTTTCAGCAAGTCTAATCAAGTAGAAAGCAAAGGATCGAAGAAGTCATCCCTATGTTCGTACAAAGCCAGAGGCTGAACTAAGAGAGTTACATCATCAACATGTCCGTTATGCATAAAGCATGTGACTAATGACTCTTCGCCATTATTGACATAAGCTCGAGAGCGTCGGCAGATATCCTTCTATAAGCCCATAAAAGCATAAGGAAGGTAATTTCATATCACTTGACAAGTATTTAAGATAATTCAGACTTTCCTCCATCAAATTCGTCAAGCCCGCGAAGCCGATTGAATGAAATACAAGATAATCCCAGATGAATTCTTCAATAACTTCGTCAAAGCACCATGCTTAAGACCAAAGATGTTCTTATCTCGCCAATAAGTCATCAACTCCATCAAATCCACTGAGGCACAAAGCCAGGATAGGAGGAAAATACAAATTTTAAATTTCGAAATAGAATCTTCAACAAGTCTGAGAGCACAAAGCATAGGATCGAAGATCTTCTCATCTCGCCAACAAGTCATCAAATCCATCAAGTCCACTAGGGCACAAAGCCAGGACAATAGGAAAATACAAATTTCAAATTTTGAGGTTGAATCTTCAACAAGTCTGTCAAAGCACCATGCATAGGACCAAAGATGTTCTCATCTCACCAACAAATCATCAACTCCATGAAGTCCACTAAGGCACGAAGCCAGGACAGGAGGAAAATGCAAATTTTTAAATTTTGAGATTGAATCTTTAACAAGTCAAGCACAATGGGACTGAAGATATTCTCATCTCAGCAAAAAAAAACCACCAACTCCATTAAGCCCATCAAGGCACTAAGCAAGGACAAGAGAAAAATACAAATTTCAAACTCTCAAGAGGAAGCCTTCAATAAGTTCGAGAGCACAAAGCATAGAACCAAAGACATACCAAATTCTCTCAATAGTTATCAGAACCCGTGTAGAGGGGAGTATTTTTATATATTTATCTAAGTCAACATCATGCTTTAAGTCAAGATCCTTAGATAGATACATATTATGATTGAAAAACATATCATGTCTATTTTACAGTAAAGGAAATCAAGCTTTGTAATGAATTTTTGAACTAATCTGCAATCCCCCTGTTAGATAGGAGCTTTTTTTATGATCAAGATTGTTCAACCCTCTCCTGTGAAACAAGAGGTCTTCTTGTATATATATTCAGGTTGACATCTTGCTTTATGCCGAGATCCCTGAATATATCTATAACTGTTATCGTTAAAATTACAAACTCTTGCAATAGCAAAAAGAATCTATTTCTGTGCACGAAAAGACAGCTTTAATTATCAAAAGTTTGTCTCAAGATTATCAAATTTAAAGATCAAGCTAGAAGAACTCCCGTTTGGAAGCTTCAATCAACTAATTTGGAAAAACATCAATCCCTACATATTCAAGTCTAGGACTCGGATGGGTTCTAAAGGTTGAACTCAACAAGCTCATAAATGGCCGAGTTGCTAATGCTCTCCTCACTCCACAAGTCACAAGAAAAGTTCGTAGTGAAAGAGCCCTCATTCGACAGTCTAATGACAAGACCACCAAGCCATCACAGCTTAAGTCGAAGACCCGAGTGGGTTCTAAAGGTCAGACTCAACAAGCCAACAAATGGTTGAGTCGATGACGCTCTCCTCACTCAACAAGTCGCAAGAAAAGGCCGCAGTGAAAGAGCCCCTGCTCGTCAGTCCAATGATGATAGTTGTTCAATCTCAAACTAGATCCAGCTTAGTGATTGCAAGCAACCAAAATTCAAGAGATCTTTCCACTCGATTGATACACCAAGATAATGAGAAACTCTCAATTCATAGTGTCTCAAATCAATCCCTATGTTGCTTGCAAGGTAACATTTCAACCTTTTTCAAGCCGATCAAGCACAAAGGATCAAATCCAAACTTCTCATCAAGTCTGCAAAAATAGAAAGCATAGGACCAAGGAAGTGATTTTATAGTTCACACAGAGGCAATGGTCGAACCAAAGGAATTTCATGGTTAGCATTGCTAGGCGATATCAACATTATTGATCTAATATAAGTTGAAAGGTCGGGTCATCTGCACCCTTCAACGAGTTCATAAAGCAACAAGCACGAGACTTAAGGTGTACATACACATCCTGATAAGTCAATGTAGACAAATCAGGTCAATCCTTCATCAAAGTTCGTCAAGCTTAAAGTTAGGATAGAAAGAATTTTAAATCCCAAAGCAAACAAACTGATTCTTCCATCCAACCCGGTCAAGCATGAAGTAATGGTCGGAGAAAATCCAAATCTGTAATAACACAAAAGAAAGAGATCTTCAGCAAACCCATTAAAAGAGAGTAATGGAAAAAAGCTCTTTGAATCCAAGGAAGTTGAAAGTCGAAATGATCCAAGTTCGGTACCAAAGGGTCAATTTTCAACAAATATCGCTCTCCATGCGAATCAAATTTATTGGGGGGCATTTGTTGACCTCCACATATGTGTCATGAGTCTGGTCAAGCCCACAAGTCAAATTCGACAGACTTCGGAGGTGACAGTGTGCAAATCGGGGCTCAAAATACACTGGACATCACCAGAAATGGTCAAAATGACCTTCGATTGATGAACGGACTCCATCGTTGAACATTGAAATTGATATAAATATTGCAAATTCTAACGATTAATCGAAAGCCGAGATATCAATATGTCGACAAACATATCAGAGACGAGAAGCTGCGACGATGTCCAAATGACCTCCGTTCATGAAGCTGATTATGTTGTTAGCTTTGAAACATTGAAAACTATCAAATGAGACTATATGTGCTCAATTCAGATGAGTCTGTAAATGTCGAATGATTTAAAGTGACAACGGGCAAATCGAGACTGAAATGCACAAGATGACACCAAAATTAACTTAAATGACCTCCGATCGATGAAAGGACTTCATCGTCGTTCAAAATATCGAAATTGATCAAAAATATAAATATTGCACAACATGATGATCAACTAGTCAAGAGGTCGAATCGTCAACACGCTTACACACATATCGAGGTCAGGAGGTGCCGACGTAAACCGAACGACCCCCGTTCACAAAATTGATCATATTGTTAGCTCCAAAATGCCAAAACCTATTAAATAAGACTATTATACCTTAATTTAGATGAATTTACATGAACGCGTCGAAGGGTCGATCGCATTTTGAACGAAAAGTGACCAAATTGACGAAGTCACTCAAATGACCTCATAAAATAAACTATGTCATTGCCTCCATAACGTAAAATTACTTAGAATAGATATATAATTTGATTAAGATTTGTTGCAGCTTAAAATTTCCAAATTAGCATGTATTTCGAGATAAATCCACCTAATTATCTCTTAATCACAACCGATCAACGCTTGAAACTCGTCACCACCCATATTTTCACCACCTCAAACATCCACTAAGCTTCAATCTTCTCTATCCCCATACTTGTCACATGAATTAAAGGAAAATAATAATATTATATTGGATAATGTATTATTTTTTATGATAAAAATAAATCAAATAACTTCCCTCTTTTATCACTTTAGAGGAGAAAATATTACTGAGTCCGCATACGTAGCTTTACGCTGGACTCAATCTGCCCGCGTGTCCGGTTTTTTTTTTTTTCCCATTTTAGCTTAACGCTTCTGGACGATGCCATTTTCCCGCCCCTACCGCCTGCCTCATTCAAACAGCGAGAGAAGAAGCATCATTGGAATGCGTGGGAGGAATTTTAAAGAAATATATATCTAGATTTAGAGTTTAGGGGTGTATTTTTTTTTTTGCAAACCGAGCTTAGAAAGAGAAAGCGAAAATCTCATTTTTTTTTACGAATGAACAATGAAGATGGAGAATGAATTTGGAAGTTATGTCCTTAAGGAAATAGCTGAGGATGTATTAAATAAAAATTCATCGGTAATTTTTCTCAACCGTTGTATACGTATAATTTTTTTACGGTTTGTTAGTGTTATTCCTTGAAATTATTTTATTTAGTGTATATTTCCTACACTATTTGGAGTTCTTTGCAAGAGGACTTTGCTTGTTTTGAGAGATTTTTATATCTATACTCTATACTCTCATGAGAGTACAGATGATTTTCTGAATATTTTTACAGTTTATTTTGCCTTGATGGAGATAATATGATCATTACATTCTATTAGAAATAATTTTCTTTGGTCTGTTTGGAGGAAATGTATTCATTACAATCCATCATGAATAATTTGGAGGCTGTTTGGTTATTTTTTAGTGTTATTTTGCATCTGTACTCTCTTGAGAGTACATATAATTTTTGGACATTTTCTCTAGTTTCTTCGGATTGTTTGTTGAGATTATTTTCATTACTCTATATACTCCATGTACTCTCTGTACTCTCTGTACTATCTCAATACTCTATACTCTCTCTCTACTCTACTCTGCATCTGTACTCTCTGTACTCTCATGAGAGTATAGAGCATTTTGGTCATTTTTTTCCTGTTTCTTTGGCCTATTTGGAGGAAATATGTTCATTAGGCACAATTTGGAGGCTATTTGACTGATTTGTTAATATTTTCTTGCATCTGTACTCTCTGTACTCTCATGAGAGTACATATAATTTTTGGCTATTTTTTTCAATTTCTTTGGCCTGGTTGTTGATTTAAGTATATTTGGAAGTAATTTTGTTTGATGGTTTAGGATTTTTATATCTCTCGTACTCTAATGAGAGTACATATGATTTTCCTAATATTTTTGCAGTTTATTTGGCCTGCTTGTAGGAAATATGTTCATTACAATCCATTAGTAGCAATTTTAGGGTGACTTGGTTGGTTTTATGGTTGATTTGCATCAATCATTTCGATTTTTTCATTTTGAAGTTTACCATGTCAAAAAAAGGATAACTTAGATGCCCCTACCACGCCTAACGGTGTTTGATATGCAACACTCTATAGTAATGAAGTCATTGACATTTTACAAAGGCTTCATCTCGATCAATCAATTACTAAATTCAACACTCTATTACCTCAATCTGTCTTGTGGGACATGAGAAGCAAACTTTCTTTTGGGTGGGTGCATTCCTTTCACCCCGATGAAGTTGTAGTGATAATAGGGATGCCAAATAGAGGGAGAAGGTCTTATGGCATATAGGGAATGTGCTATCCAGGTCAAGCACTTCCAGGAAGAAGCCCTTAAAGAGCATCTTGAAGGTAAAACACAAAGAGAAGAGAGCAAGAACACGCCTCGTACTCTCGACTCTTTACACTCTATACTCTCTGTACCTCTCTACTCTTTGTACTCTCACTTTTGTACTCTGTACTTTCTATACTCTTTGTACTCTTCTCAACTCATGGGTAACTTGATATAATACTGTTTATGTTTCATCGGTAATTTTTCTCAACCGTTGTATACGTACAATTTTTTTACGTTTGTTAGTGTTATTCTTTGAAATTCTTTTATTTAGTATATATTTCCTACACTATTTGGAGTTCTTTGCAAGAGAACTTTGCTTATTTTGAGGATCTACTTTGCATGGGTATACTCTCTATAATCTTATGAGAGTACTGGCCAATTTCATATTATTTTTCATGAGTTCCTGGTCTGTCTGGAGAGAATATGTTCATTACATTCCATTAGAAGCAACTTGGAGGCTATTTAGGTTGATTTTTAGGAGAGTTTTGCATGTGTACTCTCTGTACTCTCACAAGAGTACAAAAGTATTTTGGGCATTTTTCTAGTTTCTATGAGAATGAGGAGGAAATATATATTCATTACAAATCCATTAGGAATAATTTGGAGGTTGTTTGGTTGTTTCTTTAGTGTTATTTTGCATCTGTACTCTCTGTACTCCCTCTTCTCTCTATACTCTATACTCATGAGAGTAGAGCATTATGTCATTTTTTTCCTATTTCTTTGACCTGTTTGGAGGAAATATGTTCATTACAATCCATCAGGAACAATTTGGAGGCTGTTTGGTTGGTTTTTCAGTGTTATTTTGCATATGTACTCTCTGTACGATCTTGAGAGTACATATGATTTTGTGGACATTTTTTTCCAATTTCTTTGGCCTGGTTGCTCAGATTATGTTCATTACATTCCAGTGAAAGCAATTTGGTGGTTGTTTGGATGATTTCTAGGATATTTTTGCATCTGTACTCTCTATACTCTCAGTATTTAGCTCATTTCTTTCACTTTCTTTGGCCTATTTCGAGGGAATATATTTATTTGTAGAGCTATTTTACATATCACATTTATGTGGAGCTATCTGAGTAGGTGAATGCGGTCAATGAGCAGTGTGATGATGAAGTCATGATGTCTAATTACATAAATTTGGGGAGACTCCTTGGCACCAGCTCGTAATGAAACAAGCATCGCGACTGCACATCAAACCGGCTTGTTGAAAGGACCATACTAGTTATTGGCCAAACTCCAAGAAATTGAAATCAAAATATTTTTTATGTGCAAAAGCAGGTTGAAAGAAATCTGCATCTAAACGGCTTAGCAAAATTCCAGAAAACTGATACAAGGACTGCTTGTCCAGCCATGATTAGATTTTCTGTTGACTTGGAGGGGAATTGTATGGTTAAAAAATATATAGAAAGTCATAATCATTCATTGAAAAAGCCTGCTGACCTACATCTTCTTAGATCACACAGATGCATTAGCAATGAAAAGGCTTCCATGTTGAGGACAATGAAAAGGTCGGAATTAGAGCAACCGATGCATATTCAGCTATCTAAGTGAGAAGCGTAGAGAATATTGGATTCACAAAAAGAGATGCTTTCAATTTTATTCAGAAAGAGAAAAGATCGAGGATTGTGAATGGTGACAGTAATGCATTAATACTGGGAAAGATAGCAAGTGACGATGTTTGCATGGGATGTACAAGTTGATGAGTCAGATTGCTTAGTAAGTTTTTTTTGGAGCAATGGCATGTCTAGGATAGAATATGACTATTTTGGTGAAGTTATAATTTTTGATACAAGCTATCGACTCAATAAATATAATTTTGTTTGTGCCCTCTTGTTGGAGTGAATCATCGCAAAATATGTTATTTGGAGTAGCATTTTATCGAAGAGATGATTGAGTCATTCTCATGGCTATTCGGATATTTCTTGGTTGATGAGTGATGACATCCTACACAATATTCAGCGATCAAGATCGCTATGGTAGAGCTATCAAAATTGTATTACCGCATACTCATCATAGGTTGTGCCAATGGCATATTTTGAAGAAAGCTCCTTCCAAGGTTCACTGCTTTAATAGTAATAAGAGGGTACAAGGGCTATTTTATGCATGCATGAGCAAATGTGACTCAGAGGAAGAGTTTGAAGAAGCTTGGTCTGCCATGCTAGAAGAAGGCAATTTGCATGATCATGCTTGGCTGTTTGAGCTTTGTAAAATTAGATACAAGTGATCCACTGCATTCAGCAAAGACTCATTCTACATCTTGTCAATGCAACGTAGTGAGTTAATGAACAACGTATGTCACGAAATCTCTAAACCAATAAGTTCACTCCACGATTATTTCTTCGGGTTGGAGAAGGTTATGGAGACATGGCAGAATGAACATGACGAAGACTTCAAGTGTAGCCAGTCATCGATTGTTCCTGTTGTTAAGACCAATCCAATTCTAAAATAAGCAGCTATATTTTATACAAGAAAGCTTTATACTATATTTGAGGAAGAATTTTTGCATGGAGTTGGAGGCCTATCAGTAACTCTGCCAGATGACAGCCCCATGGAGTATTTAGTGAGAAACTTAGAGAATAAAAATTCATCCAAAATATGGACTGTCCATTTCAATGGGACTACCTTAGATGTAACTTGTACTTGTAAGAAATTTGAAATGATGGGATTACTTTGTGCCCATTATATTAGAGTTCTTAGTCAAGCAGATGTAGTGCGCATTCTGGATAAGTATCTTCTCATGCGATGATCTACCAGAATAAAGAGGGATATTTATATCGATAGTGCATATAGAAAATTAAGAGATGTGGAAAGCACAGATGGAAATGCTATTGGAATTATTTTTGAACCACAATCGATATGCATATCAAATAAGCATCGGCAGGGTAATAATAGAGAGGACTATATGCTTCAATCAAAAAAAACTATATCTGCTAACTCTATAATAAGTGAATTCTCTAGAAAGAAGAAGAAGTCAACCAAAGTAGATAAGAAAAGATATCTTAAAGGATCCGGTTAAGTAACGTCCCAAAGGGTGTTTCCAATGGCTTAAGGGATATTGGGAGAGATCCAAAAAAGCCAAGAGTAATTCTATATTTGCCTCTTAATTTTTAGTATTTAAAATATTCGCTAATCTTCAAACCATCCTATTTTATTGTTACAAACCAAAGTACAACCGATAGTCACAAGCGTGTTTTGTCACCCATTGCAACACCTTTCTCTACTATGCCAGAGTGTTTTTCAGAGGTACACACAGAATAGCACACATCGATACTGTAAAAAATCATTAACTGATACGATATTCTTCCTCAGGAATTCAACTCGAGCTCAATCGACCGCGGATACACTAAGTTGATGATGGATATTATTACAGGAAAAAATTTCAATGCATGATATCATTTAGTTATGTGTTGTTCAACTATACAATCATTTCTGCAGAGAGTACAGAGAGTAGAGGGTACATAACTTGCTTGAAACCAGGAAGGTCCAAATGGACTTTAATATGGGTCAATTATTTTCCGCTTAGTTTTTTCCTCACTACTTGTTGTTGCTCTTAAAGCAGCATAAAGTTTACCCTATTAAGGACTTTGTAATCCTGGGTGGCAATAAAATTTCTCATATTTTACCAAATTCCGATTGATGAGTTTACCTTGCTTACGGATGAGTGATTTTCATTAGGCATTACATAGTTTGATATATACTCTATAAAGTACTCCACATTTTATGAAATGATTTTTATTGCATGGACTACAATTTTTGATAAGCCCATATGTTCCTATCAACAAGTTTAGTAAAAGCTGAAGAAAAAAAAATTATGTGATGAAGATGATATTAATACTGATGATATTAGTTTAGTAATTATTTATAAATTTATCAATAATATTAACTTGATTCAGATGATATTTTCAGTTATTATATTATTTAAAAAAATTTCTCATCTTAAAATATAGAATTTGCTCCATGCTGCCTTCAAAATTTAAATTTCTGAATAAGACGTTGGTAAGCCGCATCATCGACAGTTTATTCTATTTTATGCACATGTTTGAAAGTAGGTTTTAAGAAGCATGATTTCGACTGGTAGAAAGTAATTTTATGCATTCACAAAATTCTACCACATTTTTAAAGATCATAATTTCCTTTATTAAAGAGTTAAGTTTAATAATCGTACTCACTTATATTACGTTCACATGCTAAGTAGTTCATATTGCTTCTCCACATACTTTCGTGAGGCATTCGAATGTTGAGTATAACGTAAATTTTAGATAATGTAAATTTTAACTTCTTTTCAGTTGATCCGAATTTAAAATATGATATAATTTGAATATCAAAATTAAGCTTATTTTCTCCAAACAAGTAAAGAAATCATCATAAAATCATAAACAATATTATATCAACTACCCATGAGTAGAGAAGTATATAGAGAGTCTAGAGGCATAGAGTATAGAGTACAAAGAGTATAGAGGGTGCGAAAATATAGAGAGTAGAGAGTAGAGAGTATAAAGAGGGTTCACATGCAAAACTGCTCAAAAAAACTCATAAAAAAGCAACCCAGGAGCATCCAACTTGCTTTAAGGTTATAGTGAACAATTCCTCTCTGTCCTGCAAAGCAAAAGTGGAAATGGGAAAAAATAAGCAAATAATCTATACTATGAGGAGAATACAAAGAGTTAAGCTACATAACACCTCAAATATTCTTATAGTCAGCCTTCAAACTACCTACAATGGAATAGAGAGTATAAAGAGTACAAGAAGTGTAGAGGGTACAAAAAGTATAGAGAGTACAGAGAGTATAGAGAGGGTTCACATAAAAAATTGCTTAGAAAACTCATAAAAAAGTAACTCAGGAGCATCCAACTTGCTTTAAGGTTATAGTGAACAATTCCTCTTCGTCGTGCAAAGCAAAAGTGGAAATGGGAAAAAATAAACAAATAATCTGTACCATGAGGAGAATACAAAGAGTTAAGCTACATAACACCTCAAATATTCTTATAATCAGCCTTCAAACTTCATTGGAATAGAGAGTATAAAGAGTACAAGAAGTATAGAGAGTATAGAAAGTATAGAGAGTACAGAGAGTACAGAGAGTACAGAGAGTATAGAGAGGGTTCACATGCAAAATTGCTCAGAAAACTCATAAAAAAGCAACCCAGGAGCATCCAACTTGCTTTAAGGTTATAGTGAATAATTCCTCTTCGTCCTACAAAGCAAAAGTGAAAATGGGAAAAAATAAGCAAATAATCTGTACCATGAGGAGAATACAAAGAGTTAAGCTACAGAACACCTCAAATATTCTTATAGTCAGCCTTCAAACTACCTGCAATGGAATAGAGAGTATAAAGAGTACAAGAAGTATAGAGGGTACAGAAAGTATAGAGAGTACAGAGAGTACAGAGAGTATAGAGAGTATAGAGAGTACAGAGAGTATAGAGGGTACAGAGTACAAGAGTATAGAGAGTACAGAGAGTACAGAGAGTACAAAGAGTACAGAGGGTACAGAGAGTATAGAGAGGGTTCACATGCAAAACTGCTCAGAAAACTCATAAAAAAGCAACCCAGGAGCATCCAAAATTGCCAAGAAAATTGAAGAAAAATAGATGAAATACTCTATATACTCTAGGAGAGTACAGAGAGTACAAATGAAACACATCCCAGTAAAGCATTCCAGCATCAACCAAATTATTGCAGGTGTTCTCTACTAAGAATAAAAGATCCAAACTGCCCAAGGATATTAAAAAAATAAAAGAAATACCATGTATAATTATTTCCTACTTATCAAACTTTAAATATACAGTTCTTAGCTTGGCTTTTTCATTCCCAAACAAAAGATAGCGTAAGCAAACTCGACCCTAAAGTAATTCATCTTCTTCAACCAATCTTGGATCCCAATTAAGTGAGGATTTCTAATTGCCTCCATGAACTTGACAAACATCCATGTCAACATTATCTTGATCTTGGCAACCCACTCACCATTTTGATTGGTCATTTGGGATCGCTCACAAAAGACTGGCCAGCATCTTCAACAAGTAATTTGATCTAAAAACCAAGAATTATAGTCAATAAAGGGGTAAAAAAATACAATTTACGGAAACCAAATTGGAAATAATTATTACAATCTCAGGAAGAATGGCCTTATGTCTTAGTTTTGATAATGAGTCATAAAAGTACCAAGCCCCTAGCTTAATATGCCCAACCAGGAGTGTCCAGTGCTGATTATATATAGTTGGAAGTAAGAGTAGCTTAGCCCTGACATTAATCGTCGTGACATCTTTGGATGAACATTGTTCTTTCCTTGTGTAGGCTATATTTCGCATAGCTCTGTAAGAAAATAAGAGAACGTTTATAAATTGTAGTTTCCATCTATATAAATAAGGATTGAATCATAATACACGACATATCTATGGGGTAACTTACCCAGTGCAAGCATGAGATGTACAAATAGGAGACATATAGCCCCAGACAGAGCGAGTACTCCTCGGCCAGTAGGAAGGCGAAGGCATCGACATGTGCATCTAAGAGATACTGATCTATCAGCAACTCATCAATCTACCCCCGTACAATAATGATATTCCCAGCCGTGAATATTGTATCACCCCTGCAAGTGAGAAATATTTTAAAGCGAGCTTAATTAAACGAATAGGTTATTTTATGTATGAAGGAGTTGATTGAAGATTGACTTACTTGTCCTTGAATCGGGAGCACGACGTATCAATAAGATGGAGCATCGACTTAGGCAGAACAGCTCTGGATGAGAAGTCAACAAAATGATGTGCCTCTGCTGGCTGCAATGAAATTACTGACGATGAAAGTTAGTGATGAAGAGCTAGATTCACTATGAATTAAGGATCAATCTACTGAGATGATGCATACCTCCGACTGATGCTCCTCCACCACAACGATAATAGTCTGTGGGTCGTCGACCTTTATTGGCTCATCTTTGCGAACCTATAAAAAATTTAGTGAAATATATTTTTATTATCTTAAATTTAAAAGAAAGTAACTTAATACCTCTACTATCGGCTTCTCATCTTGAGTGGAGGCCACCACATCACTTATTGTTGCTCGTGACTTCCTGTAAGTGTGTGTGAAGGGGGAACAAATAGCTTCCTCTTCCATATCTATCGAGCCTTCACACCACACTCAATGCTGCCGATTAAAGGCTTCAGAGCATCTTCATGTGCAGTGGAGGCCTCCACAATAGCTTCCCCTATGGTGGACTCAACAGGGGCTTCCCTAGTGAAAGCTACCTCAGGGGCTTCCCAAGTGGAAGTATCCACAGGGGCAGCAGCTGTAGTTGCCTCCACAAGTGACTCCCCTGTGCTAGCCTCCACAGGGGACGCTCCTTTAGTAGCATCCATAAGTGCTGCCCCTATGACTGCCTCCTCAAGAGTTCCCCCTGTGGTGACCTCCACATGAGCTTCCCCCACAGTAGGGATGGTAGAACCCCGCTGCCCAGCAAGAACCTCCTCGATAACAGTAACTCATAAATCAATCCCATCCATTCTCTCTATCATTATTGCTTGAAAAGAAGATATTATATCTTCCAAGTCCCTAAAACCTGCAAATATCCTCTCCACCATAAAGCCTTCGTGGGGTAATAAAGAGGCTAGATACAGGATGGGAGAATATCGAAGAGACATATGGAGATTCAGGTGAACTCGTGGACTTAGAATGGGATTGCTATCGCTCAACATGTATTGCATGTTGTGGGAAAATGATTCAAGGAGCCGTCTCCTCTCGATATGTCCTAGAATGAAAGGCAGACCTGTGTTAAATCGATAAGAAAATGTGATGACTACAGCATAAATAAATACATTCTTATATGAACTAAGTGATATTATTATATGTCACCCGGTGTCCTCCTAAACTAGTGAAGGCTTCATCTGAAAATTTTATTTTTAGCCATCGCAAAGATAATGGCTTTGCAAATGGAGATGGCAACCTCATGATGCTTATGTGCTCAGCGGCCGATCTACAATTAATATTTATATAAGTTAACTTCAATGCATCAAATAATACATAACCAAAAGATATAAAACATATACCATAAGAAGAGTGACAAAGCCACTCATGTACAGTGTCTTCGGTATGAATCTTTGATGTAATACCATCAAATTGTGAAACTAGAAGGCCCAAATGGCCGCCTTGTATTCAAGAAATTTATCTATGACATCGAATCAATCAAAATGCCACCCTATAGTTGTGATATACAAAAAAAAAGATTTGGAAAATGTATGTACAGACAAATTATGCCACAGAATGAGCTATCCGGATGCTCAAGCATAGTCTTATAGTCCATCAATTAAGCGAAAGGAGATTTCGCCATAAGACCTTCTCCCCTCTGTTTGACATCCCTATAATTGCTGCAACTTCATCGGGGGTGAAAGGAATGCAATGCCCACCCAGAAAAAAAGCTTGCTTCTCTATCTCCCAGCAAGACAGGATTGAGGTAATGGCTATTGAGTCTTGCTGAATTCCATGGAGTCTAATGAATTGATTTAGATGAAGCCTCTTTAAAATGTCAATGACTTCATTAGTAAATCATGCTATAATATTATCGAACACCATTCTAACGGTGGTAGGCCTACATCTTGAAGTTTTTCTTTTCCTGACATGGTAAACTTCAAAATGAAAAGTCAGTTAATGAAAGTACAGATGCAAATCACCCATAAGAAATAACCAATCAGCCTCTAAATTATTCTCAATTGATTTGTAATGAACATATTTCCTCCAAACAGGCCAAAAAAATTGGAAAAAAATTTTCACAAAATCATATGTACTCTCAAGAGAGTACAGAGAGTACAGATTCAAAATACCACTAAAAAAATCAACCAAACAGCCTCCAAATTATTCCTGATGGATTGTAATGAACATATTTCCTTTAAACACAAAGCAGAAAAAAAAATGACCAAAATGCTCATACTCTCATGAGAGTACGAAATCTGAAAAATCCCATAAACCATCCAAAGCAGTACATATACAAAATAACACTAAAACCAACCAACAGCCTCCGAATTATTCCTAGTGGATTGTAATGAACATATTTCCTTCAGCAGCCAAGAAATTGGAAAAAAATGATAAAAATGCTCATACTCTCATGAGTAGAGAGTCTGATGTAAAATCCCCAAACCATCCAAACATCCCTCCAAATTACTTTCAATGAAATGTACTGAACATATTTCCTCCAAACAGGCCAAAGAAATTGGAAAAAATTAGCCAAAATTATCTGTACTCTCTCAAGATATACAAAATGATGCAAAATAACACTAAAAACTAACCAACCCAAATTATTCGATGGATTGTAATGAACATATTTCCTCCAAACAGGCCAAAGAAATAGGAAAAAATGACAAAAATGTTATGTACTCTCATGAGAGTACAGAGAGTACAGATATAAAAATCTCCCAGAAACCATCCAAACAGCCACCAAATTGCTTCCACTAGCATGTAATGAACATAATCTGAACAACCATGCCAAAGAATTAGAAAAATATCCACAAAATCATATGTACTCTCAAGAGAGTATAGAGAGTACAGATGCAAAATAACACTAAAAAAAACCAACCAAATAGCCTCCAAATTATTCCTGATAGATTGTAATGAACATATTTCCTCCAAACAGGCTAAAGAAATAGAAAAATGACCAAAATGCTCCGTACTCTCATGAGAGTACAAATAGTACAGATGCAAAAATTTCTCAGAAATCATCCAAACAGCCACAAAATTACTTCCATTGGCATGTAATGAACATAATAATAACTGCCAAAGAAACTAGAAAAATATCCACAAAATCATCCGTACTCTCAAGAGAGAGAGTACATATATAAAATACTAAAAAATAACCAAACAAACCTCCAAATTATTTGATGGATTGTAATGAACATATTTCCTCCTAAAGCCAAAGAAATAGGAAAAATGACCAAAATGCTCAGACTCATGACAAGAGAGTACATGCAAAAATTCTCGAAACCATCCAAACACTACCAAATTACAGAATGTAATGAACATAATCTGAACAACGAGGCCAAAGAAATTGGAAACAAATGTCCACAAAATCATCATGTTGTCAAGAGAATATAGAGAGTACAGATGCAAAATAACACTAAAAAACTAACCAAATAGCCTCCAAATTATTCCTGATGGATTGTAATGAACATATTTCCTCCAAACAGGTCAAAGAAATAGAAAAAATGACCAAAATGCTCTATACTCTCATGAGAGTACGAGACTGATCGTAAATCCCAAAACCATTCAAAAATCCCTCTAAATTGCTTCCAATGTAATGTAATTAATATATTTCCTCCAAATAGGCCAAAGAAACTGGAAAAAATGGCCAAAATCATTTGTACTCTCAAGAGAGTATAGAGAGTATAGATGCAAAATAACACTAAAAACCAACCAAATAGCCTCCAAATTATTCCTAATGGATTGTAATGAACATATTTCCTTTGAACAGGCCAAAGAAATTGGAAAAATGACCAAAATGCTTTGTACTCTCATGAGAGTACAGAGGGTACAGATGTAAAAATCAGACCACAGAATTTTAATTACATCGACTGAACATACTATCATCCCTAATCAGGCCACATAATTCATCTTGAAACATGACCAAACATCCTACCATGTGATATACTAAATATTTCATATGTTAAATTTGAAAATAACGGCGTGTACCATCTTGACAGTACAGAGAGTACACAAGTAAAATATCTCCAAAAACTACTAAAATACATTTTGTTCATTTAAAGAACTCAAATATTCTAAAATGTTCACATATTGGACGGTGAGAAGAATAAGAGAAAAACCTAAATTCATTAAAGTTCGGGAACATAGTGTAAATACCTCATATGCAGTCGCCTACAATACCTCAATGGAAGTTATTCATAAGATTTGCTAAACCACTGAGCAACGGCCAGACATTCGCCGATCGAGAGCGGGAGCTGAGCTAACAGAGAAAGCCCTAAAATGTCATGCATGGGAGGAATGTCAAACGATGCCCGTCTCATTTTTCTTCTCCCGCTGTTTGAATGAGGCGGGCCGGGCCGGGTCAGGCCAGGATAAATGGCATCATCGCCGTCTATCCAGTTACAGCGCCGTTAAGCGCTAAAATGGGAAAAAAACCACTGGACACGCGTCAGGCCAGTATTGGAGTACACATGTAAAGCTACGTGTGGACTCTGGACGTAATATTTTCTCTTAGCGGAGCCGCCTAAACTGCCTAAACCATCTTTTTCAGCCAATGGCAAGCCAGCAACACTCACTCCCATGCCTTCATGTGAAACAAAATAATATAGCTCTCTCTCCCTCCCTCACTCGCTCTTAGTCCGTTGTAGGTCGCACAAGGAGGCTCCTTCGCATTTTGGCTCCAGCTGACATGTTGTCGCTCCTCCGGTTCTCTCCAAAATCTCACACAACACAACAGGTTAAGCCCGCCGTCTCTCCACCACTAATGGACGAACCCTCCGATCTTGTTTGTCCGTTCCTCCCAACAAAGCCCACAATAGTGAACGGGAATTTCCTCGAGCCCGCCGCACTTCATCCCTCACGACTCCGATTACCTCCTATTGACCAACTGAAACAACCTCTCTACTTCGTACATGAACATCTCCAACCCTTCGTAAAACATCATATCCCAGGTGGCAGTGTTTCGAAGGATCTAATGGAGGAGACTTCCCATTATATGAGTTCCAAGGGAGTGACGGCTACATACGCCGGCCACCACCCTTTGCTAAAGCTGGCGATGTTGCTATCTCCAACATCGTATCTCGTGCTTCTCTCTCTCTCGCGGCTTTTATTGCTCCGTGATCTCAGGTTTATACCCGTGGTCACAGCGAGGCCGCTTTGTTGTACTAAGTGAGGTCGTTGCCACCTGCCGGATCGGCATATTTTGATAAGATGCTTGAAGTACTAAGAGGAAGTATTATATGCTTGGAGGAAAAGGTGGTGTTGGGAAGATAAGTTTCTTCATTAGTTAAGTTTGCAAATAATGGTCATCCAACACTTGTAGTCTCAACTGACCCGCATTATTCTTTAAGTGATTCTTTTGCACAGACTTGTCTGGATCATTAATACCGTTAATGGTGTTGATTCTCCATTGTTTGCACTTGAGATAAATCCTGATAAAGCTCGGGAGGAATTTTTTAGTACTAGTAAAAAAACTAGAGGTATAGGAGTCAATGATTTTATGGATGGTACGGGTCTTGGTTCGCTTGCAGAACAGGTGTTTGAATACCTTGTTATGCTTAGTGGCGGCAGTTTGAAGACCACGTCCGAAGTAAGACACTAACCGCTAGAGAGACGAAGGTCGAATAGCTCGATGCACCACGCGATGACAGGAGGCTACCGAAATTTAAACTAACAAAGGGCTTAATTAATTTAATATAAAATGAACTTGAAGCTCAAAATTAAAATATGAATTAAAATTGCAAGTGTACGAAGATCTCGTTATGTTCAATAGAGCTAACGAGTTTGAAGACCCCGTTATGCTCAATAGAGCTAACGAGTAGAAGATCATGACCGTAGTGTCATAAGACACTGACCGTTATGCTCAGTAGAGCTGACGGGAAGGTCGAATAGACTCCCGATGCAGCCCCCTATGTGGGGACGATGCCGGGAGGTTGCCGAAATTTGGATTGACACAAAGCTTAAATATGATTAAATAAGAGTATTAATAAGCTTAAATTAAACTTAAATAAAAAATGATGAATTTATTGAGAACTTGAAGGCTCAACAACTTGATAGTTCACATGGAGGCAAGAATAAAATAAATTAGCTTGTGAACGAAGATGTGTAAACCCTTTCAATAAGCACTTGAGTTGCATCACGGACATTGGATGAATGGCGGCCTAGAGAGAATTTAAATGAGATTCATGATGATTTTGTGAGCTCATCAACAAACATTAGCCGAGTCTTATTGAAGTTTCAGAATTCAATGAATTCAAAACTAAATGCAAACAAATTAATATTAATCTAAATAATTGAACAAGAGCTGAAATGCCTACGCCACCGAATTCGCAACATATCATACAAGCGAACAGAAGGCGCTAATTAAGGAATTCTTAGATACACCTGCATGTGCTCGGACATAGAGATATAAAGTGCAAATTTTAATGTTCGAAGCAAAGCTAAATTGAATAAATTAAATATTAATCTGAAAAATTTAATAAAATATTATATCAATCTATAACATCTTCTATGCCATTGGATTCACATCATATCATACAAGTGAACAGAAGGTGTTAATTAAAGCTTCAATTGAACTCTTGCATTCATTATAAAACATGATTAAAATTCAAATTAAATACCTTAAAATTATGCAAGCAATCTAAAAATACACCTGCATGATCCCCGACACTATGCTAAATGCTTAAAGTTAGTGTCTGAGGATGCCGCGGTTAATTCTGTCAACCTCCCGTTAACAAAACCTAATGATATTGTTATAGCTTTCTCCGCCTCAGAAAATCTCTAAGAAGTTAATTCAATCATTTGGGAGTATAATGATTATCTCTTAACTCCCCAATGATAGCTAAGTTGATTGAAGATATCAACTAGAGGGGTAACTATTATCAAAATAATTATGATATTATATTCAATATTCTTAAATTCAAAATCCTCAAAATATAAATCTAGGTCTGATCCTCTATTATTAAATTAATAGAGTCGACAAGATCTGAAATAATAAATTAAATGATTTAAACATCCGCATGGGCCCCAACACTATGCTGAATGCTTAAACTTAGTGTGTGAGGATGCTGCGTGGTTGATTCCTGGTTTAGTCTCAGGACTGGGTCCGGGTTAACAAAACTTAAAAACCTATAATAAGAGTTTCAAATCAGTGAAATATCTGAGAAACTGATTATATCGGGTGATAATAGATATAATCCTTTATTAGCAGCTAAACAAAGTTGATAGTATCTAAAACTCTTAAACATATTCAAATTAATCAATATTTTAAATAAAATTAAGTAAAAAAAATCTTCATAACTTAGAAATAAAAAACTACTTAAATTCTCAAATACAACCGCATGGGCTCCGACACTATGCTGAATGCTTAAATTTAGTTTCTGAGGATGTCTGTTGGTTTCTGTTTAGTCTTAGATCGTTAACAAAACCTAAAAATCTATTATAAAAATTTCAACTCAGTAAAATATCTGAGAAACTGATTCTGTCAGGTGATAGTAGATCTAATCCTCTATTAGCAACTAAACAGAGTCAATAGGGTCTAAAGCTCTTAAACATATTCAAATTAATCAATTTTTCAAATCAAATTAAATATCAATCTAAAAATATTCAAATGAAACTCTATCACTAAAAACTTTAACCAAACTCAATCTATCCACCTTCCATAACTGTTTGTCGGGGGTGACAAACTAAGAAAACTCTAGCTCACAAAGGAGCCAATGTCAAATCAAGTGTTCTACTATGTTCACTCTCAATTAATCTCTCAAGTAAGACGCGGGCTCGTCTCCTTCCACTGCTTTCACGATGATGCGCTATGACTGAGTCCTCTGACGGGGTGGTTTGGCCAGGCCCGCCCATTATATTACGATCATCGTAGTCTGTGATGTCTCCCCAATGGCTCTCGCTTTTGAGTTGGAATCATAGGTATACTGATAGGCAAATAGCTCTCACTAAGGTGGACTTAAGATTGTCTCTTGACAAACACCACCCCTGCGTGTCTACAAGGATTTCTTGGGCGGCGTAACCCATGTTCTTGATGAGGATCCTATCAGGTTGGGTCATTACCTCCTCGACTAAGTAGACCAGGGCACTGCGGGATCGAACCATGGGATCTAGACGCGTCATCATTCCCCAACCATCCGGTTTAAGCTAAAATGATAAATTTCAAATCTTAAATTCAAACTCTATATCTTGCTATACGCTACATTAAGCATCCTAATGACTAGCCTTTAAAGTTCTCTCTCTATTGAGGGGTAATTAACTATAGGGCTTGCTTTATAGAAACCCGAACAGATCTTAAGTCCTCACAAAATGAGGGCAAAATCTCTAGGTAGTGTCTTATCTACTATTCCATCTGCCTTCTGAAAATTTCATCGACATTTAAACCACTCTCTTCATCGGAGAGTTCGATGGCAAATTTTCGGAGCCACTAATTAGTAAATAAATTTGATACAAAATATATATAATTACAAATCTTAATAATTTTTACATAAAGTGATTTTATATATTTTTGAATGAAATGAGTTTTTTCGTCCAAAAATAAGGGGGTAAATGATATATCTCTCTAAAATTTATAAATCAAGCATGGATTTCAAGTTAAAGCATATATTCAATCAAATTAAATGACTCAGTGAGATGTGTCTAACAACACTAAAATCGGGTCAAATTGACCTCAACTCAAGCTCAAAAGTTACATATGAAACTTCGAGACATTAATTGAATGGTCAAATGACTTCCAAATTTGACGTGATTATAGTAGAATCGAGCGGCTCAACGAGACGAATCCAACGAGTCTAAGATCACTCAAATCAAAGATTTTTGGATGGTCAAATCACCAAAAAACTATATATAATCAAATGAATCAATATACCCCATCCGATGGAGTGTTTTGGGATTTTGGCTACAATGACCAAAATGCCCCTCTCAGAATCCTATAAATAGGACCCCATTCTTGTCATGAAGTGGGAGAATGAGCCAAAGCGACTTGGGAGAAAGTTGAGAGAACTAGAAGTTTGAAGTTAAATTATCGCCGCCAATGCATTGCCGTCACCGACTGTCATCAACAACCGTTACAACCCAACTATCGCTGCATAGCTATTGTAACCTGATTCTAAAATTCTCATTATCAGGATTTCTCACATACGATCTAGTAATCTCGATGTTGGAAAGACTTAAACTCTGTACTCAAAAGCAGATATATAGTGGAACATTTTCTTGAGCTAAGCTCCATGATTTTTCCCTTTACGGGTTTTCATGTAAAATTGAAGTTTCTTATTCTCTTTTCAACTATCTCATGTTAGATTTCCCAACAAAGCTAAGATATGAAATTTTATTCTATCTGGTTGGTTTGTAGCGAATAATGTTATTTAAATTAGTATGACTAAGTTGATCAATAACAATCATGTTTACTAACGAAACACTCTCATATATTGCTTAATTCTATATATTTAACACCAAACATCTATCATAGTACACATTTAAAGTGTGTTTCTTATTAAGTGATACTTGTATAAATGTTCATATTGTTAATTCACTTATATAAGCACATTTAGTCTTCATATTTCATTACACTTGTGTCCATTTAGTTGAAATATTTGATTTATTTTTTTATGCTAGCTTGAGTGTTTTGAGTTAAGGAGAATTAAAAAAAAAAAAAGTTCAATAGTGTTCATGCAAACTCAATTTATATACTCCCTTATTGTGTATTTAAGCTAATACTTCTCCTTAGAGATAAAGATTGAAGTGATTAAGAATAATAATGGTGGCCCTCCTTTTATAAGCCGAGATAACAATAATTGAAGGTGACATATGAGTTTATGTTGATAGTTATAAATATGACTAAGGGTCCTCAGGGTCCTTAGAATAGTCTTCTATTCAGTGATTTATATAACACAAACAGAAGGTAGTTGGTTAGGAGACACAAGATGGTCCTAGCTGAGATTATAAGCAATGAAAATGATCCTAGTGAATTATTTTTTTATTTTAATTTTAGCTTAAGTTAACATAAAATTATGATAAATAACATCTTTTTAAATCATTTTGACATTTTAATTAGTTTTTTTTTTAACTTTTGCTAACAATTATATATTTGAGAAAAAGCTACATGGGATTGAAGCAATTTTTTTTTTTAATGATAGAAGCTCAAATATTTTTTTTCAATTAATTTTGTATTGTTCTTTAAATAAGAACAATTTAGATAAGAAAAATAATAAAATAAATGTATAAGTAGTGGATATCTTAGTGTTCAAATACTTTTTGGGCATATATTTTTTTTTCGTTCATTGATATTTTTGCACATACTTCTTTCTTAGAATAATACTGCCAAGTTCATATTAAAGATGGAAAAGTTTGCTTAGAGCATATCAAATAAATCATTCTTTGTTGATCATGACTTGTCTTTTCAATTTGCTTTATTTTTATGAATTCAATTAAACAAAAGGTGCATCACAATTGAATATAATTAGGTTTAGCGGGGCAAAGAAAAAAATATTTGTATTATTTTCTTAGTATAGGTGCCTATAACGGGATTTTAATCAGGTGCGGAGCTTTTTTTGTTATGATTATAGTGCATGGTTAATGTTATTTAAGCAAGTGTGATTAATTAGATTCATAATAATTATATTTGCTAGAAAAATAGTCACACATATAGTTTAATTTTATATTCAACATCTTAAATTGGATAGAATTTAAGAAGAAGTTTAGAAGTGCAAGGTTTAAACCTAATTCACACCTTCTTTTGTTGAGCCATTAAGCCAAAACTCTTCCTAGATAAAGAGACAAATCTATCATAATATAAAAATTGAGATGACTCATGATGACTATAAAGGAGAATAAGAGTAGTCATGATGATCCTTCATTTAGAAATGAGGATATCATAACAGAAGACAACATATGAAGTTATATTGTTGGTTGTGAAGGTGACTAAGTTTTCAATTTGTCCTTTCTAAAGGTGAAGATTTGAAGATAGTGAGAGGTGGTTTACAAAACAATCCTATATTTAGAGCTAGAGACTACAATACCTTAAGAGAATGGGAGAGAGAATATAGCAAGTTCAATGAGGTGATTGAAGGTAGTTGAAATAATCTAAGTGAAAATAGCTTAACAAGAAGGTAGTGTGCAAGGCATTCATGCAATATCAGAGGAAAGTCGATGACTTAATCTTAGTGGGTTGAATATAATAAAATAAGGTTAATGAGTAATTTAAGATGATGATGTGTGTCCTTCTTCTAGATGATTGATAAGAATATCTTGTGGTCGTTATAGTTCTAGAAACGTCTTATTATTCAAAAGTTTAGCTACTTCGAAACAAGAAGAATTAGAATTTATTTATAGATTTTAAAGGTTTTTTTCTAAATCACATCATGCTTAAGAATTAATTGGATGTTGCATTTATTAGTTGGTTTAATTTACCTGTTTGTGCTCAGTGCCTTGTGGAGTTCATTAATGGCATATCACAACATATATATATATATATATATATATATATATATATATATATATATATATATATATATATATATATATATATATATATAAATGAATAAGTGCAGTCTTCAAATTACTTGAGCTCGGCTCGATTAATGCTTGTTCATATTTATTCAAATTAATAAAAGAAAATTAAGTTTGAATATTTTTTGAAAACTTAAAGTTTAAATGAACTAAATATGAATATGATCTTATTCGGTTGTTTATGCTTATGAGCTGACCATGAACTCAGCTCGATTAATGCTCGTTCAATTTTTTTTTAACTGTGGTACTCATATATTTATGCCTATCATAATCAGATTTTAAAAAAAATTAAAAATAAGAGTTTGGATTTAAAAACCTCTTTTTTAATATTTATTTATTTATTTTTATTTTTAGGACGCTTATAAACTCTCAGCTGAGCAAATGAACTGCCTAGTTACAGTCATCTGAAAGCATTTCCCACAATTTTCAACAATGTAAGTGCTTATTGTATTTTTTTTCTCCTTCTTTATTGCAATTCTCAAAAAATTAAGTACCAAAGTATTAATAAAATATCACATTTTAAACCCAAAATAATTATTAAGAAAATAAAGTCAACTTAATTAACTCATTGCATATTGCAATTTGTGCTAATTTACTGTGATAAAAATTTGTAAAGTATCTAATTTAATAATTTTTTTTAAGAAAATACATGCTATATAGGAGTGTTTATTCAATCAATTTGATCGATTCAATTAAATTTTTTAATAAATTAAATAACTTAAAATAATTAAATTGTTCAAACAATATACAAAATTGAACCAAAGAAATTGAGCAATAATTTGATTTATTCAATTTATTTTTCTGATTGAACAGAATAATATATAAATAATAATAAGTTTGTATAAACTAATTAATTAAAAATAGAATCCAACTTTTTTTTACATTATAAATTTCTTAGTAGAATAAAAATCTATTAATTTATGAAAATAATAAAGTATTTACAATCAAAATTAAATATTTATATTTAATTTCTTAATTATTTTGATTCATTCATTTTAACTTATCTTTTTTTAAATCGAATCTAAAATACAAAAACAAATAGTTCAATTTTTGTAATTAAAAATAAAATATGAGTTTATAAATAAATTAAACTGATAAAATAATAATGATTACATTAAAATTTTTATATTTGAACTGACTAATATACACTCATAATATATATTTAGTAATGCTACTTCTTAAGCTGGCCATAAAGCTAATTTCATTGTCGGCATTATAATTATTTCAGTGTCGAATCTCAAAATTAATTTAATTACATATAAATTTTAATTTAAAATTAAAAATTTTAAAATATTCTTATCTTACATTTAGATTATAACTTTTAGAGGAATTTACAAACATAATAATTCAAACTTTGATATTTATTTATATAAAATTTTAAAAAAATTATTTACATTTATAACACCTTAAATTTCCACCTCATCAAAAGGAGAAAATATTATGCCCGGAGTCCACACGTAGCTTTACGTGCGGACTCCAATCTCGCGAGTCAGGTAGTTTTTTCCCATTTTAGCTTAACAGTACTGACGGCGACCACGTCATTTATCCTGGCCCGACCCAGCCCGGCCCGCCTCGTTCAAACAGCGGGAGAAGAAGCCTCGTTAGAATGCGCGGGAGGAATTTAAAAGACATATATATGTCTAGATTTAGGGTTTAGGGGTGTATTTTTTCTTAACGAGCTCGAGAAAGAGAGAAAGAGATTTTCTCATTTCCTTTTTAAGAACCATGAAGATGAGACGAGGCCTTGAGGAAATAGCTGAGGATGTATTAAATAAAAATGCATCGGTAATTTTTCTCAACCGTTGTATACGTACAATTTTTTATGATTTGTTAATGTTATTCCTTGAAATTCTTTTATTTAGTGTATATTTCCTACACTGTTCGGAGTTCTTTGCAAGAGGACTTTGCTTATTTCGAGGGATTTTTGCATCTGTACTCTTTGTACTCTCATGAGAGTACAGATAATTTTCTGAATATTTTTGCAGTTTAGGTTGCCTGGATGGAGAGAATATGGTCATTACATTCCATTAGAAGCAATTTTATGGTTGTTTGGTTAATCTCTATGGGAGATTTTCATCTGTACTCTCTATACTCTCTGTACTCTCCTGAGAGTATAGAGCATTTTGGGTAATTTTTTTCACTTTGTGTGGCATGTTTGGAGAAAATATGTTTATTACAATCCATCACGAAAAATTTGGAGGCTGTTTGGTAGTTTTTTTAGTGTTATTTTGCATCTGTACCCTCTGTACTCTCTTGAGAAATCTGAGATAATTTTGTATTTTTTTTCCAATTTCTTTGGCCTGGTTGTTCAGATTATGTTCATTACATTACATTAAGTAATTTGGTGGAATGTTTGGATGATTTCTGGGAGATTTTTCCATCTGTACTCTCTGTACTCTCCTTAGAGTACAGATCATTTTGGGTTATTTTCTTCAACTTTCTGTGGCCTGTTTGGAGGGATATGTTCATTACAATCGATGAGGAATAATTTGGAGGTTGTTTGGTTATTTTTTTAGTATTATTTTGCATCTGTAGAGTACAGAAGATTGTTGGTCATTTTCTTCAGTTTCTTCAGACTGGTTGTTGAGATTATTTTCATTACATCTGTAATCTATGTTCTCTCTATACTCTCTGTACTCTCTCTCTGTACTCTCCTGAGGGTACAGAGCATTTTGGTCATTTTTTGTCTATTTCTTTGGCCTGTTTGGAGGAAATATGTTCATTAGGCACAATTTGGAGGCTGTTTGGTTGATTTGTTAGTGTTTTCTTGCATCAGATCTCTGTACTCTCGAGTGCATTATGATTTTGGTCATGTTGTCTAGTTTCTTTGGCCTAGTTGTTGAGAGTACATTCCGTTGGAAGCAATTTGGCAGCTGTCTGGATTGTTTTTAGGGGATTTTTGCATCCGTTCTCTCTATACATTCCGTTGCATCACTCTTTAGTAATGAAGTCATTAACATTTTACAAAGGCTTTATCTGCATCAATTCATTAGACTCCATAAAATTCAGCAAGACTCAATAGGCATGACCACAATTTTGGCTTGTTGGGACATAGAGAAGCAAGCTTTCTTTCTGGGTGGGCAGTGCATTCCTTTCACCCCCGATGAAGTTACAGTAATTGTAGGGATGGAAAATAGAGGGGAGAAGGTCTTATAGAATATATGTAATGTGATATCTGTGAGGTCAGCACTTCCATTGAGGAAGCCCTTAAAGAGCATCTTGAAGGTAAAAAACATAAAGCAAAAGAAGCCTTACAGAAAGCAAAAGAAGCCTTAAAGAGCATCACCCGCGATGAAGTTGCAATGATAATAGGGATGCCAAATAGAGGGGAGCTGTCTTATGGCATAGAGGGAATGTGCTCTCTGTGAGATTAGCACTTCCAGTGAGGAAGCCCTTAAAGAGCAACTTGAAGGTAAAAAAATACAAAGCAAAAGAAGCCTTACTGAACACGAAGACTGCCCCCTCTGTACTCTCTGTTCTCTCTGTACTCTTTGCACTTTCTGTACTCTATACTCTCTGTACTCTCTGTACTCTCTATACTCTGTACTCTCTGTACTCATGGATAACTTGATATAATACTGTTTATATTTCTATGATGATTTCTTTACTTATTTGGAGGCTGTTTGGTTAGTTTTTTAGTGTTATTTTGCATATATACTCTCTGTACTCTCTTGAGAGTACAGATAATTTTGTGGACATTTTTTCTAGTTTCTTTGGCCTGGTTGTTCAGATTATATTCATTACATTCCAGTGAAAGCAATTTGGTGGCTATTTGGTTGGTTTAATAGTGTTATTTTGCATATGTACTCTCAATACTCTCTTGAGAGTACAAATGATTTTGTGGACCTTTTTTCCAGTTTCTTTGGCCTGGTTGTTCAGAGTCTGTTCATTACATTCCAGTGGAAGCAATTTGATGGGATGTTGGTTGGTTTAGAAGTGTTATTTTGCATCTGTACTCTCTGTACTCTCTTGAGAGTATAGATAATTTTGTGAATATTTTTTCCAGTTTCTTTGGCCTGGTTGTTTAGATTATGTTCATTACATTCCAGTGGAAGTAATTTGGTGGCTGTTTGGTTGGTTTAGTAGTGTTATTTTACATCTATACTCTCTATACTCTCTTGAGAGTACAGATGATTTTATGGACATTTTTCTTGTTTCATTGGCCTGATTGTTCAGAGTCTGTTCATTATATTCCAGTGAAAGTAATTTGGTGGGATATTGGTTGGTTTAGAAGTGTTATTTTGCATCTGTACTCTCTGTACTCTCTTGAGAGTATAGATAATTTTGTGGTCATTTTTTCTAGTTTCTTTGGCCTGGTTGGTCAGATTATGTTCATTACATTCCAGTGGAAGCAATTTGGTGGCTCTTTGGTTGGTTTTTAGTGTGATTTTGCATCTGTACTCTCTATATTCTCTTGAGAGTACAGATAATTTTGTGGATATTTTTTCCAGTTTCTTTGGCCTGGTTTTCCAGAGTCTATTCACCATTCGCCGACCACCGTCGCCGATCACCGCCACCGATCACCGCGACCAACTGCCGGCGTCGGTCGTCGCCGCCGACATTAACCGACCATCTTCGCCGCCACCACCGACCGACACCGTCGGTCCCTGACCCCTGCTGTTCACCATCATCAACTACCACTAGCAACTGTCACAACCTAACCATGGCTATATAGATGTTGTTTCCTGATTATGGGATTCTCATTGTCAGCCCTTCTCATATATAATTATGTAATCCCATTATCGGAAAATTTTGTACTCTGAAACAGATACATAGTAGAAGATTTTTACTGGGCTAGGCCCCGTGATTTTTTCCCTCTTTTTGAGGTTTTCCACGTAAAAAATTCTGGAGTTTTCTTATTAATTCCTCAAACATCTGTGTGTGTTCTGAACTCCGCAATAAAGCTAAGACATAAACTTTTACTCTACCGTAACTGGTTTTCTAGCACACAACAGTTTGGCGCCATCTGTGGGAAGAGACTCCCTCAATCACAATTTCTATGAACACCCGCACTATGGCCAATAGGCACAATACTCTTAACAACGGAGCCTACCGCTCCAACTCTCGTCACTCTCGAAACCAATCCTTGAACCAAGGACACCAAGCTTCTGCCTCACTTCCCCTTGATAGGCATGACCCTGTCGGTGAAGGTGCAACAGGAATCTCTCTAGAAGATTGTGTGCGCCGAATGGAGGAGTCTCAAAATGAGATAATTTGACTTTTACGAGGAACACGACAGCCACTACCGCGACAAACACATCTCCCCCAAGATCGATCATTAGTCATGGGAGGTCAAAATGCTAATGCGGAGCCTTCTCGCCATTAGACTGAAGTTCCTCCACTTCCAGACCGTGATGCTGACCTCCTTAACTGCTTCTTGGTTCTCTCGTCCATCATTTGCGACTCAACCGACGCTAATCAACCGTATTATTGGTAGCTTGGCACATTTTCATCTTGTTGACTCCACGTCATATTATGCGAATTAAAATGCTTGGTGCGAGAAGAACTGCATTATAAAGATGAAAATCATCTTCTCTCTCATCGCAGCTATCAGGAGTCTTCACCTCTAACTAAGGCTATTCTTCAACATCCCATTCCCGTAGGGTTCAAGCTTCCGAGCATCGACCCTTATGATGGGGCAACTGACCCATATGAACACATCGACCATTACAAGACCATCATGCATATCCAACGAGCTCCTGACACACTGCTTTGTCAGGTCTTTCCCGTTACCCTCAAGGGGCAAGCTCACACTTAGTTCTACTCCCTTTCAAGGGGATCCATTCATACCTTTGACAAACTCGCCAAGATTTTTGTAGAACAGTTCATTGCAAATCGGAGGATCATTAAAGATTCCTCTCATATCTCAGGCATTCGTTAAAATGAGGGTGAATCACTTAAGAAATACTTCCAAAGGTTCTCCTTAGAAGCTCGCCAAATACTGGGAGTAGACCCTAAACTATTAAGAGGAGTTTTTCTTGGAGAGCTCCGTCCTGGGCCTTTTTACTCATCACTAATGTGAGATACGGTCCGCTCATATGCCGACTTGGTTCATCGTGTGAAAGCACAAATTTCTGCCAATGAGGGTATTAATATCCATCGCAAATAATTTAAATAATCTACAGGAAAGCATAAAAGCACCCCAGGGAATGCAGACCGATAGTCCCATCAAAAGAAGCAACAAGGTAGTCGTGATCTCCCTCCACGACCATCACATCAACGACGTGAACCACGACCAGAAAAGGAATACATGCCACTGAACACATCTCGTGTTAACGTCTTGATGGCCATTCGAGATGAAGAGACCATTAAGTGGCCACATCCACTGAAATGAAATTCAAGAAATCAGGAGAAATATTGTCACTTCCATCGAAGTGGTGGACATACTACAGAGGCGTGTAAGCAACTTAAAGAAGAGATCGAGAGGCTCATTCAACAGGGATATCTACATCAATTTGTGTAGAACCAATCAACTCAAGCAAACATAACTCCAACTTGGGGGGGGGAGGCAACCAGGACAATCATCACAGAAATAACACAATAGTCACTGAATAGTTGGAGAAATTAAAACTATTGCAGGAGGTCCACTACTATCTATCAAGTCTTCATCACCACCTTTAAAGAGATGGAGTTAAAAAAATCTTGTATAAGTCATCCCATCACTTTTAATGACTCAGACTTGGAAGGAGTCCAAGTTCTGCATTAAGATCCTCTTGTCATCAGTGCGGGGTTTGGTAACCCCTATTATGTTGTTAAGAGAATTTTGATTTATAATGGGAGTTCCGTTGATGTTTTATTTTACTCCACCTTTCTTGGCATGGGCCTGGTTTAGGAAAACTTCAACCCATTGTAGGATCGTTATATGGGTTTGATAATCGCCCTGTATGAGTGGAGGAGACAATCACCCTTCCTGTTGTTCTCGGAGAATTTCCTTAACAAGTCACTCACTCAGTTCAATTCATAATAGTCAATTCAAATTCAGCATACAACACTATCTTTGGAAGACCCCTCCAATCAATCTTTGGTGTTGTCACTTCGATACCTCATCTTAAGATGAAATTTCAAATCTCCATTGGGGTTGGAGTGTCTGTGGAGATCAACAAATATTACAATCATGTTACCTCAGACAAGCTCAACCACGCCCTTTGGTGACCTTCAGCATCGAGAATTTTAATGTTCGAGATAAAGAAGTACCTCAGAGGGCTTTGCATGTAAAAGACTTACTCCCTGTTTCATTATCAGATGACCAACCGTTAAGCTATGATCAAAGATCCAGAGGAAAAATCTTTCCTAAAACTTGAAATGTTGTGGGTCTCTGAAAGTGTTATATGTAATTCTTGGTGCATAAATATTGCAGCCTTTAATTTACCACATTTATCTTTTCCTCTCCACCCCTTGTCTTTTGTTAACTCTCTCTAAAAATTTATCTCATTCCACTTGTTAAGTTATCTTATGATAATATTGTATCACCAACATTATCAAAGTAATGAGTTTATGATTTTTTCTTACAAGCTTGTTGCACATAAATGATCTTCTTCATTTCAATATTCCTACTTAAGAAATGCACAACTCACATTGTGTCTCAGTCGGGATATGATCAATCTCAAGGGGATTTGATCGGACCTCTTTCTGAGTTAGCGTCGAGTAACACTCGACAAACTACCGGATAGGTCAAAAATCCTCGGCTTCGACCTCTTCCATACGGTTAACGTCATCGAGTAACACTCAAAACAACCTCGAAGGTCAAAAATTCTCAAGATTCAATTTGACCTCTTCCATACAGTTAACGTCATCGGGTACTCGAACAACCTCGGATAGGTCAAAAATCCTCAATGGATTCAATTCGACCTCTTCCATACAGGTTAACATCATCGGGTAACACTCTGACAAACAACCTCGGATATGTTAAAAATTCTCAGCGAATTCAATTCGACATCTTCCATATAGGTTTATGGCATCGGGTAACATTCTGATAAACAACCTCGAATAGGTCAAAAATCCTCAGCGGATTTAATTCGACCTCTTCCATACAGGTTAACGTCATCAAGTAACACTTTGACAAACAATCTCAGATGGGTCAAAAATTCTCAGCGGATTCAATTCGACCTCTTCTATGCAGGTTAATGTCATTAAGTAACACTCAGATGGGTCAAAAATCCTAAACGGATCTCGATTATACCCCTTCCATGCAAGTTAATGGCATCAAGTAACATCATGGAGAATGATACTCTGAAATTATCTATCAGACTTTCTGAGTTGCTCGAACGATGGTTCCTAATTGACGTTTCCTCGCCATCTTAGCAGTTCTCAACTGTTAAACCATCCCTTGGAGTTTCAAGAAATACAATTTTCCACAACAATAAGTATGAACTACGGGCCTTGATCACCTCCAAACCCGATCGTCGGCGAGGGGATTGACACCTCTTCAGGGAAAACGAGCTCGCCGTATGAACTACGGGCATTGATCAAACAGTCGGTCAGCGAGGGGATTGACCCTCTTTCAAGGGAAAACGAGCCTCGCCATATGAATTACGCGCGATCGCGTAACCTGTCCGGTCAGCGAGGGCAGTTGATGCCTCTTTAGAAAAAGCGGAGCCTCGCCATATGAACTATGAGCCTTTATCGCCTCCAACACGGTCGAGGGACAATTCTCTTCGAGGAAAAAATTGGAATCATGTATGATTTGATCACCTCCAAATGGGTCCGGCAGGGGATTGGCCTCTTCGAGGCGAAGCCTGCATGAGATCTACAATCAACAAAGTGAATGACTTTCTCTTAAGAAGAAGGTTAGAACCGTAACAAAAGGAAAGGAAAAATGTTTTTTTTGTTTACCCTAGCCCTTGAACTTCCGCCAGATGATTTATCATACATTGCAAAGAAACACTAAGAGCACATGGGATTTGTGTCTTCTCACTTGACCTGGGGTTTTAAAGACCCTATGGGCAAAAGGTAATAAGTCAAAAAATGGAAAAAAAAACAAAAAACAATAGGTGAAACGAAAAAAATGCTCATCGGCGTTTGCGCGTATGGCCGGCCTTCAGCGCCCGCCCGGCACTCCCCTCACATGCCGCTCTCGCTTGCCATGCGCCCGCAGACTGCCTGCTGCGTGAGCCGCTACCACGGCTGGCGTCGCTCGCGCCCTGTAGTGCGTAAGTGTCAGATGGGTCCATAACCCACTCACACGCATTCGGACACATCCAGCGGCCTGCGCTTAGTGATCATAATCTTGTGCTCCCATGAAGATTTATCACTCAAAATGTATGGTTAATGAACCCACAAATTTCATTAAATAATTTACTATTTTCAAGTATTTGGCATATATATATTTGAATGATTGAGATAATGTCATCCAAAAATAGGGGACAAGATATGGCACTAAAAAATACTAGTGAAACACGAATCTTGATGTTAAAAGCAAGGCGATCCAAAGTTGAAACTAGTCGAGATCAAGCACTTAAAATATCATTGGAAACTTTGGGATATCGCTTAAATCGTTAAATAGTTCTTAAATATGGAGTTTTATAAGTCAATTGGCGTCTTGATGGATTTAACAAGCCTAAGATCTTTTGATTCTGACTTCATTTGATCATTCAAATACACAAAATACATTAGATGATCAAGGGAATCATCGCCATCATGAAGTGGTTTGGATTTTGCATGTATGTATTTACGGAATGCTTCTCTCTAATCTATAAATAGCACCTCATTCTTCACATGAGGAGCTAAAGAGAAGAGAGCTCTAAAGCAATCCTCCATAATCGCATGCCACCACTTGGCCCGACTACCTCGTTGGCCAACCGCCTGTCGGCGACCACCGGCGCCGACCCGCATCATCAATCTTATTTGTCGGTCTTCACCCGTGACCACTCTGGCACCCCGGTCGAGCATTGCCATCAACCCGCGTCGGCATTCTGCGGTCGCCGCGTCGACCATCGTCGCCGGTCATCCCGCCACTACCATCGCCCATCCGCAGCCGTCGACCAGTCGCTCGGTTTACTGCCGCTACCACCAGCCGCCATAGTCGGCCACCACCATCAATCATCATTGTCATCAACCATCGTCGCCCGGTCATCCAGAATACCAGGCTGCTACTCGCCGGTTACCACCATCGCCCATCATTGTCGCCATCACGATTGGGTGGTTTGCGTCATACGCTGACATCTCAGCCACCGCACCGATCCGCTGATCGACCTCTTATTCACCATCATCACCACTAGCAAGCTCACTAACCATGGCTATATAGCTGTTGTTATCTTATTCTGGGATTCTCATTGTCAGCCCTTCTCATATACAATTATGTAATCCCGTTATCGGGAAAATTTTGTACTTTGAAATAGATATATAGTGGAAGATTTTTTCGGCGATTTTTTTCCCTCTTTTGGTTTTCCATGTAAAAATTCGGTTTTCTTATTAATTCTTCACATTAATGTTGAACTCAAGTAACAAAGCTAAGACGTAAACTTTTATCCTATCGCAACTAGTTTTATAGCACGCAACAAAAATATTTTCAATATTTTTATTTTTATTAAAATATTATTTTAATATTCTTAAAAAAATAACTGTCACTAACAAATAAATTTTATTATAAATCAAAATAGAAATTAAATAAAAAACACATGTTATACAATTATTAGAGAGAGAGAGAATCTGAATCTCCAAGGATGGAGGGGGAGTAATGAGAGAGAAATGGAGAGAGAGAGAGAGAGAGAGAGATGAAAGAAATAGCACATGCAATGCAGGGCTTGATGAGCATTGTGGACGGTGAGGGAGGAAGAGGCTTTTTACATAATGTCAGCGGCACGTTAGCAAAGAAGCAATTAATTACAGTTTATGCCACTCGCGCATGCTTTTTGAGCACACAGGCAAGTAGACGGGTAGGTACGTTATAACACCTAGCTTCATTACGTAGGGGCTGTTTAGTTGCCTATATTTGGAATACAATATAAAAGAAATATATTATAAAATAAATTCAGTATAAAAAGATTATTTTACAGTTATTTGTTTGAGAGTTTTACAAATTCATGACTTTCTTTTTTCTGTTTAGTTGAAAAAATATAATGTAAAGTAATCTGAAGGTTTTGATATCCGGTGACGGCGACCGCGGCGGTCGGCGGGTGGCCGGCGGTAGGTGGTGGTCAGCGACCAGTGGTGGCAGCGAGGTGTGGCCGGCGAGGCGATGGCGTGTGGTGGTCGGCAGCGGCAAGCGACGACGGCAGCGGCGAGCGGCGGGCGGCCAGGCGGCGGCAAACATTTACATTACCGGTGTATTTGGAATTTGAAATAGAAAATATCTTCTAATGTATTTGTAATACATTACATTAAATTTACTTTACTTACAACCAAATCAAAAAAGTTAAAATGTATGTTTGAAATGCGACTCAAATACATGTAATAAAACCCTTAAAGAAAATTACTTCTAAAAAAAATGAATAAAAATTTATCCCCAATTAAAAAGAATGAAATTCAAGAAATTTATAAAAATATTTTGTAATTTTATGGGGTATTATGATATATGATATTTTCTTTGTGAGTATTTTCAAAATAATTAAAATATTTTTGGGATGAATTAATCTAAAGTTGTAGGGAGGATCAAAATTAATTTTACTCAAATAACTTTTAAAAGTTTAAGTTCAAATTAATATTAAATTTTAAGTTTATATTAATTTGATTATCATTAATTGGGATGTGGTTCCTAAATTAATGGATTTGATTGTTAATGTTTTGGATGTTTTTACTTGAATGATGAATCGAGTTGTTTAAAGATTAAAATTTTAGTAAAATAATTATAGATCATATTCTGAATTTGAATAATTAGAATCATTATTTTATATAATCAAATTCATGATTATAGTAATTATATGATTCATAATTATTATGATTTACTATTATTGTTTTATCTTCCTATCTAAAGGGCGCCTATAATTATAACCCTTAGCATTATAATAAATTTTGTATGATCGCATAAGTATCTATCTTATGTGATCTTATGATTTCTCCCTTTTTTTATCTAATTGTCATTTTGAATTACGATATTTAAGAGTTCCAAATTGCTCAAAATCAATATAATGAAAAGAATTTTAGAAAATATATGAAGATAAAATAAATTTATCTTGTCCGGATCTCATGTCAAATCATCAAGAAGGTTTGTCGAAAGCATACTTGAATCCATGGAAAAGATAATGCAGGATTTTGGCTTTTCACTTCTAAAGGGGTGTTCTTGAGAGAGTGAGAGAGTGAGAGAGTGAACATTCTTTTCACCCAAGATGGGATGTGAAGAAAAATAAGAACCAACTCCTTAGAATGGGGATCATGACCCTATTTATACTTGAGTATATTTTATTTTATTTCAGCTCATCATTAAAATAAAATAAAAAATATCAAGTCTCTACACATGATAATTCTATACAAAATTAATAAGGTGCCTCAAAAATCTAAAATTAATTAATCTTTATTTGATTATAAAATTAATAGGCTTAAAAATAAGATATCACATAATGAATAATTAAATTTATGTGTGAGCCCACATTCAAAATTCTCAATAATCTCCCACTTTGGTCACATATATTGCTTAACAATTATACATTATTAAATACTTTAAGAGCTCAATATTTGTTATCTTCAAATAGAAGCATCTTTAGACAATCTGATCCATTTATAATATTGACATAGAATCGAAGTGATCTTTGTTATAATTTTTTCGATAACAAGACACATCTATGATCACTAAATCAATATGATTAACGACATTGATCAAGTATGGATGTGTAGCATGAAAATTTTATATAATGTGATCATATATCATGTCAATTTCCAACTGGTCCTATATTATAGCTCAAAGACTTATAAATATAGTTTCATTTATTTATGCTAAAGCGTAATTGAAACTACATAACTTTATTTGAGTTTTCAACTATAAGATGATAACAATATTTTATTCTGACAATATATTTATAATCATTGAACATCATAAGCAAACTTTCACTATGTAAGCATATCATCAAAATAAATCACTCACATACGAGTCACATGCTCATGAAATACTTTAGGTGGTAAACCTTTTGTAAGTGGATCCGCAATAATAAAGTTTGTACTAATATATTCAATAAATACTTAAGAACTCCGAACTCTTTCTTTTACAACAAGAAAATTAATGTCAATATGCTTTAATTTTGACAAACTCCTATTGTTATTTGAGTACAACTCAGCAGCTCTATTATCACAATTTATTTCTATCAAAAATATTTAGCCCAATGATAAAATTTCATAGTCATATTCCTTGAGTTGATTCCTCATAACAAGCTATAAATTCTGCTTCATAATAGAAGAAACTATAAATGATTATTTAGCACTTTTCAAGATATAGCTCCACCAGCTAATAAGAAAATATAACTTGAAGTGGATCTTCTACTATCGATGCAACCAGCAAAATCAAAATCGGAGTACACCACGATCTCCAAATGATCTGATCTCCTATATGTGAGCATAAAGTATCTTGTTCTCTTCAGATACCGTATAACCCATTTTACTACTTTCCAATGATCCATTCCTAGGTTACATAAATATCTCTCTAGCATTCCAACAAAGCACGTAATATCCGGACGCGCAAACTTGAGCATACATAAGACTCCTCTCCGGATGCATAAGGGATCTTTTCCATCTTTTCCTTTCAAGTTCATTTCTTAGACATTGAAACGAATTTATCACCTTTAACAAGGGATGTATCTGCTGGTGCACAATTATTCATGGAAAATCTACTATGCATTTTATCGATATATTTCATTTGTGGGAGTATACCGTGAGAATGATCTCGATGAATTTATATACCCAACACAAAAGATGTATTCCGATGATCTTTCATTTCAAATTTATTTGAAAGAAATTTCTTTATTTCATGCAAAATGCCTATTTCGCTGCTTGCTAGTAGAATATCATCAACATATAGTACTATGAAGATGAATTTACTCCCACTAATTTTGTCATAAATGCATTGACCAATAGTATTTTCTTTAAAACCAAATGAAGTAATCACTTGATTAAATTTCTTATACCATTGTGAAGCTTGCCTTAAACTATAGATGGATTTTTTAAATTTTCATAACGGTGTTTTGAATCAAGATTGAAAATTTTCGGTTGCACCATATATATAGTTTCTTCAATGTCATCATTAAGAAATGCAGTCTTTACATCCATTTGATGTAACTCTAAATCATAATAAGCTAATAGTATTATAATGACTCTAAAAGAGTCTTTCGAAAAAACTGGAGAGAATGTGTCTTTATAATCAATACCTTCATTTTGAGTAAAACTTTTAGCGACTAGACGTGTTTTATCTCTTTCGACATTGCCTTTTGAATCTCGTTAGATTTCAAAAATACATTTACAATCAATGGGTTTTATAGAATTAGGCTTCGACAAAATCCCAAACATCATTGTCTTTCATTGATTTCATCTCATTCTCAATGGCTTCTATCCATTTATGGGAGTTGATATTTTGTTTGACTTGACTAAAAGAGATTAGATAATTTTCCAATACAATGTCAAACTCATATTCTTGGAGACACACAATATAATCATCTGAAATTGCTGATCCCCTCTCCCTAGTGGATTTTCTTAAACACACTTCAATTTGAGGTTGTTGTGATTCCTTAGTATGAGTGGGAGTTAACTCAAAAATATTTTGATTATCTGTATTTATAACTTGAATAAAATCAAGTAAAATAATGTGATCATTTTATGTTACAACTGTAGAAAGAATAATAAATTGCTCTTCAAATATAAAATTCCTAGGTTTATTACTCCCATCATATTCAACTTCCTCAATAAATTTAGCATTGCCCGTCTTGAAAAAAAGATTTATTTGAAGAGTTATAAAACTTAAAACCCTTCAACCTTTCTAAGTATCCAACTAAATAGCAGCTAATAGTTCTTGAGTCCAACTTTCTTTCATTAGGCATATATGGTATAGCTTGAGCTGGACATCCCCATACATGAAGATGCCTAATACTAGGCTTCTTCCCAATCCATAATTCATATGGGATTTTAGTTACTTCTTTACTTGGAACTCTATTAAGGATGTAAACTGCAGTCTTTAAAGCTTCTCCCCAAAGTGATTATAATAAGGAAGAATGATTTATCATACATCTAATCATATCAATAAGGTTCCAGTTTCGTCTCTCAGCTACACTATTTTGACTTAAAGTCCCTAGCATGGTGTATTGAGGAACGATGCCACAATATGCTAAATATTTGGCAAAAGGGCATATACGTTGTTCACCTGATCCATCATATCTGCCATAGTACTCACCACCACAGTTAGATTTGATAACTTTTATTTTCTTTCCAAGTTGATTTTCAACTTCAGCCTCAAAATTTTTTGAATACGTCCAGTGATCGTAACTTCTCATAAATCAAGTGTAAGTACCCATAATGAGAATAATGGTCTATGAAAGTAATAAAATATTGTTGGCCATTCTAAGTAGTTGTGGAGAATGGAACACAAATATTTGTATAAATTAATTCTAAGACGCTTAAACTCCTATTAACACCAATTTTTTGATATTTGTTTATTTTCCCTTGATACAAACTATACAAAATTTATTATCTAAAAATCAAGGGAATCAAGAATTCTTTCCAACACAATTCTTTCAATTATTTATTTAGAAATATATCCCAAATGCTTGTGCCATAACATATATGAATTCACATTTATTAATTTTCACTTTGTATCAAAATTACTTGCATGCAAAGTTTCATTAATTGTGAAGCAATGTCTAATTTATATAGATTATCAATCAAAGAACCAGTACCAATAATATTTGAATACTGAAAGAGACAAAATTTTTTATTTTCAAATGAACAAGAATAACTAGATTTGTCCAAACATTAAATATAAATTAAATTTTGTCTAGACGGTACACAAAAAATCTCATATAAATTCAAAATACGATCAGATTCTATATGTAATCTATATAAGCATATTACTTCAACAGGAGCTTTATTGGCATTTCCCACATAGATGAATCTTTCAGCATCAGTTGACATTAGTCTCCTTAGACAACCCATTTTTCACGAGCCAATTTGCTACTTAGGGCAATCCTTCTTCACATGACCAGCCTTCTTGCAAAAGAAATAAGTAACAACATTATCTTGTTTATGTTGCACCTTATGCTGTGAAGTCCATTTGTCGCAACCTTTGCAGTATAAGTCATTCTTCTTTTAGTAACAATCTCATGAGAGGAAGTAGCTAAGTGAGCACTTTTTATTTGGTCATATTTAAATCTCTCTTCCGCTTGCACACATTGAGCAATGAGCTCATTAAGAGTATATTTTTCCTATTGAGTATTATAACTTATCTTAAAAGGATTAAATTGTGTAGGAAGAGAGATCAAAACTAAGTGCACAAGAATGATATCAGACATCTCTAATTTTAGTGCTCTCAGTCTAGTGACAAAATTAGACATCTTCATAATGCACTCCCTTATGTTTCTATTGCCTTTATACCGCATTGAAACAAGTTTACAAAGAATTGTATTCACTTCGACCTTTTCAGAACTATTGAAACAATTTGCTATTTTGCTTAGAAATATTTTAGCACATTCCTCTTCAGGCATTGCACCTCTTATGATTTATGGAATGAAATGTTTCATGATCATAAGACTCATGCGATTAGAACACTCCCACCTTTCAAAGTTAGCCCTTTGTTCAATAGTACTTTCTACAATAAGGGTGGGAGGACACTCAGTCTGGATCGTATAGTCAAGATCCATACACCCAAGAACAATGGTGATATGCTCTTTTCATTTCTTAAAGTTAGTGTCGTTAAGCACTGTAATGTTATTCAAATTGGCCGATATAGAAGAAACATTAATTGAAAAATAGTAATAAATAATACTCACTTAACAACATTTTCATTTCTTTATGCATATATAATGTAAACAAAAATATCAACAAAATACATGCTTGAAATGATATGTTCAATAAGATTGGCACATATAAGATAATGTGGTGAAAATATTGTTATATCTCGCCTTTCTATTCCCCTTTCGAAAAAGGATAGGATAAATAAAAATAGAGATATAAAATGCCTTGTTGGGATGCCATACAGATTCACAGATATTCTTATTAGGATGATCGGGTATGACATTGAGGAGAGGTGTACTATCTCAAAAGATAGAAGTCACAACCCTATAATAGACCTAATCACCTCAATGAGGACTCCTAAGGACTATGGGTCTTCAGAATGTACCAAAGATTATTCTTCTACTTTATATGGAAAATTATAGCAGGGCTTATTTTAAACCGGGTTCGTTAAGTTCTCTATGCATAGTTAATTACATCCTAAGGAACGGGATTCCTTAGGAATACTCTCGATTAAGGTAAATGATCATTGTCTCCAAAGATTTTGAAAAGGTAGGACTATCAATCGATTGGTTTATTATTAGAAAGCCAAGTGAGATTGATCAAGAAGAGAGAGTTGTTATCGAAGCCAAATGAAAATATGTAAGGGATGCTTAAGATACTAGGAAGCCTAATATGCACCACAGACTACCCTATGGTTGGGCTTTACATTTTTGAAATTGAATTAATATGTTTGAGTTGAAATTTTATTAGAATGCTAGGGCTTATAGTTCCGTGACATAAGGTCACAAAAATGCCTAAGAGGTGAGAATTTATGCTCGTAGCCCGCAAAGGGAAGTAGCAACCTCAGAACCTAAATCTAGGGAGCTCTAGCGAGGGCCAAAAAGCATGACCTAAATCTAAGGCAAAAATTGGTATTCGGTTCACCTCCACAAGAGAGGATAAACCACCTGACTGTTGGACTTACAATTGCCTAAGGGTGATTGCCAACTAACTCCTCCTATGATTTTAAAAATATGTAGGCAAGTCATATGTTTATGCAAGATAGTAAGGTTGTTATTTATTTAGAATGAGAATAAGTCCTTAAACATACTCCTAAAGATACTAGATCATGTAGGGCATGAATTCATGACTTAAATCTAATGCAAATTTTTTATATATTTTATTTTCATTTGGACAATCATTTGACTCAGGCTATATGATTCTTTATGCCTAATGCATGAGAAATTAGATTATGGGCCAAAATCAAGAAGATAAGGAGGTGTGTTTCCACCATGGCTCTCCTGTCAAGCCAAGTTCTTTGGAAAAGGTGGAAGCCCTCCAATCAAGAGTGAAATAATATGCTTTTATCCATGAAGTTAGAAAAGAAAGTATACATCCATCTAAGAGGTTGCTAATTCTTTTATCTTAATTTTAACTTAGGTTTTAAGTGAGGTTATGAGTTATTTATTTTAAATTTTGAGTTGATTAATTTGATAGAAGATTTTTTTTCTAAGATCTTAATCGTTATCCATGCCATACATCAAGAAAGGAAGAAATTAGGAAAAACATGTCATTTCTAATGCACAAGCTAAACAAAATAGCAAATATTTTATAAATCTAACGCAAAACAATCAAAGGTCATTTGTGGTCGGGCACCACCGCATAAACCCAAAAATAAATTGGGTGGCCGAGCTCTACCCTCATTCAACGCGAATTACAAATGAATCAATTACAATTAAGCAAGAAATTCATGTTATGGGGGTCTTCATTCTTCATTTCTTCTTTCTTCTTTCTTCTTTCTTCTTTGGTTCCTCCTTTTGGATGGTTGGAATGTGTTTGCTCTAAAGGCTTCACATGGTACATAAGATAAAATCTTATGACCAATGCTCATCCTAATCCCCATAACAATCATTCCAAAATCATAATTATAAAATTACAGAAAAGAAAAAGTAAATCTAACTAACACTTGCAAAATAGAGATTAGCTAAACAAACCATACAAATCTCAAGCTTGTATATTGGACTTAGCATCCCTCACATGGGCAACCAAATCCATCCTATTTAGATTATGCATAGGGGTATAAGCATCTACATAGCAAAAATATTTATATTTTTAATATTACAACACCTCTTAAGCACAATCCCCTACAGAAAATAATGATTAGACTAAACATCCTACCATTCATTCACATTAAACATCCATACTAAATTATTATATCATAAAATAAAGCAAACATCAAACCATGCACTTTAACCTAAAGCTAGAAATGATGGCTTAGTCTGTGTATGCCATTTAAAGCTTGTGTGGTCACTTAGCTATGGCTTTAAAGTTTAAATTTCTAAGTATGAAAAATGCTCAACTTAGAGGGTGGTTTCATTTAAGTTATTTAATTGATTTATGTTGATTTTATTTAATGATTTGTTTAGGTTCAATAAAACTACAAATAATTACTAAGTTTTAAAGAGAGGAAAAAGATTAAGTTAAGTAAAATTCTAAAGTAGATTCATTTTGATTTTGTTTAGTTAATATTTTCTTATGTGTTTTAGTTAATCCTAAGTTTAGAATAACTCTAAACAAACCTATTCAAATGAAAAGATATTTTAAGATTAAGTAAAATAATATCACATAACACATACCACTTCATTTCTTTCTTAACATATATAACATGCATATGAATAAATCCTAAGCATATCTATACATACAAATAGAAATGTTTAGCACACTTTATGATGAATGCTAAGAAATGTTACTTAAGAAATTTTGGATTATTTATGATGCATGATTTTGATTAAGTAGAAAAGGGTTATTTTGTTATCCTTTATTCATATGCACATCTGTATGTACGAAAGGCATAAGTGAGTACGCCATTGTCAGCACCAGGGGTGTAATGTATAAGACCTACTTAGGGCTACTTAAAACCTCACAACCCCGGGGTTATCCAAACTCATATACCAATTTTCTTAAATACATACGCATGTACAAAAGAGATAAATGGAAAAAGAAAGATGCAAAGTTTATGTTTATTTAATTTTTGGTTTGTTTATATAATTTATGTGTGTAAATGTAAAGATCCTTCTTAAGTTATAACATGGAAGATGATAAGAGTAGATTTTAAGCAAGTGTTATATTCTTTTAAAAGAACTATATACTCAGGAAATCTTATTCAAACCATGTTAAGAGGAAAGAAAGGAAGCAAACATAAGACACATTTTATATTCACATGCAAGCTTATAAATAAAGAATAAGTAGCATACCTTTCAGTTTTGATATTTGATTTATAAGTTTTCAAAATAAATTTAGATTTAATAGTGATAATAGTCATCATATTTTTACTTTAGCCAACCCATGCAATTTGACATAAAGAAAATATTCCATTTTAATTTGATTTTAAAAGGGATAGATGCATGATTTTCTTATGACATATATATTTAGCATGCTAGGAAAGAAATAAAGTGATAAAAGCAATGTAAACTCATTCACCCTAATTAATTCTTAAAGACAATCCTATGAAATAAGAAAGTTGAAAGTGAATCAAAGTTTGTTTAATGTGATTTTTTGTTTGGAATTTGCTTTATGTTTGATTTAGAAAATGTGAAAGAATGTTTGCTGGTCCTAACCCATTTCCCCTATCTGTGAGTTAATTTAGTTTGTTCTTAGGATCAGGGTGATTTTATATTTTGGTTAGGTTAAAGTGTGAATTAAGTGTGTTAATCACCTTACCTACACCACCTTAGCATACTTAACAAAATAATTATGAGCCAATGGATGACATAAAATCATAGAAGGAATTTAAATCAGCAATGCACATATGAAAGAAAGGGGCTTAATGCAATTGGCTCATGATTAATGATTAATTAAGCTAAAGGGTTTAATTTAAGTAATTTCATAACCCTTCCACACATGTGAGTTGGATTTTGATTTTCTTAATGTACTTAGGTTTTAAACACCAAGAACCTACCCAAGAGGAATTAGTTAAGTTCTAGAAGGTTTTAGAATTTTATCAAATTAATTAGGTAGGTAATTGGTGGATTAATCCTTAATTAAATTTGGATTAAGGAAGAAAGAGGGATTTAAGGAATAACTTAAGAAAATATCCAAAAAATTCTCTAAACCTCCTATTCATTTAAACAAACCTTAATTAACTCAATCAAGGGATTAAACCATTGATTACACACTTATTAGGCTTATATTAAGAGAGTAATTAAGAATGAATCCAAACAATTATCCTAATTAAACTATTAATAAATTTTAAGAAAATTAGGGGAGGCAGAAGTCATCCCACTAAATAGACATGAAAAGTTTGAGATTAATTAATGAATAATCAGGTTAATTAGCCTAATTATATTCCCAATAAAACCCAAATTCAAAAAAAGTTCAAAATCTATCAAAATCAATTTTATAATATTCTACATTCAATTATCTTTCATATGCAATTTATTTCATATTTTTTTTATTTTTCTACACTTATATATAAAATTTAGAAGTTTCTATGATTTTTTCTTAATTAAATAGCCTAATTAATTAGTTAATCCCGTAATTGCCACATGGAGGCTAACGCGGCACGCACTTTCCTCGTGGCGCAACAGGAGAGGCCACTTAAGTTATCACATCATAGCATCGCGTCGGCCATCTTTCTCCCCATCGTCGTCAATCGGACGGTGAGATCAAGCACGTGGTTCTTAAGGGTTAAAATGATCTACGTATCTTTATCATGGTCATCATCCAAAATGCATAGATGGACGGCCCATGATCTATCCCTGATCCCATGCAGGAGATGGCCACCGTCCATCTTCTAGGGGAAGATCCAAGCTCGATTGAGCTCAGAATGAATCCAAATTCAACACACCATCTAAGAGTAAAGGGGAACACATCCAATGACTAACTTTGCTTGGGGTGAAGCGCACTTCACACATCCAATGACTTGAATGGCTTAGGTTGGATTTTGGTTAAGCAAGCTTGATCTTTGAATTAATTTTGATTTGATGATTGAAGTTTATGTTTATATTTGGATTCATGATTGTAGGATTGATTGAATCATGAAGAAAATCAAGAGTTTGACTTGATATGAGTTTGATTTGGCTAAGTTCAAGAATTTGACTTGAAAGGCTTAGGTTGAATTTTGGTTGAATTTGGACTTGAGTTTTGAATTTATTTTGGTTATTTAAATTTATATTTCATGTATATTTGTGAATATAAATGAGAATATAAATGGGTTATGAAAAATTCTTTGAATTTGAATTTATTTAGATTTGATTTGAGCTAAGTACATGAGAGGGAATTAAAATGACTCGAAATATTTTGGAATTTGGAATTCAATCATGGGCTTCAATCATAGGTTTCAATTATTTGGAATTGATTCATGATTTGAGAAAATCCATTGAATTGGTTCAAGGTTTAAGTTTAGAGAGTTGATATGAGTTTGGAGTTTTGTCTTGGAAGAAGGAAGAAAGGATTTGGTTCAAGCTATAGGGTAGGAAAATTTTCCTAACCTAAAGCATGACCTGTTCCTATGACTAACTCTTCTAAGTCTTTAGGGCTAGGTTGAGTGTCCACCTAATCACCAGATGTGTCTTAAGACTGAGGAACTCTTAAAGTCTAAGAGAAGTCATATGTCTAAGATGGAGGGGTTGAGAGCTCATTCTAAAAATGAGGTCAACAAATGGCACCCAATAGGTGTGGTGTGACTAACAAGGAACACCGCACGTATTGGTGTTGACCGAAATGATCAACAACACCGAACGATCATAAGCACTAGAACGGTTTATTCCAACCCGAAGGAATCCAGAGCTTAATGCAATGTGACTCATGTCTAACATAAGAGAGAGAAGGAGGAATCCACTAATGTCTAGGGAATATGTGGAGAAAAATCTCTATATGGTCACTTTCAAATCTATGGTGAAAGAGGGCAAGAATATAAAAAATTCATCTTTTGGGATGCCAAGGATTCGGATGTACTTGTCGGGTGATGGTGCATCATGGAATCTCGAAAGACAATAGTCACTACCTTTTAATGGACCTAATCCTCAATAAGGACTCCCAAGGATGATGGGTATGTATATGCACAATAGATTCTTCCTACTTTACATGAAAAGTAAAGCGGTTTCTTTTAAATCGGGTTCATTAAGTTCCTACAGGCAATCCCCATAGTTAATTACATCCTAAGGGCGGGATCCCTTATACTCTCGATTAAGGTAAATGATCATTGTCTTCAAAATTTCAATAGGAAAGGACTATCAATCGATTAGTTCATTTTGAAGGTCAAATAAGATCGATCAAAGAGAGAGTTATTATCGATGTCAAAAGAAAGATAAGTAGGAGATGCCCACTAGGAAACCTGCATCTCAAACTATCATGTTGTTGGACTTTACATTTTGAAATTGATTTAGTTTGTTTGAGTTGCATTTTCATTAGAAATTTAGGACTTATGATTCTTTAACACAAGATTAAGGAAATTCCTAAGAGGTGAGAAATTATGCTTATATAAGAGAAGAAATCTTAGAACTTAAATCTAGGGAGCTTTGACAAGGGCAAAAGTTCAACATAAAATTGATATTTGGTTTGCCTCCATAGAGAGAACAAACCACCTAAGACTTACAACCGCTTGGGGTGGCCATCAACTAACTCCTCTTACGATTTTAAATACATGTAGGCAAGTCTTATGCTTTTTTGCCATCTAGGTTATTTATTTATAGAGACTTAGTACTTAACTCACTCCCTAAAGAGACTAGATCATGTAAGGACATGTTTCAAAGCGATCTAATGCAATTCAAATTTCATTTTATTTTATTTTTGGATAATTATTTTAACTCCTTAAATGATTATATGCCTAATGCATGAGAAATAAAGTTATTGGCCAAAATGAGCGAAGGGAGGAGGTGTGTTTCCACCATGGCTCTTAAAGGTCAAGCCAAGTTTCTCTAGCAAATGCAGCCCTCCAATCAAGAGTGAAATAAGATGCATTTGTGCATGATATTGTAAAAGAAATACTCATCCAGCTAAGGAGTTGCTAATTCTTTTATCTTGATTTTAAACCTAAGTTTTAGGTGAGATTTTGAGTTCTTTATTTTTAATTTTGAGTTGTTAAGTTGGGTAAAAGATTTATTTTTTTTCTAAGAGCCTAATCCACATCCAGGCTATACATAAAGCAAAGAAGAAACTAAGAAAATATGTCACTTAATGCAAAAGCTAAACAAATCATCAATCAATTTATAAAGCTAATCTTAAAAAGAATAAGAGGCCGTTGTGGTCGGATACCACCACACAAACTCGAAAATAATAAATTGGGTAGCCCAGCTCTACCCTTGTACAACCCGAATTATAAATGAATTAAATTACAATTAAGCAAAGAATTTATTGTTATGGGGGTCTTCAAGCTTCACTTCTTTCTTCTTTCTTCTTTCTTCTTCTTTTCTTCTTTCTCTTTTGATTCTTTTTTTTGGATGGTTGGAAGGTGGATGCTCCAAGGCTTCACATGATACATAAGATAGGATCTTATGACCAATGCTCATCCTAAATATATCATTCCAAAATCTTAATTGCACAAATTTATATGAAAAAGAAAAGAACAAAAATCTAACTAATACTTGTAAAATAGAGATTAGCTAAAACAAACCACACAAATCCCAAGCATATATATTAGATTTATCACCCCACACAAAGGTGACTCATCTACCTATTGGATTATGCTTGGGAGTATAAGCAGCAAGCAAAAGCATTTATATGTATTCAATATAAGGGTTTCAATATATTCAATATATCCAAGGATGATTGACTCTAGTTTATATATAAACAAATTTGGAATTAAATAAAAAATCATTTAAACTATATTTTTCTACTAATTAATTAAATACTTATAAAATATAGATAAAAAATGTGGAGATCATTAAAAATATATATTTATAAAATTTTCATCAAAATAAATTAAATTAACAAATTCATATATTTATGCAATTTGAGATAAAACATTAAGTATTTATTACAATATTGATCGAGGGAATGAGAGGCATTATATAAGCATGAAGGTTGAGTAGCTCCAATGATAGATAATATTGGAATCTAAATATAACCAAGTTGGCAAAATACTTTAAAAAATAGTTACATGTAAGTTGTTTTTAACTTAATTAACATTATAAGTCGCGGATGACTAGCCACATCATATTTGGCGTTGTGCAGTAAGTCAAAGTTAAGCGGCGATATATATCTAAATATTTTAAAGATATTTAAATTACTAATTATATTTTAAACCATACTTATTTTAAAATTTTTCTTAATAAGATTTTGTCGAAGTTATATTCTATTTGATAAATTTTGATTAGATACATATTTAAATATTTGTATTTATGAAAAAATAAATATTTATAATTTATATAATACTTTTAAGCTGATTTTGTATTCGTAATATGTATTAAGAGATGATGCAGCGACGGCATAATCATTTATTTAGGGGTTGTTTATTTTTTGTTTTTATTTTTAAGTTTAGAGTGTTTTTTATGTGGTATTATTTTTTGTTTTTGAAAATAAAAAAATATTATTTTTAAAAACTCACAAAATAAATTTTATTTTAAGCAAAACATATATAAAAGAAAATAAAAATAAAATAATAAATAAAAGTGATCTCAAATATCCCCTTATTTATTTATTTACATTTTTTCTATAATGTGATTGTGGATAACTTTGTGCTTAGTAGCAAATGGCTAACTTAAAATTAACACAAAAGAGAAATGTTAACAATAAGATTAATTATAATACTAAAATATAAACTTGATATATCTCTTTAAAATTTATAAACCAAACACAAATCTAACCTTATCCCTCGGGAAGTAGCTAACCTAACTTTATCAAGTTAAAGTATGTATAATCAAATTAATTAACTTGAGAAGAGTCCAACAATAAAATCTAATCTCAGCTCAAATGAGCTCCAATCAAAAGCTAAATATGAAAACTTCAAAATATAGCCTAGATGATCAAATGACTTTCAAATTTGACATGCTTATAGTCTCAGTGGCTTCGAGGCGAATCCAACGAACTAAGATCACTCAAATCGAAGATGGTTGAATGGTCAAATCACCAAATAATTTTATTTATGATCAAATGAATCGATAAACATCGTCGATTGAATGTTTTAGAATTTTGTCTATAATAATCAAAATGTCTCTCAAAATCTTATAAATGCATTCTTGTTAGAGTATGGGAGGAGCTAGAACCAAATATGGGAGAAAGTTGAGTGAGAAATTTAATTTCGTTATCACCAGTGTTGTTGTCGAATGCTATCTATTATCATCCGTAATAGCCACCAATAACTGTCACAGTCCAACCATCAATGTATAGTTGTTATAACTTGATTTAAAAATTCACATTGTCAAGATTTCTCACATATAATCTTGTAATCCCGTTATCGAAAAACCTTAAACTTTGTACTTCAAAATAGATATAGTGGAGCATTTTTACTGGGCTACGTCTGGAGATTTTTTCCCATTTTTCTGGGATTTTTTCACATAAAAATTCAGAAATTTTTTACTCTACTTTCAACTATCTATCTGTGTACTGAATTTCTATACAAAATTAAGATATAAAATTTTATTCTATTAATATTTATTTTCTGCAGGCAACAAGACTTAAAATAATGCTAACAATAATAATCTACTAAAAAAATATTTCATAATATGTATTAAGAGATGGTGCAGCGACGGCAGAATCATTTATTTATTTACATTTTTTCTATAATGGCATGTGGGTAACTCTGCGTTTAGTGGAAAATGGCAAAATTAAAAATCAGCGCAAAAAAAAAAATGTTAATAATAAGATTAATTATAATACTAAAATATAAACTTAATCAATATAATCTTATTTAAAAATAGTGCTAACAATAATAACCTAGACCCTAAAAAAATATTTTAAATAGGACAAAACTATGATATATTAAATATTTTATCACGTAAAATAATATAAGCTACATATTCAAACAATTAAATTCTTCAAAACCAAATTTTCAGATAACTCGATAAAAAAAACAACAAACAACAACTAACACAAAAAAAAACTATATATATATATATATATATATATATATATATATAAAAAACAAAACTTAGATTTTTTTTTTGAATAATAATAATAATAATAGATTCCTACGATCAACATGAAGAAAAATAATTCACATTTTTATTTTATTTTAATTACTTTAATTTTTTTAGTTATTTTAAAAAAAAATAAAATAGGCTTAATCATCTGTTCAATCATCTAAGTTTATTTTATTTTTTTCATACCTAATTATCTAATTAAAATTTTAATTATACCGATTTTAAAATTTTAGCCTTTTGCTTTCACGGACAAAATATTGAAAAACCTTTAATAAAATTTTTTTTTTATAATCCACATATCAACAATACAGTATATATATAACATAACTTTCGATGAATTATAACATAATACAATCATTTCTTCTCAAAATTAATTAAAAAAAATGAGAAACTCAGCCTTACTTTCTCATCTCTTCTCGTTCTTTCTCCTCTCTTTCTGCTATTCCAAGCCTTCTAATGCAGCTAAACTGCTAAAATTTATTCAATCTCCTAAGCCTTTAAGGATTACAAGAGATAATCGCTGGAATGCTATAAAAATAATCATAAATTGCCAGTATATATTAGTCCTGAGGAAGGGCAAATGGAAGCTGATAAGGTAGAGAAGTTGCCAGGGCAGCCAGAAGATGTGAAATTTGATCAATATGCAGGATATGTTACTGTTGATCCAGTCAAAGGAAGGGGCTCTCTTCTACTATTTTGTTGAGGCGCCTCGAGATCGTAGCCCAAAGCCCTTGATCTTGTGGCTTAATGGAGGTAGTGAAACTTTGCTTTTTTTATTTTTTGTTTTTTTGTTTTTTTTGTTTTGTTTGTTTTGCTTTGTTTCGGCTTTGTTCATTAAGTCAAACTGTGGCTACCATTTTATGGTTGTCATTTTGGATACATATATGATAGCTTTCTCGTTATTTTATATTTAAGAAAATAGCTATAGCTGTATTTGGCCATCATCTCTAGTTATTTTTTTAAAGTTTGTGAAGAAAAGCTATTTTAAAAATCAAAGCTATTAAAATATGATGGCTCTCAGGAAATTATTCTTTGATTTTTTAAAAAAAATTTATAACATAACCTCATCTTATGATATATGTATATCATTCATGATAAATTTTATTTATAACTATAGCTGCTTTTAAAAATTATTTTTCCCAAAGTACCTTTAAAAAAATTATTTCTTCCCCAAATGGACCCTCCGTTTAGTTGATAAGGGATTTAAAAGTTGTTGATAAGGTCATCAATTTGAATTCCACCTACACCATAACATAACCTCATCTTATGAACTTAAGTGAAAAAAAAAAAACTATTACAACTCTTTTAAGATTGTTATAGGGAACTTATGTTATTGAAAGTTGATGAGAACATAGCTCAAGTTAAGTGCCAAGGCATTAATATCAATACTCATATTGTTATTCAAAATAACTTGATACGATAACTTCGACCAAAGAGATTCTACGAGATTATTGATAGCAGGAATGATTGGAAAAGAAGAAGATGATGAGACGAACTTTTCAATGTTGCAATGAATAAAATGAGCAACTCAGATTAGGACAAGAGGAATTTAGGTTAATTGTGTCTTTTGAATTGATTTCATTGATGCTCTAAATGCAGGGCCTGGGTGTTCTTCTCTTGGATATGGTGCAATGCAGGAATTGGGGCCATTCAGAGTTAATAGTGATGGAAAAACTCTTTATGTGAATGAGGGTGCTTGGAATAATTGTGAGTATGAAATATATGAATTTACTTATATGTTGATATATAGGATAATTATTTAATAAAGTTTTTGCCTTTTTTTTTTGCTAAACTTAAGAATCAAACTAAATAAAATAAATAAATAATTAATTAATTAATATAAATTATTTCAAAAAGTTTGAGAAATTATATTAATTGTTGAGTTGTTTGACTCCATAACACATATGGCTTTTTGTTCTACTATTAACATATATTGGTTTTTTATGATTGTTGATAATTTTAAATAGGGCATTTACATAGATACCACAAAATTATTATATATTTATACATATTAAAAGTATTAATATTTATATACATAACACTCAACTATTTAATATTATATCAAAAATATCACTATTATTGCCACTTAAATCACAAATATTTAAGGAGTGGTAATTCTCTTATAGAGATGAACAGATTAGTCATTTGTATTTTCTAAAATTATTTTTATCCTTTATTTTGCTCTAATATGTAAATTTACCCTTATTGAGAAGAGAGGTTAGTTTCTCTGTTGTTTATTGCCATTTTAAAAGTGATACGTCTTTTCCTATATGTAAAGTATTAGAAATAAAACTACTAAACTTTATTATATATATAAATATATAAAAGTATGCATGTAAATCTTCATTTTACTAAGTTCAAGAATATTAATTATAATTGACATATAATACAAATTCTTTTTTTATGACTTATGTTTTTTCATCATAAAAGTCGCAAATGTGATCTTCCTCGAATCGGTGTTCTCCTACACAAACACAAGCTCAAACTTCCAAAACACGACAAGAGCACCACCGACAACACCTACAACTTCTTGATCAACTGGTTAGTGAGATTTCCTCGTACAATAATAGGGATTTCTTCATAACTGGTTAGGGCTATGCCGCCATTTCATCCTTGAACCTCATCATTAAGAACAATGCAGCCAAAAGAACACAATCATCCAACTAAAAGGCATTGTTGGAAGTAAAGTTCATCAACTTAACATTTAAGTATCAAAATTTTGAGCATAAAGCAGGCGAGTTGGAGCGAGCTTGCGGTGGTGGATTCATTTTGCTCAAATTTTCATTTGTTCAAAAATATCTGGTCTTTAAACTTGTTTGAATCATTCAAATTTGAGCCAAAGAAGACGTGCATATTTCAAACTATTGAAAATAAAAAAAGAAATATCAAAAAATGAGTCGAACATGATCGAATAAAACTATTTTTTGTTCATCTCTTAAGTAAATGATCTCGAAATAACTGTTAAATATCAGCTCGTTTAAAGAATGAATCGAACACGAGCTTTTTTCTCGAACATGAGCTATTCATGAACAAATAGTTTTTCTAATATCCCTAATCAAAACACTACTAACAAAGGTAGATTTCACAAATGGGGAATGCTTATGTCGACGCAGATTCACTTCTGTATACGATTTATAATTACTTGTGGAGTCATGCCTTGATAGCTGATGAAACCTATAACAACATTCAATCAAACTGCAATTTTTCCTCATCTTTCAATGCTACTGCTTGTAATGAGGCTATTGATGAAGCCGTAAATGAGGTTGGAAATATTGATAGATAAGATATTTATGCTCCTATTTGCAGTGGATCTTCTTCAAATATAAAGCATGTTAAGTTCTGAACTTCTCTTCTAAATTCTTCAAATTTTGATATCATAATATAAAAATATAAATTAAATAAAAAAATTAATTTTGATTATTACAGTCAGTTTAGCCAGGTCCATGTGCTTATGACTATGTTAAAACCTATCTGAATCTTCCAGAGGTCCGAGCTCCATGTAAATGTTCATTTATCATATCTTTGGACTGCTTGCAGGTAATTTTGTAAAAGTAAATTTTTATTCAAATTAAATCTATAAATTTATTTAATATAATTTTTAATGTCATAATTTTTTTGTTACAGATGATTAAAAGGTGGAAGGATTCACACGACACATTGCTTCCTATTTAGGAACTAATTAACGGTGTGCGAGAGTGTGGTTTTACAAGTTTTTTTTTTTAAAAAAAAACTCATTTCCATTACTTTCAATATTTTTATCTCTGCTATCAATTATATCAACTTGATTACAATTATTATTATTATTATTATTATTTTTTATAGTGGGGATCAAGATTCAATCGTGCAGGTGACTTCGACCAGGTATTCGATCGAAATACTAAAGCTCTTAGTTGAATCACAATGGAAGGCATGGTATACTAATGATCAAGTGAAATATACAATTTTTATTATCTATAATATTCAATTATGATGTAAAGTGTATGATGTAATTATTTTAATGAAATACTTACTTTGTATTATGATAGGTGGGAGGATATGTGATTGGCTATAAGGGACTAACATTAGCTACTGATGAGGGAGCAGACATTTTGTGCCAAGTTATCGACTGAAGAGCACCGACTATGTTCTCAGCTTTTCTTAAAGGAGGATTCGAAAGCTTTGTTTGATTAGTTATCTTCCTGTGTTTTAGTTCACTGTGGAAAGTATTTACTCAAAGCTCATGTGTTGGAGTGCTTGTATTGTACTATTGTGGTTTAAAATTGCAATAAATTATGAAAAAATTTGAAGATATATGTCCACACACACACACACATACATATATATAAAATGTGAAAATATGAAGAATAAATAATACTAAGATTAATAT